>VCII01000364.1:0-21244 GCA_006030095.1 Triplophysa siluroides
CCCAGAAGCATACTGTTGTTCTAGAAGCCTCAACTTTAGGGATAACATTTTCCAAAGTTCAAGATCGGTCAAAATCCTTTCAACAAAAATTCATTGTGGTTCCACACAACAAAATCACAGTACTCAGCGTCTACAATGTGAAGCTGTCCCTGAACTTGGTAGTAGTAGTCGTGAGTCCAGTCCAGCATGACATTATCCCCATCATTGATGAGACAGAAGCCCTTTTCCCCCAGCACACAAGCGCAGATTGGCTTCATCTTGGTGAGAATGTGGACACTAAAATCACACAGAGAAGGACATGTGAACAATAGATTAAAAATATATTTTCTGGCTTTTTGCTTAGTTTAGGACTTGAGACATGACTCAGACTCGATTAGGGACTTTACTACAACAGAGACTAATATTACCTTAATCTTGCAGATTCCAGTTCTGTGACAGTCACAAGAGACAATCCCATCAGGGGAGGACCCCATGTATGGCCACTTGGGGTTCAGCCAGAGACCACTGTCCATATAGGAGAAGCCTGCATGCTCCTGACCCATCAGCTTCTCATACACTCCTCTGGCTTGTGCTTCATGTTTGCATCCATAACTGTACACAGTACACATTCAAAACATGAAAAGGAAATTATTACTTAGTATTGGATGTGTAGAGCCAGTTCAGTGATTTAAATCCATTACCATAACCCTATAATTAGTTCTACTCCTGCATAACCCTAGTCTTATAACCTATAATTAATGTTGACCCTTCAGGGCTGTCCATACCATACTCAATCCACTGCGCGTTACTGCTAGCATCTTCACACATAAAACAATATAAGAACAAACACTCACCCTTGCGAAGACCAAACGATGATCATCGTGGAGCCGTTTTGTACCGAGGTTGTGGACCCACCCGCTGACAAAAAAGTTGTGCACCTCCAGACTTTTATGCCTTCATCTGCTGTCTGGTGTAGTACGATGTCTGATGGACCAGATAGTAGGTGATATCAACAGCCTCCACTGTCGGCAAATCTTCAAGTTCGACCGAAAACTCACTCATCTTCATGAGGAACGGGTCACGTCCAACATATCTGTTTACTAACTCCTTGTATCTATTTCTTGAAACTGGTTCTAAATTCATACAATAGGGACTCTCCGCAACGGTTTCCTCCATAGACGTATTCTCCATGTTTACTTCCTGCCCTCCATCTGAAATCGCCCGCCTTCGCGCGTCATCATAATCACATGACTGAAACCCAGCTATTAGGGTCGCCCAGTGGAACCAATGTCCCTACTGGGGGACCCTAGACACCTAACTCCACAACAGGATATTCCTAGGCTGCCACAACAACTCTTGCGCAGTCTGCAGATCCCTCACCCATTCCACTGCAGCATGTCCCTCAATGAACCCCTCCATCCTCCCTGTCCAGAGACGCAGCAGCAAAAATCCACCAGCTACGTCCCTCGCACAATATCCACCCGTCCCGCACCACCGGCCAACCACCGTCACTACACCAATAACCAGGTTTGCTTAAATTTCAACCACAGCAGGTGCACCAGGCAGCGATGCCGCTTTATGCATGTTTTGCGATTTTTGTGGCGGCGCTCACGCCCGCTATATATGCCCTGTTAAAAAGATCTGCAAATAAAAATTCTAAATTGTAATACACTTAAAAGTAGGGAGGAAGGAGGTGGGAACCTTGCAAACATTTAAATAAAGTTTTAGTAAATAAACAAACAATAAAACGAAAGTAAAATGCCAGCAGCCAGCAACACAAACATAAATCAACTTAACATAAGTCCGGGCCCGGTCCTCTCTCTTTGACGGTCCGGTGCTCGCCCTCTTATGCTCCTATTCCCGGTTCGCCATACGCATCGTACCGCGAGACAGCCCTTTCATCTCCCACCTTCTCTCCTCTCGTCCTCCGTCCACGCACTCGAGGACCGGATATCCCTGACCGACTTGTGCTGCAACGAACTGAGTTTGTGGATAACTTTCCTGAAACAATAGAACGGCCTCTCCTTTTTCTACAACGACATGGTTTCGCACCCAGACGATATCCAATTATTTACTGACTCTGCTCCATCTGTTGGTTTCGGAGGGTATTACCAAGGCCGTTTATTTTTGAGAAATTTATTTAAGAATATGTTGAACAAAAATGTTGTTGACATTAATGGCAGATGTTACAGTTTATTTTTTTTGGTAAATTAATTAACCAAGATTAATCAACTACCCCAAAAACAATAGAAAAACAAGCAAAAAAGTTAGATTTTTCGACTAATCGAATAATTCGAAAAATTAATCGACAGACTAATCGGTTGCAAAATAATCGATAGTTGCAGCCCTACTCTGAACCAAAGTCCAGCAAACATCCAATTGGGACACGGTGTGGAAGGCTATTACTGAGATGGATGCCACTGATGTTCTGGCAGCGATGGGTGCCATCCCTTCAGGCTTCAGACCTCCACTCTCTCCAGACTTCTTGAAGAAGGAACTTTTTACAGGACGAGTCACTTCATTCAGACGAAGCTTAGTCAATCACAGCTCTCTTGTAAAGATCTCCATCTAGACCCAGACACAGGGAAGGTTCACGGTCGTCCATCTGGAGTGAGTTTAACCCTGACCTGTGGAGCTGTAGAATGATCCTACCCCCCGGGGCTGGGATACAGGTCCTCAGCAGGCACATTCGTCTGTGTGCGTTTAACGGAACTCAGTCAGAGCCACTTACAACTCAAAGAGCCCCACGTCATGGAGCTTTTCTCCAGGGATGGCTGGAATGCTTCCTTGTCTACTGGATGGAGATTGTTTTCTGCGTTGTGATTCTGAATCTCCTGATCTCTGGATTCTGTTTGAATTGGGTGTAACCTACATAAGAAATTCCACAGGAGAGAAAGGGAGATCTTAGCTGTGGTTGGGCCTTCTCAAAACTGTTGATGAAAGTGGAGCCCCCATTGCTCTATGAACACAAGTGCTCACGATTCATGGTGGCACACCCCTTTGAGAGAGAAACAGATTTGGACAGCACATCCACTAAGAGGGCGCCTCCACTGGTGTACTTCAGCAGATGTTGCTGTCCAAGAAACAGCCCAAACTCCTTGTTAAACTCAAATCAGTAAATACACGTAGAGGGGAACTTCTGAATCTCCTGCCAGACACTATAGTTGGACGTTTGTCCTCACTGCCATTTCTAGCAATAAACCGGCAAAAACTGGCTGATGCTCTTTTGCTTGACAGAGTCACAATGCAGAGAGCAGATCTGTTGCGACTCGTTTTAGCTACCTTACCTGATGTGCTAGATCAGCCGGATCTGATGGATGCATTTAGGAAGTCATGGACAGAATCAGAGTAACCTAAGACGTGGGACATTAATGTATAAAGCAGTTGTTTGTGAGCGTTTTACATGAGCAGTGAGTATCCCCTGTTGTATTCTGTGGCGATGCCCGCCCCCTACTGGACTGATGAGGACGTGGAGTCTCAACGTGCTCGCTTCATCTACAGCCCTTCCGGAAAATCTCAGGGAACCATGCTGTCATCTCAATGTACACATCAAGTCTTTGACATCACACAGGTTGCGTATGACTTCATCAGCAGTGCCCAGCACTGACAGAATAGAGACTGACTTACAACGTCACCCCTCTCAATAGCAGATCTACCAGATGAGAAACTATTTACACCCGTACAATTTCATGAATCAGTACTAAAAACTAACGGACCATATCTTTGATAAAGGTTTGCATTTATGTTTGAGCTTTTGTATTCATATACCAAATAAATAGTTGAACTATTAAAAAAATTAACAGTATTATGTTAAATTGTTTACAACTGAAGGGAGTGCAGGACGAAAAAGAAGAAATGTTAAGGCAGATAAAAACTAAAATAGAAAAGGAAGACAAAGAAGATTGTGAAGAGGAGATAGAAAGAGTCATAAACGAATGAAACAAAAAGAAAAGTCCTGGGGCCCGTTTCAATAAGGGGTTCAATGGTTAAATTACGGTTAAACCTTGAACTCAGAGTTGGTTTACTTAGAAATTAGAAACGTTCGAGTTTTTGTTTCAGAACAGCTGATTTGAGTTAGTTCAATTGACTCTGGGTAGACTTACTCTGTTAAGCATTTGCCCCACGACTGTAAAAAGCCATCATCAATGGAGCACCGATATTACGATTCACCATGGCAACGGCACAAAAACACAACATGGCGGCAGAAAGTTGCAAGTTGTAAGTCTGAAGGTGATGAATATCAAAGTTATTGTCTTGTAAAAAAGGGAGACAACTCTGAATCGCGCAAATAGACGTGAATTAGTTCGAGTCTCTAACGGCTAAGTATCTACTTCACCAGAAATAGTCCCCGCTACGTTTTGCTGGGACGGCCGCGAAAACTACTCTCCTCCCCAAAACACTGTCTCTCGTTCGTGATGCGTGTACATCATGTGTTGGAACCTGTGTTCTACATTGTCAGTCTTATTTAAACTACCAAAGGAAGAACTTCTGAGGAAACAATGGTTATAATTACAACCTTTTCTCTCAACAGGTAGTGCTCCTGTATGACATATCCCTTATTGCTCCTTAAACTCTTCCTAAGTCGCTTTGAATAAAAGCGTCTGCTAAATGAATAATGTAAATGTACAATTCATTTTTTAAATGACACCAAAAAAGCATAACCCCAGGGTTTTACTGTGCGTGCATCATTTCACCGAAGATTGATTTACTTGTGTACCTTATGTCTGTGTTAAGCTAATGCATATAACGCTAACGTTAACATGTACCGTTATTTCTGGGGTATTACAGTTTGTTTATCTAGCTATGAACTCGGCTAATTTAAGTGTTCAATCTATTATCGTCTATCTATAATCTACTATCGTCTTTGGTTGTTTCTTCGTCAGACTCGGGCTCAAACTGGTAAGGGAAAATCCACGCCATCTCTATCTATACACTTTATATAATATCCAACCACCTGTAAACCGTAATCCAGCAATGATGGTAGGTGTTCCATTTGCGACACATCAAGAACGCTGGAAAAAGTTCAAGGAATGGGAAGAAGGCGGTCACCGGCGAACGTTCAACAATTTTTTATAAAAAATCAACAAAACATAAAACGAAAGTCATAATTGACAGCCGGCTCACGCAAACATAATAAAACATAACATAAAACCCAGGCCTGCTCCTCTCTCGTCGTACACTCCTGTAGCTCGTCCTTTTATGCTTCCGATCTACTCCGTGAGAGATGCCAGACCGGTGCAACGCACAGCTGACACTCATTATCACCGGCGTCATTCCCTCACGGCTCTCGTCTCACCTTTCTCGTTACAAACGCGTTTGAACAATCACAACAGACTACACCAGCTGACCAATCACATGGCACTAGGCTAGCGGATAGGAGAGAATTTCACGGATGAATCGCGGAACGAATCATTTAAGAGCATTTCAAGAAGTAAGGTAAGAATAACTGCCTATTATTACGACATAACTGTTTTTACTTCTATGTACATAAACTTGTTGTTGGACACTCCATAAACCAATCATATTTATGAAAAAAGGAGAAAAGACTGAGTTAAGGAATTATAGAACGCTTACTATGTTAAATACTGATTTGAAGATTTTATCCAAAATTTTAGCAAACAGAGTGAAAGAACTGATGCCGAGAATAATTAAGACTAACTCCATACACTTGATTAATAGAAAATATATAACAGACACGACGATAAGCATTAAAGATACTATAAGATACATAAAGGAAAAAAACTTGGAGGGATATGTTATTAGTGTTATAGTTTAGACTTTTTTCAAGCAATGAAAAAGAACCATATTGCATATCACAGCTATGCAGATGACACCCAGATTTGCCTAGCCGTATCACTAAATGACTACAGCCCCATTGACTCCCTCTCCAATGCATTGATGCAATTAACAGTTGGATGTTCCAAAACTGTCTTCAGTTAAACAAGGAGAAAACTGAAGTCATTGCATTTGGAAAGTCCTCAAGGTGAATGCATACCTTGACTCTAGGGGTCAACAACAAAAAAATCAAGTCAAGAATCTTGATGTGATTCTGGAGTCAGACCTTAGTTTCAATAGTCAGGTTAAAGTTTGGCTTCCAGTTACGTTCAGGATTGATTTAAAGTACTATTACTCGTTTATAAATCACTAAACGGCCTAGGACCAAAATACATCGCAGATATGCTGACTAAATATAAACCTAACAGACCACTTAGATCATTAGGATCTAGTCAGTTAGATTTACCAAGGGATCGCTCTAAACAAGGGGAATCCCCTTTTAGCTTTTATGCTGCCCGCAGCTGGAATCAGCTTCTAGAAGAGATCAGATGTGCTTAAACATTATCAACATTTAAATGCAGACTCAAAACTCATCTTTTTAGCTGTTCATTTACTGAATGAGCACTGTGCCTTGTCCGAACTGGCTGCTGTATATTTATTCTAAACTGTTTTAATTAACATTAAATCATTTTTTTTTTAGAATTTTAACGGTTTTTCAATTTCTTTTTTTATTGTTGTGATTATTTTAGATGATTATTAAATGTATTTCTATGTAAACCACTTTGAATTACCATTGTGTATGAAATGTGTTATATAAATACACTTGCCTTGCCTTGCCTTGCCTAATTCTGTGCAAACCATTTTGCCCCCACTTTGACTGTCGACCCATTTCCATGTAAATTCCACTTAGCATTTAACAAGTTTTATTTTCTTATTGGTCAATTTCTTGCTTACTGACTTGAGGTCCTCCTCCTGAGCCATCAAGTTGAGGTCACATTGAAGAGGAACAACATAGGCAACAGCCCTGTTGAGTCCACTGTCTTGTTTCAAATACAATACTGTGTAGCCTCCTGCAGGAACTGGCAAGTCTATAAGTTTCCTGTTTCTGCAGCGCCTCATCATTTTAAAAGTTTCTTGCACATCCGTTACAGGACCATTGATTGCTGGCTCGTGTGAGTGGGCTCGAGAGCATCTGGTCAGTAGGATTAGAATCAGGAGGGAGAACGTTTGGTGTGGATGGAGATGGAGTAGTCGAATGATCCAATGAGGAATGGTCAATTAACAAACTTGAGACCCTTGGAAGCATTGACGCCACACGCTTAACGTTCACTGTAAAGTAACCCAGAAATAAAGACAGACTTAGTTTGTAGACTGTCTGTAAATAACATTCTGCAGTGTAATAACAACTATTAAATATGATACTGGTTCTTAATGCAGGGGTTAACGCAGGGGAGCTCCCACATATAGTTGATTCAGATCATCTGTTTAATAGTAGTCATAACTACACCTGAAAGGAGTGTCACAGACAGAGGAGACATCTTCAATGTGTGGTGCTGGTGGGGTTCCAGGAACATGCTTGTGAAGCTCCGCTTTAATAAATATAAATATACATCTGCCTCCCAAATTAGACCACTTTTACGGCCAACTCGTGCTATTGTGAAATTATAATGTAATATATAATTAGTAACAAGGCAACCTGAGGTGCGTTTCCGAACAATGACAAAATTCGTTGGTTAAACACCGAAATTAACAATGTAGTTACGACAGTTTCCCGAAACGTTAGTGTTAAGGTTTCCCTATATTTGTTATCTGTTTTATTTCACAATATTTCATTCTACATTAGTTTGCTCCAACGTCCCTCAGCCCATGGATTCCACAGGGTCCTAGTGTGCACGTAGGGTCATACGTATGCGCACTTTTCAAAAGACAGCGCTTCTATTTTCTTAAACTAAATTATGTAAAAATACATTTGTATATATTTTAGAATGATGAATATAAAATTGCACTGCATGTAACTTGCTTAGTTTGCTCAAAGGCATGACGTATGTAAGTCTACATGTCATAATAATAAGGAACTATGCTTCTAACCACAGCTCTACGTAGGACCTGTAGTTCCAACCACAAAACTATGCGATGCTGCTTGCGATTGATCGTTGGAACAATTGTTTCTGGAAACACTGGAATCGTTGAACTATGCTGGAACGACAGAACTTGCGACCATAGTTGGCTAACGCTGCACAGGAAGAAAGTGGTACAAAGAGGAAAGACCTGCCTTTTCGGTCAGACAACACAAACCAACTGATGATTTGGAACAATATCACCCTTTAGAAGCTGCACAAACTGAGAGTTGTTTTTTTTGGTTCTTTCCAGATATTTATTTTGTTATATGCTTTATATATTGAATTAGTGTGCGGGTGATGGGTGGGTGGCGGTTGGGGAGAAATGAACTCAGTTCACATTTTGGTGCGTGACACACAACCCTTGATTTCTGTGTAACGTTACATTTTACGCATTTATTGTCATATTTTCCGATTAGTGTTAAGGGTTTCCTAAGTAGGCTACTTTTGATATTTTAAGACCGGTTTAACTTTTTGCAGCCATGCTCGTAATTTTTGTGTGGCTGAGAAAGGAAATTACACCTGGATTCATAAAATTCAATTTAACGTAAAATCATTTTCGCAATAAAAAAAATATGTTAAAATGAATATGACTTGTTTCCGTATTCGAAATGTAGTGGATGGTCGCACGGTGTTTGAGCTCCGACATTTTTTGCTAAATTAGTACTTTTTCAGCTGTCCTTTCTTTTAATTTACACGCTGTACCGTGTCTTCGGTGTCTAGCGAGCAGACTAATAAAAAAAGAACAGGTTAAGACGGTGAAGCATCCGACCTTGCGGCAGTGCCTTTTCCTTTATTCTAAAAATTCAAATTCAGAAAGCTTTATTGTCTATCCCCAACGGGGTTGAACATTTTCTTTAGACAAAAGGCTCAGACACACAAAAAATACTCATTACAACACATAACATTACATTCATCCCATAAAGATAATAAATACAAATACATAAATTCATTTTAAGGTCCTCTTTAAAGTGTCTCTTTTTAAGGTGTCTTTAAAAAATATTACAACCGACAACTGAACAATTAATTAATTAAAAAATAAACAGAAATAAATGTTAAACAGGCAGCAGCCAATTCACAAATGTAATTTGCCTTTAAAAAACTTTTACAACTGTGACCAACTGAACAATTAATTAATAAACAAATGAATAAATAAGCATAAGAGTAAATGTTAACAGCAGCATTTGATTCACAAATTGACATGAACGAAGGTGCTGGCAAATGGATTAAAAGTTTCAGGCAGATACAATGGGGAAACTTCTAGCTGTGGGAGACATCAAAGCACTCCTGGCAAAAGTCGTAGGAGGAACAAAGATGGGATAAATCCTACAGCCTCTGGTATAGATAGAGCGCTGGACTCACGAGACATGGACGGGATTGTTTTTTATATGTACCGCCCCACTGTGTGGCAAACATTACTTGATGAATATCCATCTAGAGTCGACCCTTACGCATTGACGGGCGATCAGTTGGGAGACGTTTAAAACCCACTTACATATGTTCAGAGACATTTGAAACGGTGGAAACAAGAGACTGAAGTGAATCCAGAAGTAGACCTTCTAATGGCTACATTGTTCAGAAATGCTATAGTAGAAGCCATGTCACAAGGTATAAAGAGCAGGTTGCAGGATGTAGTCGGTTTGACGTCCAAAACACAAAAAGAATGCCACCATTTTTCGCACACGGTGGAACAGTACAGAATAAAATGAACAAAAGCTCCAAAATCCCCAAAAAAAACTACAATGAAAGCTAACTCATATGCAGATTGAAGAACTAAAAGCCAAAAATAAGAAATAGATTCAGGCAATTGTAACACAACTTTATTAAGTTTCATGGATTTCTGTAACTTGTCCATGTAGAGGGAGCAGCATACTAAACGCCTTTTTTCACAGTTCAGTTCTAACCTTTGGAACAGACAGAAGGAAAAGATCCTGGGAACAAAGATTGTAAGTTCCAATTTTTTTTACACTGATGGAGGTCAAAAGGTAGGATGGAAGTAGACCTTAAATGGCCTTGCATATAAAGATATATCAGTGTTGAAGTCTCCGCATTGAAAGAGATGGCCATCCAACACGTTCATACAGTTCACAGTGGTGAGTGAGGACTTAAAAACCAGTGATGAACCTTAGAGCTCCATGGTATACAGCAGGGCTATTCAAATACATTTGCAGGGGGGCCAATCTAGGAAATTCCTAAATTTGTGAGGGCCGGCCGGACGGATCAGCTAAAGGAAATTAAAATATACTATATACTAAGGTACATAATATATGAAATAAAATAAGGTACATTATTATTTGGCTTCCTTTATTATTTCAACACATTCAACTTGTATTGATTTGGCCTACAACAAAGTGCAAAACTGCAAATACTGAGACATAGGCTATACACAGCTTTTACCCTTAAAACAGTAAGTAATAGCTTATAAATCAAACAATCAAAATAAAGCTGTCTTAAGTGCAAAACTGCAACTGCAGTTTCAAGTATCAAATCGTATTTGGGAAAATAATAACATATAAATATCCCTGAAGTAGTATATCTTTCAGACAGTGGGTCCACATTTTAAAACTAGAAAAAACATATCAAGTATACAGTAAGTACAAATCAGCTAACTAGTACTGTAAACATACTCTTGATTAAAACTAAATAATAACAAGAATATTTTTTTCCTCATTTAGTTGACCTTATTTATCAGTGAGAGTATGTGACTCAGTGGGAGAAGTGACAACGATTTTCTTTTGCCATTTTAACATAATCTGGTTCATATGTGGTAAGTGCAATTCTCAGGCACTGGGATAACTTCTCATTGCTCAGGGAGCAACGTGCCTTTGTTTTGATTGCATTCATATGAGAAAAGCTAGACTCGCACGTGTAGGTGGATCCAAACATTGTCAGTATCAGCACAGACACTTTCTTAATTGTGGGGTATTTAGCTTGGCTAATATGGTCACACCAAAATTGACACTGCAAGTGTAGTTTCAAAGCAAGTGAAGACTGGAGATCAATCATTTCTAGCTGAAGAGCACTCTTATCAATGTTAGGCATGAACTCTTTAACTTTTGCAATGAAGTTTGAGTCATGGTTTATTGAGAATGGATCGCGAGTAAACTGCATAACCTCCATTGGGAGACTAAAGCCCTGAAATCTGTCACTGAAGTTTTCAGTTAGCTTTGTCATGAATTCAATCATAGTTGGCATGACTTGTGCCCCAGGCGTACTACTCAAAAATCCACGAAGGTGTGTAAAGTGTATCAACTCGTTTGTGGTTAGGTCAGACACAAATACATTCAGCTTTGTTTTGAAAGCACACAATCTCTCAACCAAATCCGCAATACATTTCTCTCGCCCCTGTAACTCTGAATTTAGTGAGTTTAAGTGTCCAAAAATGTCACAGAGGAAGTGAACTTGTGTCATGAACTGTTCATCAAGCATGTGCTCCAAGAAATGAGCCGCTCGTTTGTGTTTACATGTGCGAAGGAAAGAAATAATCTCACTGCGGAGATCACAAAAACGATCCAAAACTTTACCTTTACTGAGCCACCTGACATCGCAATGAGCCAGTAAGTCAGCGTGCTCAGCAGAAGTCTCGTCAAGCAACACGGAAAAGACGATGCTGAAGGCTTGAAGTTGAGCGGATGAAGTTGACAATGCCTGTGACCTTGTCCATAGTGTTTTTTAATTCACCGCTGAGCTTCGCGCACAAGACAGACTCGTGAATAATGCAGTGTAAAAACTGCATTTGAGGTGCCACAGCTGACAGTCTGGCTGCTAGTCCTTGCACTCTTCCGAGCATAGCTGGTGCTCCATCCGTTACTAGCAAGCAAACCTTTTGTAAATCCAGTTTATGCTCACTGAAAAACGCGACAACATTTTGAAACAGCACTTCACCTGTCGTATGTCCCTCCAGTGGAATGAGTCCCAGAAGCTCCTCACGAAAGCAAACTCCATCGTAAAATCTCACATAAACGCACATCTGGGCCACATCAGTTGTATCTGTCGATTCGTCAATAGCAATGGACATCAGCTCCGTTTTTTGGACGTTTTCCAGTAGTTTATCAAATACATCCTTTGCTAGAAGATCCACTCGACGAAGAGCTGAGGTGTCTGACAGTGGTACTTTTTTAAAAGATGACGAAACCTGGTCTTTCATTTTTGGTCAACAATCATTTCGTCAACAACCGCCAGCATGCAGTCTTTAAGTCTCTGACTCGGTGAAGGGCCTCTTTTTTCTCGTGAGTATCCACGCCACTCGTAGAGAGGCAATGAAAGCTCTCTCCTGTTGTACAAAACCGCCAATTGCACGCTGACTTTGCTCAAAAGAAGTTACCAGTCTGTCTATTCTACGTTGTCTCTCCAATGAGCCCTCTTGGTATTGCGCAGAAAAAGACGAATGTTTTGTAGTAAAATGTCTCTTCACATTATATTCTTTGGCCACAGCCACTGATTCGTTGCATAGTAAACACACAGGTCTATCGGTCCCTCGCCTGCTTGTCGTAGTTGGCACAATAAATAAGTACTTCTCCGTCCATTCACTCTGAAACTTACGATTTTCTCTGTCAACTTTGCGGTTTGGCTTGGACAACGCCATGTTAGATGCATGTGTAGACAGCGAGAGAACATCGAATCAGTGAGAATGAGTGTTTGTCGCCATAGAGACGACCTGCTCCGCTCTAGAATCTTTGCCTGTACTCTCGTCTGTGCGCCGTGGCAGATTCGTAGATTTTTTACTTTTTAGATTTTTTTTATTTTATTTTTTTAAATCTGCCGCGGGCCAGATAAATTTCAATCGGGCAAATTTGCCCCCGGGCCGCTATTTGAATAGGCCTGGTATACAGGGTCCAGTGCATGTAAACTTTGAGACGAAGCATGCATGTATAAAACATCACCATAGTCAAGTATAGACATAAAAGTGGCAGCAACCAGCCTCTTTCTTGATTCGAACGAAAGGCAGGATTTGATTCGGAAATAAAACCCTAGTTTAAGTTTTAAACGTTTGCTAGCTGTTGAATCAAAGGTAAAAGAAAGAGATTCATCTATTAAAATACCAAGATATCTGTATTTAGAAACACATTCAATCTTCGTACCCTGGCAAGTGAGGATTGAAGGCAGATTTGATTTGGATTTCAAATTTGAAAAAAGCATGACTTTTGTTTAAAACAAGTTTTAAATCCTAAAGATTCTGTTGAAGCGTGTTAAAATCAAGTTGTAATTGGGAGGGCCTGTTCTGCGCTGGGTGCTGAGCAATACAGTACAGTGTCATCTGCATAAAAATGCCGCATACACTGAGTTCTGTCTTTAAGATAATGATCAAACCAGCTGACAGTTTGTTCAGAAAGTCCAGCCCTACACGGTCTGTACTTAAGCACTGTGTGGTCAACTGTATCAAATGCATTAGAGAGTTCAATAAAGTTATTGTTATCTTCAATAAAGTCATTTAAAACCTTAAGAGCTGCCGATGTAATACTATGCCTTTTTCTAAAATCAGATTGGAAATCCGATAAACATTTTTATTGTTAAAAAAATCTTTAATTGATCACTGGCAAGGGACTCTAAACAACCCTTGACCAGAACAGACAATTTAGAAATCGGTCTATAGTTATTTAAGATAGAAGGATCACCACCTTTTAACAGGGCTAATATAGAGTAAATATTAGTTAAAGGGATAGTTCAGCCAGAAACTCCAATTTGCCCTTTATTTACTCCATCCGAGATGTAGGTGACATTCTTCTTGAGTAGAACCGTAAAGAAGATTGTTTGGTAGAACCGCAGCCCTCTCTGCTTCCTATAATGGGAGTATACGGTTTGGCTGGATATTCTGTTGCCAAAGAGTAACCGATTTTGGTTGATATTTGCCATCGTCTTCCTGATCAAAAGGACTGTTATGAGAGTCTCGAAGAGATTTAAATGTGTCAAATTATGTTTTAGGTCAAGAGGATTCGTCAGAGTTTAAACATTTTAGTTATTTTATAAATCATATGCATTGAAACAAATTATTGTTGACCCAACTCAAATTATTCCTAAAACTAGAACAATTATTGATATTATATTGATTTCAGATAATTGCAAGATCTTTAGAAGTGGTGTTTTGGAGGCAGGATTAAGTGATCATAACATGGTTTAAGAAATTAGGAAATTAAAGAGAGAGGCCACAAGGCAGCATATACATCAAAAATTAGATCAGTTAAAAGGTATAGTCCACAAATATTTGAGGAACTTAGTAAGGTTAATTGGACTGAGGTGATGCAGTGTGATGATGTGGATAAAGCTTTGGATAGATTTTAGAGAAATTTCTTGCAAGTATTGAACAAAGTTGCGCCTTACAAGGAGATAAGAATTAAACAAAAAAACACACCTTGGATGACAGATAGTATTTTGAAAGATATTAAGGAACGCAATGATAGTTATATATAGGATATCAGAAAAGGGCAAAGACTAAAAGTTCTAGAATCAGTATTTAAGGTAATGGTCAATTGATGTGAGATCAGAAAGAGGTTGCAAATTGTTTTTTATGGATTTTTTACTAATGTTGCTGACAATTTGGTAAAGGAGCTATCAGCTCAAACTGGTTTATATAATGATGAATTAATTAAGGAGTATTATGCTAATTGTAGTGTCACTTTAGGAGGTTTTTCATACAATACAGTAAATGAGACTACATTTCGTAAGAAATTAAGGGAACTGAAACGTAGTAAAGCGACAGGTTTAGATAATATTCCACCAAGGTTTATTCAAGATTCAGCTAATTTTATAACCCCTTTGGTTACTCACATTTTAAATCTCTCTAATGGCCAAGCTAAGGTACCTGAAGAAATAAAACAAGCAAGAGTTTTTCCTCTATTTAAGAAAGGGAATAGCTTTGAGTGTAACAATTATAGGCCTGTGACAAGTGCTTTTTAGCTTAATTGATTTATTTTACGATGAATTGCTTCTCCGAACAAAAACTGGAGTCTAGGAGCACACAAGAGATAGTGGTAAAGTTGTCATATAACGTCAGGATACTAGACAGACAGACCAAGTCAACAGTCAGAGGGGAAAAATAGGGGTAAAGGCAATGATGCAACATTAAATAATAAAAATAAAACGGAGACAGGCAAGGAGCAAACACTTCTTTCTCTCCATGCCCATCGCACCACCCAGACGTGGAAAGACGGAATATTACGTAGGACCTGGGCACCCAAAAAAACAGGCATAGGTATGTAACAGTGGCGGCTGCTGATCTTTTAAAGAGGGGAAGCTCATTTTCGGCCTAAATCATAAAATTGTCCATTTATTTATATGTAAATTCTGCCCTACGTTCCTTTTCAAGAAAATGCTCTGTAACCCCCTGTCGTACCAACTAGGCGTCTTTCCAGTGACTTGACCAGTCCTCTCAATGGCCAGCAGAGCTAGGCTGCTTAAACGGCCTTGGCCCATTGTGTTACGTGTGTAGGACTTGAGCCGCTTTGAGGATGTCACATCAATAAGCCGGTTTAGGAAGGCCCTGTTTTGTTTAACAGTTTCATTATGTTTAGCCACTTGAATGCGAGCACCTTCATTGATTGCATGCTCAACCCTGATCCTGCCCATGCAACTTAATCTTGCACATGCACTCACATGTTCATTGCTATTTTCATGCCTTTTATATGCCCTGTCAAAGTTTGACAGATCTCTGTAAGAAATGTTCTATTCTGTCTGTGTTGTGCGATCGTCTGGATAGATGAGAAGAAGTCCCGTGGAGCTCCGGAGCAATCAAAGCAAGAAGCCAAGTGAATTAACAGATGGTTTATTGCTGAATGCTCAAAGAATAGAGGGGCAGTCCCTCTATTTATACAATAGGTTCGAAACGGTGTACGTGGCATATATTGCAGACAAAACAAGTGTAACATAACAATTCCATTTAGGGGTAAACAGGAAGAACTGTTTACGCCACCAAAACAGTTACGGGGGGCAAAAACTCTCATGCAAGGACAAGCAATAGTTATCATGCAAGGACAAGCGATTAGTTAGTCATAACATTTATATATACACATACACCAGTGAATTTCCACAATCCCCTCTTTTATGATTTTAATGAAAGCATAATAATAAATTTTAATCCACATCATCATAACTAGTTTTCACATCTTCATATTCACGTACACCTCATCATTATCTTTATTAGACAAAGGTTGATAGGTAGGGGGATGAGTAAGGACATGCACCATAGAATAAACACGAGTCATTACACATCTCATAAGGCAAGGACCAAACAAACATAAAATGAAAAAAGTAATAAGTACCGTACTAACATGGAAACATAGGGAGCGAATAACCCAAACAGGCTGGACAAGAGTCCCCAATTCCAATTCTTTGTTTTATCACGTAACTCATCTTCCCTTAAACTGACTGAAACATCATTCATGGTTTTCACAGCCACAGCTATTGACCCATCACCCTCGTCACGGCCAGTCGGTTCTGCATGGCCACCTGTCGTAGTGCATTCAGTTCTTTCTTTACCCCCGTGCATCGCGGCTGTGGTACTGTTTGTGAAGGAGGCAAGTCTGTAATGTAAAATGTTCTGTTGGCTCATCAGATCGGCAGTGCCGTACGCTGGAACCATAGATTCCCAAAACCTGGACCAGTGCGATCGTAGCTGGTGCTCCTCCGCACTGCACTGTCGGTCCACGCATTACGTCGGAGGTGAGCGACCAATGTTTCAAATGCATAAGAGTGACACGATGTTTGAGTTGTACGGGTGCACAGAGTCCAGTCCAGTTCTTTCGGAAAGTGTTATTGACACTCTCTCCTCCACAATACCAGTACCAGTCGTCCATCAGCCGGGCCCCATCCGCGGGCCAGGGTAGATCACATTGCGTATTCGTGCTAGTACAGGGGGTTGTTTGAGGTAAAACATATGGAAACGTTGTGATGAAAGTTGAAATTACCCCCGGACTCTGGACAGGCTGTGGTATTGCGTTGACAAGACCCGGAGATAAATCGGGGGCAATGGGCCAAGGGCTGTCCTGTGGTGATTATATGTTTACAATGATTAGCAGTTATGCCTGGTACCTTCACTTCCCTTGTTCCATTAAAAATAAGGAAAAACATACCCTTTAGGGATCACAATAATAATTTTTACATCAGTGACCTTATGTCTGGCCGAGCTATTTGCTCGCTGATCATTATTTGGACAATTTGATGGTCCCTGAACAGGGTCAGCACACACAGGTCCCCACACAAATGAATTATTCTCATAAAAATTATAATACACAGTGTGATTACAAGGGCATATGGGAGGGCACCTAACGAAACCGTGACCGCAGAGGTGAACATCTCCTGGCAGACAACACAAGAATCGTTGGTTGACTGTCGGGCGTCCAGTTTGCATACTGCCAGAATGTGTTAGCATGCACTTCGGCACCTCTCACCCCCGTAGCGCATGCAGCTACGAGGCAGGAGAGGAGGATTAGTTGGAGCATTTTCTGCAAAACAAAAAGTATTAGATCATATTCATACAGATTATTTAAGATTCTTGAGTCGCGTAGCGTGTATCCACTGTGGAAAAAGATCAGTTAATACAGAGGTACGAGTTATAGCCAGCACTTCTGCAGGCCCATCGTAAAGTGCCTCTACCAGCATATTACCAGGGGCTTTTAGCTTTTTTACCAAGACCTTTTGCCCAACTTCAAATGGGTGTGTATTATCTGAAGGTATCTCTGGGTGTGTTTTGTTCACCTTCTCCCAGTATGTAGTTAAAGTGCGTATTAGGCCTGCAGAATACTCCGACATGTGCTCTACCATTTCATTACCCCCCACCATAGTCATTCCATGTCGCCATGGTATTGGAAACGGACGCCCCATAACAACCTCATATGGGGAACAGACCGTCCAAATTTGGTTGTGGCATCATTCTTAAATCGGCCAGTACGAATGGAAGAACACCAAGCCAATTTCTAGCTCCTGAAGCCTGCATTGCTTTTCGTAATTTCCCTTTGATTATACGATTGGCACGTTCCACAAAGGCTGAGGACTGAGGATGATAGGGGATGTGCATACGCCACGTCAGATTTAATTCCTTTGCCAGATCTTGTGTGACCTTAGCCGTGAACAGCGTTCCTTTATCCGAATCTATGCTTAAAGGAATACCATAGCGGGGTATAATGTCCTGTGTTAAATGTTTTATGACGGTTTTTGCATTTTCTTTAGCACACGGGAACGCCTCTACACATTTAGAGAATTTGTCCACCATTACCAGCAAGTACTTATAAGGCCCCTGGCCCGGCATGTGCGTAAAGTCAATTTGCCATTCTTGGAAAGGCAAATCAGGTCTCGGGAGGTGCTGATGCTGCGCTGGTGCTTTTGACTGATTATTTTTCGCACAGACCAGACATCTCCCGAGAATGTCGTCCACGATTTTAGGCAAGTTATTCGCGCAGAATATTGGGCGCATGATATCGAGTACCCCTCTTCGACCGCGATGTGTAACACTGTGAAACTCGCGCACGAGGAACGGTAAGGGCAGATTCAGGAATGCAAATGCATTGGTCGCGATCAGACCAGAGACCGGAGTTATCTTGTACAGCAGCGAATGAGGACCAAAAAGACAAATCACTGGGGGTCGCGAAAGACTGGACAACAGTCAGGTCGAGATCAGGCATAAGACCCGAGGCTAGCGGGCCATGTGATACCATAGCTAGATTCAGCCACGGAGGGGGCAACCCCTCTTTGGCAGCACGTTTGGCATGTAAATCCGCCAGGGAATTACCACGGGCCTCACTGGTAGATAAACTATGGGCCTGTGTCTTCACTATGGCTAAGGAAGAGGGCAGATGTGAGGCCGCAATGAGGTCTTCGACCAGGGACTGGTGCGAAATAGGCTTGCCGTCGGCATCAATGAAGCCCCTGGCGCGCCAAATAGACCCGAAATCATGTGCTACACCAAAAGCGTAGCGAGAGTCGGTGTAAATGGTAACCGGTTGGTCCGCATAAAGCTGGCACGCTCTAGTCAAGGCATATAGCTCTGCAGCTTGTGCTGACTTGAAAGGCAACGAAAAGGCCTCTATAACTACGTCAGGTAGTTGACATACAGCGTAACCCGAAAGGTAAACACCGTCCTGTGGTTTGGAACAGCTGCCATCAACATAAACTACTGCACCGCATGATAAAGGGGTTTCAGATAAATCAGGCCGAAGAGCACAGTTGTGAGTGATTTCAGCAAGGCAATCATGTGGGCCCACGTCAGTAAGTGGTTCTGGGCTGTTAGAAATCATGAAATGTAGGGCAGAGGCCAGACTCAGAGAGGAAATGGCTTTTATTGTCAGATAAGACGTTGAGGTCAGGATGGTTTCATATCCTGTCCTACGCTGAACAGACATATGCTGTGTGTTTAGGTTGTTCAGAATGTGCAATACCTGGTGGGCTGTGTAGGGTCAGAGGATGAGACAAAACAATCTTTTCTGCGTCCACCACCAGTAATGCACAAGCTGCAACAGCCTGTAGGCAAGAGGGCAGTCCCCGGGCAGTAGAGTCTAGGTTTTGGAGAGGAAGGCTACTGGTCTCATTCCTCCCCCATGTGACTGTGCCAGCACACCACAGGCAGTTCCACCCCCATGATGTACATACAGGTGGAAAGGCATCGAGTAGTTGGGTAGACCTAAAACAGGACTGTTACACAGAGCCGATTTTACCAGTTCATATGCAGCAGATGATGCTTGGTCCCAGTTGAGGGCTGTTGTCATGGACGATTTTGAGTCATATGTAGCTCGCAGGGTTCTGTCAAAGTGAGAGCAATCAGGAATCCATTGTCTACAATAATTGACTAAACCTAGGAATGCCAACATTTGGTGTTTCGTATTAGGTTTAGGGTGATTCATGATTGCTCTCAGTCTGTCAGAAGTGAGACGACGACTTCCTTCTGATAGAATGTGGCCTAGATATTTGACCTCGGTTTTGCAAAATTGCAGCTTGGTTTTTGAAACCTTAAACCCTGCGGAGGACAAATGAGTCAAAAGCTGAAGAGTAGCCATCTCGCACAGGGAGTGAGTGGTGGCCGTAACCAACAAGTCATCTGCACTGATGCAGATTCGTTCCTGAAGGTAGGATAAGCTGTGCGAGACAATTGTACACGGCTGCGGAAAACACAGCGGGTGAATCAACATACCCCTGAGGCAGCCTGGTCCAGGTGTACTGCTGTGATCGGTGTGTAAAGGCAAACAATGGCTGTGTATCCGGTTCAACAGGGATACTGAAAAAAGCAGAGCAGAGATCAACCACGGAAAAAACTTTATGTGAGCAGTCAATAGACATCAGGACGGCACTCACGTCCGGTACAATAGGGGCAACGGGAACCACTAGGTCGTTAATTCTACGTAGGTCTTGCGTGAAGCGCCACGTACCATCGGGTTTTCTGACTGGGTTAACAGGGGTGTTATATGTGCTGATGCATCGTTTCAGTACACCTTGCTTTTGCAGTGACTGTAGAGTAATGTCGATACCACTAATTTTGTCCTCGGACAACATTTGTTTGATGTACACTGGGGTAGTATGCTTTATGGTTGCCTCGTAAGGGGGGCAGTGCACGAGTCCCACCTCATCTTTATGGGAGGCCCATAGGTCAGAGGGAACATTTGTCAATATAGCATCGAGAGCCTCTGAGGCAAATGGTTGCATGGAGGCCACATAGGCCCCATTTAGAGCACCTATGGGCGCGTCAACAGTGTCTGGTGTGTGTATTACCCAGCCGGTCATTTTTAAACACCAGACTCACATGAAGCATAGACATCAGATCCCTGCCCATTAAATGAAAAGGGCAGGTTGGCATAGATACAAAACGGTGTCTTAACGTGACATGGGGACAGTCGGAAAGGCTTATTAACAGAGGGGGTGTAAGAGGGGTCTCAAAAGGGGAACCATCAATCCCAACAGAGCGCACCATTTCGTGAGAAAAAGGCCCCGCAAAACCCTTACCCACTGAAGACATTGTTGCCCCTGAGTCAAGCAGAAATGAACTGCTGACCCTCAAGGGTTAATGATATTACTGGGGGGTCACAGTTCCCAGGCGATGTTAATGCCAAAGTCATCATGGCTGGGCTAGGGATTTCGCTCTGTGGGCACCCCTAATGTTGTGGTGGCGGGGGAGGGGGCAGAGGCGTACCCTGTTGGTTGCTCTGTTTAGGCCAGTGGTGTATTGGCTGATAGATACCGCGCATATCATCCCCCTTCCGCTTCTTACAATCTCTAAGCCAATGGCCCTCCCTCCCGCGATAGTGACACTTCCCTCTTTTCTTGTTCGACTGGTTTGGGCCCGGCCCACCGGCCATATGCACAAAAGCAGAATTGACCGGTTTCCGTGGTGTTGTCACCAGCAGCCCATCCCCCTCTAACATTCTGACTTTCTGTCCCAATGCTTTGACGGTAGT
>VCII01000365.1:0-108167 GCA_006030095.1 Triplophysa siluroides
GTTATCAGCGGAATCGACATATGTTCGCCGCGGGGCGGCGACCTCCTCCCGAAGTGCGGGGGCAATTCTCTCCTCGCACCGAGGTGAACGGAATGCCCCGAGACTTCGGTGGCGCATGGCGAACTGGATCGTATAACCGAGATGGATCGTCCTCTCCTGCCACCGAGACGGGCTAATGCACCGTGACAACGGGTCAGAGAGGCGATCTCCTTCACCATACCTGGGAGGGCTGGTTCGATGGCTGACAGAACGGTCACCTCGCACCATGGGGGAGGTTGACGGTTCTGTTGACTTACCTGCTTTGTGGCGCTGGTCGACCAACGTCACGTGGAGGTTGTGTTCGGCCGCGCTAATCCATCCTCACCACCGTCTGCTTGAGGGTGCTGTGGAGGAAGGGAACCCAGGGAAGACAACTCTCTTAATGAGGAGTGGGTGCTGGGCCTTGGAAAAGGCCCGGACTTGATGGAGACGCAGCAGGTAGCGTCGTCCCGACCCCGCGAAGAATGGCAGAGTCGGACCCGATGTTTCCCCCGGGTTCTCCCTTGCGGGCTGCTGACGGGGGGGGTCGCTCTCCTCCGCGTTGGTCTGTGTCTCGGGCGGGCTGCCCTCTGGGAGAGCCCTGCGCCGGAGGCACACTGCGGAGGGGCGGGGGCTGTCGGGAAGCAGGCTGCGCTCGGGGACGTGACGACCTGTGGGTGGTCATGCCGCGGCGAGGCAATCTGCGGTATTGCCCTAGTCTGCTTCTGCACCGCGGAGAACTAATGACGTCCTCCACGGTGTCTCCAAACAGCCGGCTTGCGAGATAGGCGTGTCCAGAAGGCGGGCCTTCTGGACGTTACCCATCTGTGCAAGGCTTAGCCACAGATGCCTTCCTTAGGCCACCATAGTGGGCATCGACCGACCCAGTGCTCCTGCCGTGGCCTTCGTCGCACGGGGCGCGAGGTCTGAGGCAGTGTGCAACTCACTCATGCGAGTGGGGTCAGGCTTCCCTTCAACCAGGTCCTTCAGGGCTTTAGCACGAAAGACATGGAGGATCGCAATGGCGCGGAGGGCGGAAGCAGCCTGTCCAGCAGCGTTATAAGCCCTCGACCCCAATATCGAGGAGAGCCTACACGCTCTGGACGGGAGTCTAGGTCGACCCCCAGGTGGCAGCCGTCTGCGGGCACAGGTGCACCGCTACAGCACGCTCCACCTGGGGGACGTCAACATAGGCTCGGGCCGCTCGCCCTCCGGGGAAGTCACAGCTGTAGAGCTCACAAGTGTGGAACGCTCCGAAAGGGGCGCATTCCACGACCTCGTGAGTTCCTCATGCACCTCCGGGAGAACGTCACCTGGGTGGTTCGCGGTTTTTCACCACGCCCCGCTCCAGAAACCGTTCGTTCAGCCGCGAGCGCTTCAGGGAGGGCGTGACTGGGGTTAGCGGCCGACGGGGTTAGCACGGGCCGACATCTCCGCGTCGGTTCCCATCACGAGCTCTACCGCTTGTGGGCGGGAGCTCGGAGAGATCGTCCGCGTCAGATGCCAGTAGGCAGCCGTCCGATGCCGCGACAGAGATTCGTCCTCATCCCGTTTACGAGCCTTCCCGCTATGGAACGGTCAACGCCGCCCATCGGGGACGCACCAGGCGAGCGAACTGGGGTATGGGCGGTCCGCCGAGCCGGAGCTGGCGGAGCGACATCCATAGAGATCCCCATATCACCCCGCTGCTCGTCAAGGCAGTCGACCTCGCCGAAGCGGCAGTCAGACTCGCCTGACAAGCGAGCAGGTTGGCGGCAACAGTCCCGAAGTCGCCAGCCGTGACCGCAACACCTTGATAGACATGTCCTCGCAGACAGAACATATCATATCAACGAAACCGGCTTCAGCATGCTTGTTGCCCAAACATGTGATGCGGGTTTCATGGCCGTCTGACTCGGGGATGAGTCTGCCGCACCTAAGAACACAGCTGCGAGACATGCTCAACAACTGGAGAAATATGCTCTTTTAGAATAGGCTCTGTGGTAACTTGCCGAAATGTCGAGTGGAAGGCCGTCACGAGAAGGGATCCGCTGCTTCCGCGTCGCACCGGCAGGAGAAGAAACACTCTCGAAGATAATAACATGCAACATAATTGCACTAGTTCCGAAGAACAAAAGGTGAGTGAATGACCGCCGCCATCTTCCTTTTATACCTGTATGCACGGGGCGGAGACTGGCGTGGGCGGGCCATTCGCCAATCCTATTGGCGTTTAGAAATTCCTCTCGGAGATGATAGGTTCTCAAGATCAAACCCCAGTCGTCTCAACACAACGTCGAGAGACCGACTGAAGGGGAAATACCTTTATGGCATCATCTCCCGCCACGTGAAGAAATGTCGCACATTTTACCTTGTCACTCTTCTCTGCAATGCCAGTTGCAATCAGATACAGATCAAACTTTTGAATCCATGTTCGCCAGTTTTCCACTAGATTTCCCTCGAAATCCAAACTGTTAGGAGGCTTCAACTGCTCCATGGTTTTCTTCTGACACCATGTGATATTTATTGGATGCGTTTTAATAACTCACGGAGACACGGTTTCATGCGACTTGTTGTTCTACCGAACTCTTTTTATTTCTCCCTCTTGCAGGTTCCAACCTAACACATCCTAGACTGAGAGCGCCATCCTCAGGTAAGGAATAATAACACAATTAACATACATCACAACGAGAGGCATTTTGTAGACTGTAGACTTTAAAGCGAAAACACCGGAGCAGTATCGTCTCAGAACAGATCTGCTCTCACAAAATCCTGTTGTATACACTCAGAAAAGAAGACACTAACGTGACTGGAGATGTCTGCAAGACTTGTAAGAAACATGGCTCTTTTAAAGTTGTTATTAAAAGCTACACCTAAACAGAGACGTGTTATTTTAGAGACAGCCACAGACAAGTTCATTTTAACATTGTGCGAAGTGGCTCTTAACGTACTTCATGGTAATGTACCACTAACACCACAGCAATATCAGAAGCTGAAGAGAAGAAGCGAAATCAAAATCGTTGCGGACAAAAAGGTTGGATTTAGAAGAAAAAGAAGGTTTATCAATCAACAAGGAGGCTTTCTTTTACCCCTTTTAAGCGTTGCAATACCGTTCATTACCAGTTTAATTGCTTCTAATTAATTATTGATGGAGTATGCGGAAAAGATGTTTCTAGTATCCCAAAGCCAGTTGGATAAGATCAAGACTGGTACCCCGCGTGAGACTATTCAACAGGTCGATGAGAATGACTTGGACATGACTATAAGAAATATTCTGCACCGCCCTGATCTGGGGCCATATGAAAAAGCTAAGATGTACACCGCTGTTTTACAGAGATTTTTAACACTCTCTAAACAAGAATTCCAACACAGGGATTCCAACACATTAACATTAACCCTTCCACAGTCTGACCACATTGAAAAAGAAAACCCTTCTGTGACAGATAGTACGAGTGGTGATGATGTTTCGGATAATGTTGTGGATGACATTTTAAAAAATGTTCCAAAGAGGTGTGTAAAAAATGTTCAATACATTTTAGATAAAATGTCCAAAGCTAAAGAGACCACATCCTGGGCTGATTCAGGCGAGTTTGTATTTAAAGGCATAACAATCCCTGGTTCGCACATGTACGATTTACTTAAAGGCGTGACAGCTCCGCAGAAGATTGCTGATGAACGGAGACCACCTGGGTGGAACGAGTTTCTGGAGGCTGTTGCTATTTTAAATATACCATACTCTATGGTGCCAAACCACTATGTCAGACATGCAGTCAACTCATTTAAACACAGATTGATGCCGACTGTAACCATCTCACCTGAGAGGGTTAGAAAAAGAATGCGTACGAATGCTCCGTTGACACAATCAAATTATTCAGAAGGCATTGTATTTCAATCACCCCCTCTTAACCCGGGTCGGTGGATGAGTTTTTAATCTGAGATTTGCATGATTTTTGTTGATTTGTTATTATATGCATTGTTAGTAGTTAGTTAGTGACACACCTCTCTGGGTGGAACAACTTCACTTTAACGGAAGTGTATCGTTCATAGAGATCACACCATTTAAACATTTTATCAACGCATGAAAAAATATTGTCAAGCATACGAACATCTTTCCACTGAAACAAAAATATCAAGTCATAGTGCCTGTGATGCTCAACCTCTGGAATCGGCCATGCATATTCACAGAGTTTTATCTTGTTGTTGCATCGAAAAATATAAACGCAAATCCGGCAACTTTTTACTGTAGTCACCGACCACTCGATACCTTGTTTCAGGAATTACACCATCCCACTCTGCGATGTACAAGGGGTCGTCGCCACAGTCGTTCAAATCTCTCCAAACATAATTGTAAAATATAAACCAGTCTTTGGCAGGAAAAATCAGACAGGGGTCCTGTGATGTGAAATCATCTCCAAGATCTCCTGTATAGAGCTTGACGCTTACGCGATGTCAAATAGATACCTCCCCACACGATCGCCAGACATAGAGAAATCACGTTTCACAAAATCATAGTCTTCATGGAGAAACTTTGTCATACTAACTCTGTTTTTTCTTAGGTGCAAAAGTCAACTTTTCGTCCATTTACACAGATCCTTTTGTTGGTGAAATACACATTACTGGTACAATGGCTGCTCCAAAGGCTCCTAAACCCGTCCGAAAGGTAGAGTAGCGTTTTTTAAAATACAGCTTTTCTAAACATTGTTTAAATAGTCAAGCATGATCAGGTGGTATGTGCAACAACTAGGCCTGGAAAATATCAACATCAGGCTTCTATTTTCTTTAACTCATCTTTTATTTCTTTCATTCACAGGAGGTCAAAGACCAAGCATTCTCAACCAATTCCATATCTCTTCCGCTGTGAAGGGGGGTGTGAGGCTGCGAGGTCTGGACATTGCAAACATTTTCTGATCAACAACAAAGGGTCATAAATGTACACACGGTGCACGATCAAAGGGGTCATAATCATAAAACACAGCAGGGGGCCATAAATTAGGGGCAATAAATCACGTTTGACACACGGTGTATCATATTTTATTCTGGCGTGCATTGCTAGAGTTACAAGCGGCGTTTTGCAGATAGAATAAGGGGCTTGAGTTTAGTTGATCGTTTATACAGACAGTATTTAAGCTGTAACTGTAAGCTGCTGTGTGAACAGGGCATTTCGAGACTCACATCAGTAAGTAATTAAGGTTGTCACAGGTTGACGTAGCAAATTTCCACCGTGCTTGAGTAAGATATTTTATTTTTTCTCCATTCCCTTGTTGACCACTCGCACAGTGCACAGAAGAATGTGATTCATAATAATTTTTAAAAATAGAGCCATACAAGGGTAAATTATACTTGCATACTTTACTATTATAAATGTGATAGTTATAGAAATTAATGCCTAGATTATTTTTGGCTGCAGTGATACATCTCGTTTGGCTCTCAGCGGAGGCGGTCGCATTTTCTCACTCCCCGTCCTTGCCCATATTTTCCCTGCTTTGTCTCCTGTCTTGTCTCGTCTCATCTACTGAGAGACTCTCTCTGCACTGCTCTCCAAACTTGGAAAATTATGGAAGTGATCAACTGGTCTCTCAACGCAATTGACACCATTTTCTCGATGAGAAAATTGGGTTCGGGGGAACCCGCGTGTCCTGACGGAACGTACGCAGCTGGCTACACGATGGACGGGGGAGAGATGGCGGATCGTGTGTCTGGCGGCTCTTTCAGTCGAGGATATCGAGGATATTTACCTATTTGGAACCATGATAACAGGTCTTGTGCTGATTGGATTAAGCTTTGCCCTGGGTTATCGAAAAATTCATAAAACGGGAACAGCTGTCATAAGGCTGCCCGTTTTGATTGAAGCTGTTGGAAGAGCGGTCAGCATTGAGACTGAGACTATTAACCGAAATATGGTTGCCATCAGGGAAACCCTAACAGCTCTGGGAAGGAAAATTGATAATATCGGAGGTCAGAATCACCATTGAACCACTTGGACTATGAGGGTTGCCGTGACATATTGGAATACGGTTTCCCGACTAAACAAATCACAATCTTATCTTTCGACTCCCCGGATCCAGAAACGGCATTGGACAAGGCAGCTGGAAATGTAACCCTGTGGGAGCACTGCAGCGAGACGCTCTTGCGTTCCTCCCCAACCAAAGACTTAGAACTATCACACACACACACATACAGACTTATCACTCCCACCCCTCCGCATGCTTTGAACCGCCAGCCTGGTTCGTTGAGCGGCGCTATAATGGCACTGACGGACGGCTGCTTATCGGAGCTGGATTATCTTACCCTGTTGCAAGTCTTGTCTATGGTGTATTATTGTATCTGTGTTTTTTTTCTCCCCACTTACCTCATGTTTTGCTGTATTTTTCTTCTTAAATCCATTTCGTTACACTGTACTTGTTATATGTGTAATGACAATAAATTGAATCCAATCCAATCCAATCCAACACGGCTGCACATGCACGTGCGCTATGTATCAGATTTGCTTGTTTTTGACATTTGATAAGAAACATGCATGCACCTGCTTAATATTAAAAGTTAAATTGGGGAAAGAAAATTATTTTTAATGAACTTTCTTAATTTAAATTGTGTGTTCGTTAATAATTATTTTACTTTTATGTTACAGATGAGACTGAAACGAATTTGAGGTAAGACTTAACTTTTGTTTTGTTTATAGATATTTTCGTAATATGACCAATGGTGAAATCTAAGACAGCTCTTTCAAATAATCCTTCTTCTGTGTCTTTTCCTTGTTCCGTAATTCCATCTCGTCATTGTTTTTCCGTCCTTTGTTCTTTTACCAGTCGTGTTTCTCCAGCCAGATCCATAGTTGTTGCCATGTGTCCGTCCATTTTACACAAAAAAAATAAAAGCGCGCTCTTTAGAAATCTTAAATTCAATCAATCAAAATGTATTTAAAGCACAATAAAAATAAAACAGTAGTTGACCACTGTGCTGTACAACATTACTAAAAAGACAAGATAAAATTACAAACAGTTTTGACCGCAATGCATTAAAAGAGACATAATCAAAAGCAAACACAGACACAAAAACTGATAAGAGACAGATCGTAATAGTCTAAGGAGAGTCATAAAATGTCTCAAAAGCCTTGGAAAAAAGGTAAGTTTTTAGCTGCGATTTAAATTCCGATTCTGAAAAGACTAATCGGAGAGAGACTGGAAGACTGTTCCAAAGTTTCGGCCATGCAACTGAAAAGGCACGGTCACCTTTCAGCCTTAACCTAGATCTCTGTACCGTCAGCAGTCTTTGCTCAGTAGATATTTGGATTTAAATGATCTCAGAGATATTCAGAAGTTGTTCCACTAAAAACAAACAATACAATCTGAAAATCGATTCTTTAACAGACTGGTAACCAGTGCAAAGAGCATAATTAAAAAGTCTGGCAGCCGCATTTTGGACCATCTGAAGTCGATTTATGTATGATTTATTTATTCCCATATAAAGGGAATTACAAAAATCAAGCCGTGATGACACAAAGGCATGGATCACTCTCTTGAACTCTAAACGATAAAAGCTCTTTGCTTTTGATAGCAGTCTTAATTGGAAGAAACTGGATTTGACCACAGAATTTATCAAACTTAAATTCCTCCCTAGCAGCGCTTGCTGCTGGGAGGAAGTGATCAACTAAATAAAAATACAAAATAATTTAAATAAACACTATTTAACACGTACAATAAAACAAAACAAAACAAACTCAAAGCGTTTGGTGAGCCTCTCTCCCCTACTACTGCCAACTCACTTCCTGTTAGCTCTCTAGCGCTGTTAAGGTTGGTGTTGCCGTAAGCGAAAGCTGACCGCCGAGTTTGCCGCAAAAGAAAGCGGCCACATGGCCACCATGCGTTAAAACATTAAAGCTTACAGCACCTGGTATTCCCAGATGTTTCTCCCTTCCAAGTACTGACCAGTCCCGACCTGCTGGCTTCCGAGATCAGACGTGCTCAGGGTGTTGTGGCTGTAAACGAAAGCTGACCGCCCGAGCTCGCCACATAAAGAAAGCTACCAAAAGGCCACCATGCGTTAAAACATTAAAGCTTACAGCACCAGGTATTCCCAGGCAGTCCCCCATCAAAGTACTGACCAGGCCCAACCCTGCTTGGCTTCCGAGATCATACGAGAGCGGGCGTGATCAGAGTGGTGTGGCCGCAAGCGATAGCCGACCGCCCGAGCCTCTCGCCGGTTAGAGAGACAAGGCCCAGCCCGTAATGGCCAGTGGTCGGGGCTTTCCACCTTTCTCCAAGAAAGCTCTGGGACCCCCAACCTATCCAATGGAAGGTTTCGATTTCGCGGAAGTGCTCACGTCTGACACGCCCAGGCCTGTCACCGTTGCTTTGCTAGAAATTGTGACGCAGCACAACGTTGTGGCGTTTTCCATAGGAACCCCATCTGTCGGTTCCTCACAACGTCGAGAGACCGACAGAAAGGGAACGTCTTGGTCAAAGATGTAACCTCAGTTCCCTGATGGAGGGAACGAGACGTTGTGTTCCTTATGCCACAGCACATGCCTCCTTCTGCAGCAGTCGTGAGAGGCTCTCAGGCTCCTCAGAACTAAAGGTGAATGAATGCAGCACGCCGTCTCCCTTTTATACACGGATATCCGGGAGCGGAGTCCGGCATGCAAATTACATTCGCCAGTTTCATTGGCCTTTTCTAGTCTAGTCAAAGTTGATAGGTTCTCAAGGGATAACCCCATCTGTCAGTTTGACACAACGTCGAGAGACTGACAGAAAGGGAACCTCAAGTTAACGAAAGTTGACAATTTGTTAATTGTTTTCAGATTCCTGTACCGATCAACAAGACACTGACCTCGTGGAAGCAGGGACATCCACTAGCACCTCATCACACACACTGGAGAGCAGAAGAACAGGTAATGACAGAACCCCTAAATTTGTATGTGTTGTGATGCTAGTTTAAAGTAATTTTTTGCATTTTAATGTTCTCTTATGCAGAAAAAAGGAAACGTGAGAGTAACCAGGACATGCTGGAATATTTTGAAGCGGCAGATGAACGTTTTATGGAGCAAACTAGAAACATACACCAGACATTATTAAACAGATGAATGATACTTCAACATCTCTGCTTGGACTTCTAGGTCGCATGGTCACTGTTATGGAGGCTGAACAGAGGAAGACCGAAACCGCTTGTTTCTTTTTGTTCTATATTTGCACATTTTGTTCATTGTTGTGCCATGAAAACTTGCTTTCCAATTTTTATTTTGTAGACATTTCAATTAGTTTATTAATAGTAATAAATCTGACTAAACCTATTTCAGCACATTTTTGTATTGTTGTTTTTACACATTAATTAAAATTAGATTACAATAGTAAGATTACAAAAATTACAATACAAATGAACATAATTACTTTATTGGTAAATCAATCAATCATTTCCTTCTGGTTGCCCATGCTCAGGTACTGGCTGGACAAAAGGCTGTGTGTTTGACTGCATCTTAGACAGGTGATCCTCACTGAAACTGTCTCCATGTTCCTCACAGATATTAGGGAGCACACAGCAGGTCAGCACCATCTTCTTACAAGTTCCAGGTTGCAATCATTTCTTTTTAGGAGACAGCACCATCGTCCTCTCAGCTTCCCAAAGCTCATCCCCACTACAGACCTTGCACTGCTTAGCCTGTAATTATATACGTGTTGTTGGTGGGACAGCCGCAACAGTGACAAGGCTTATTGACACGGAAGGGTGGAAGGCCAACTATCCAAAGCCTCAAGAGATCGAACGGTTGTGGAAGCCAGCTCCCAAGGTCACCATTGAAAATGACAGGTTTTTAATAAAATGTGTCTGAGCAGACCTGGCCAGGCCTCGCCATCAAGGACTTTGGAGCTGACCAAGGTCAAGGTAAGAAAATTGTTTAACAGTACCAAGAGCCATAATTAAATCCTGAAATCTTTGTATACATTTTATGTTTATTCAGTTACTGACAATACACGGTTTCCTCGATTCTAGGAGTAGTTGCAACCCGTGCATTTGTCCAAGGCGAGATTGTGTGCGATTACCACGGAAAGGTAATCACAGCTGCTGAAGGGAGGGCCATGATGGAGGACATACACAATGAGGCAGGCTACATGTTCTTCTTCAAAGCTGGACAGCGTGATCTGTGCATTGATGCCCAGACCTTCCCATGCGAGTGCCACCCAGTCGCAGACACAAATGGCAGAAGAATGAATCATTCTACAAAGAGGCCTAACCTGGAGCCCTTTCAGTGTGTGCTGAACATCAATGGAGGGGATAGTTTTGTCTTCCCCTTCAGGGTGCTGCAAGATATCAGCGTTGACACACAGCTGAAATTTGACTATGGAGTGAGCAGGAAGTCTTTCAGAGAAGAGGGCCTGAGCCTGGAATGGCTGGATGAGTAGGCCATGTTTAAAAGTCTTCTGTGTGACCCGGGTTTCCTTTAACTGCAAGAAGGAGAACATATAGTATATATTTATAATTGTACTTCAAATTTTGTTTTATTTTCTACTTATTATTTATTTATTGTATTGTATTGTTTGCATATACCTTCTTTAAATAGTTATTTTTGATTCTTTTTCATGAAAACCACAAAAAACCCTTCAAAGCCAAACAATCATGAAAAATCACCACATTTGGTACATCAAATCAATGATCAACTAACAATCATGATAGTTCACCACTTCTGGTACAACATATAAATACTTCCAAACACTTTATTTAAAGAAATGGTTACAATTTGACCATAAACATGACATTTCAAGAAATTAATCCAGTTTAGTAAAAAATGTAAAATCTTGTACACAAAGCAGTCTAACTGAAATCTCTTTTTAATCGTCAGAAATGGCAAGGACAGACAGCTCTTGCAGTGAAGTAAGTTTTTAAAAGACATTTTAAATGATAAACATACAGATGTTCAATTGTATATATATACACGTGAAATCTCATTGTTGTGTATTATATTTTCCAGGCACCACGATCTCATCAGCCGGACAGTAAGATCAGTGTGTGTGTTCTTTGAGAGCCCTTAGGAAAACTAACAATGGTTTTACAGCAGTACAAAACAGATGTTGTTTGGTCTTATTTTTCAGGACAGCGAGCACACATCGTCAGATGATGACGAAGAGCCACCAGACCCTCACCCCCCTCTTCCTCTTCCTCCTCAACCATCACCACCTCATCTGGACATAGAGGAGGCATGTAATGGAAATACTACACATGTTCTGTAAACCGATGGTTTAGCATTGCCTGGTTATATTTCTCACTGCAGTATTTCGCCGATGATGAGGACGAGAGTGAAGATCAAGAGTTCATTTTATGTTCATTGTGTTTTTTATATTTTTAATTCAATAAAACAAATGATTCTTAAGTGCATTGGTTTGCTTCACTTTTTTGCTCTCCTGAAGCTACAGGACAAATGTAATAAACAGTGTGCATCAGTTGAATTGTGAGGGTATTTTTAATATTAAGAATTTTTATTTAAAGAATATCTTGCTGGCCTAAAATCTTTACTAGCACGGGGGTACTCCAATTCCCAGAATGCTGCAGCGTAAACATATGGTGTCGCCCGTCAATGAATGACAAATAACTTACAACACAACTTTAGGTAAGAATCATTTGTTTTATTGAATTACAGTTTTGTGCTATGTTATTGTATTTGTTTGTAATATGTCTGCACATGTCTTATGTTCTGCTTGAAAACTTAATAACTCTGACTCACTCTGAGGAATGACCCCATAACGTCTTCAGATAGTATTCCCATAGAGTTAATTTCTTTAATTTAAAGTTTTGTGTGTAATGTTCAATGTGTTGTTTAATTTAATGTGCTGTCATGTCCACGATTGCATACAGTTTTGCTGTTTGTTCAGTAACCACATTTGGGTATCTGATATAACACAAACATGAATGTCCTTTTTGTATGTTTTTATCCAGAAGAGATGAGATGATTTTTTATAAGTAAAAGATTACTAATAAAGACAGACCCCTGGTAAAAAAAAAAAAGACATTTAAAAGAAGAATAACACATATGGCAATGGGATTTTATTTATTTATTCAATTTAAAAAACTTGTGTGCCCAACGTGCAAGGGCCAGGCCACTATGTCGGTTCACCTGCGCAGGCTGTGCATTAAAAATGCAATCGCTAAGGTGGTGGAGAAGGCCAAGGCCAATTCTCTGGAGATTCTGCAGACTGGCATGTTCTTCAGTTATGTACACTTGGCCAAGATCATGATGGACTTATGTCCCATCGACAGGTTGGTGAAGCAAAAATGTGTTGTCTTGCTTTTTCTTTGTGTGATTTCCAGGAGCTGTGAATTTACCTTTCTGTTTTAATTCTCTCTAAAAGGTTGATTGAGGAATTGGAGCGTCGCCACATGGTGGTGACAGATATTCCTCCAGCACTGGCAGTGGCACCAATGTCTTCCACCGGCACGACTCCACAGCCAGCCACTGTCGTCACGACCCCAGAACCACCAGCTGTGGTAAAGACCGAGGAGGCTGAGACCCCTCTGAGGTGGGCAGTGACAGCAGCGGCGAGACCATTCAGATGTGAGAATACAGCTCAAATAGAACATTGCAAAAAGTCTCATCTGTGTGGTAATGTAAAATGATTTTCTTTCTTTTCAGGTAAAAAATGATTTTTCCATTTCATGGAACAAAAAACAGCCGTCTCTGTTGTTTGTAAGGAGCAGGGAGAAATTAAAGCTGTATCTCCGTGTGCTCAACTACCTCAAGAGCACGAAAAGGTTAGTATGATTTGATGTTTTTTTATATACGGACACTTTATTGGTCTTAAATGCGTGTCATGACTTAAACACTTGTCATTCTTGCTCCAGATTTCTCCAGTACCACACGGTCAACACGGACCTCATGCACAGCGACAAACAGCTGCACATAGAGCTAGGGCAGCTCACATCAAGAGACTGCTGGTCTGTGCTGGAGAAGGCCAAGAGAGAGTTCCTTGCTGTCATCGCTATGGTGTTCACTAATAGTGCATTTGAGGACACACTGGCTATGTCAGACTGCACCCTGGTGCTCTACTACTTGGAGGCAGTAGTTATACTGAAACATCTACAGCGCCTCACACACCCAGTGATATTGGATAGTGCCTGACAGGAACGTCTGTCATCTGTAAGTATTTTGTTTTGATTTTGGAAAAAGTCTTACACCGCTGTGTATGATACTGAAGATTGTTAAGTACACTACAAGTAACAAAATTGTTCTTCGTTTTTTTTGCAGCACACTTCATTGGAAAAAAACACGTCACTGGTTAGATTGAGAGCCAGGGCTGGAAAAGCAACACCCCTTCCTACGCCCGCATTGTCAGTGACTGGAAGGCGCCGGGACTCATCCGTGTTGTGATGGACTGCACGCACATCCGAAAACTCACAATCTCACAGAAGTGGAAAGGCCTGAATCCGACTGAAGGATGTTGTCACAAAACATTCTTTCCAGATCAGAGAGGTCATATGTGAATTTGGGTGAATTTGGAACCTTGTTCTTCTACACAGACAGGAAGGGCGAGTCGATGTGCATAGACTCCAGCCGCTGCGAATGCCACCCCAACGGGCAGCCGTTCTGTCACCACATTTGCCACTCTGGGAAGCGCGCTAATATACGTGCCAGGCTGTTTACAGCTCAGGAGGATGGGAAAGGACAAGGACATGAGTGAATTAAGATTTTACATAATGGAGCTGTAACTTGAATCAAGTGCAATGGGTTTTTAACAGTGTTAAAACAAGGGTGTCCCATGTCAGCGCTGTTGTACTCTCTAGTTGCGGAACCCTTGGTGTTGGCCATGAGGCAAAAATAAATATATGAAGGTATTAATGTTGAATGTAATGCAGAAGGAGAAAAAAATATGCAGACACTACGCTAATTGTTAAAGATATGGAGAGTGTTTAAATTGCTATGGGAATTGTACAGAAATTTTGTAAAGGATCAAGAGGGAAAGTTAACGAAGATAAAACTGGGTAAATGAGATTTGGGAATTTGCAAGATTTAACAAGTCATTTTACTTTTAAAGAAGTCAAAGAAATCAAGATTTTGGGAGTTTTAATGGGGGAGGACGAAAAGAAAGCAAACGAAACAATGTGGGAAGGTATTTTAGGAGACATTGAGAGAAGACTGAATTTTTGGGTGCTATGAACATTGTCTTAGCTTCCAAAGGTTCTGTGTTCAAGTTCAAGCTTCTCCTGTCTGAATCGGATTTTCTACCTCGCGCTGGCCTTCACACTTACATGTCAGAGCATGAATGAGTTTTCAGACTTTTTAGGGGGAACTATCCCCAACTTTGATAGACTTTTAATCTTGGGGATTTTAACATACATGTGTATGGTCCATCTAATCTTTTAGCCAGGGAATTTTTTAAGCTTATTGACAAAGCTTGTAAATGTTTCTTTTCATATGCATGGTCATACCCTTGATTTGGTGCTTTCTCTCATGGTTTGGATCTTGCAATAGACGACCATGCTATCTCAGACCACAAGCCTATTACATTCAGAGTGCCCATAAATGACAACATTACTAGACCCACCAAGGTCTCATACGACAACACAAACTACTTGTATTGAGTTCTCAACTGTTTTTAAGGAGGTATTCCAATCATCCGACTTAGTTTGTGATGAATGGAGTGGTGCTGATTATCTTAAATCATTTAAATTTTACCGAAAGAAGGTGGAAAAAAAGATAAGGTGCAAGTTTCTTATGGAAAATTAAAAAACAGTCTGATACAATATCAGAAAATGATGAAAACAACAAAGCTTAAGTACTTTTCAGACTTGTAAAACCAGAAAAATGTGTTCTAGAATTGTGAAAGTTTTTTCAATCATTAATGCGGGTATCAATCCTTCAGTTCATCTCTTCACTATAGTCCATGGCAATGTGTCAAATTTCTTATTTATTTTGTGGACAAGATAAGGGATATTAGGCTAGATATTCCCTCCACTAGTTACTAGCATCTTGTGTCAGTTTAAGCAGGTAACTATGCCTGCTTTACAAGATATTGTAAGTCAGCGTAAACCGTCTGCATTTTTCTACGACAGTCTTCCTCCTTCCTTTACATTTTTGAGGTGATTGGGCATACTCTTAAGATTATGGACAGTTGCCATGAAATGGCTATTGTCCCATATGACATATTGCTCGCCATTTGTATGTCCACTTTTAAAAAGCCTAATTTAAATACGACAGGAAAAAGCATTCCACGGAAACTGTACTATTAGATCTGCAGGCGGCAATTGATATAATTGACCACCCAGTTTTGTTTTCACGCTTGGAGCATTGGGTGGACATTAAGGGCAGTGCTCTTGAATGGTTTCAATCCTACTTAAACAATAGAAGGTTCTCTGTTAGTGTGGGTGAATTTATTTCAGATGCAGCTCCCCTAACGAGCGGCGTCCCTCAAGGCTCTATTCTTGCGCCAATGTTATTCTCATTGTACATGCTTCCCCTGGGGTCGAATTTTAGGAAACATGGCATCTCCTTCCATTGTTATGTAGATGATACCCAAATGTATCTGCCCCTGGAAGCTAATAACAAGGGTTTGGGTGACCATTTGGTCCAAATTTTTTTAAAAGGACTTATTTCTATATATTGGGATAGGCCTACACTAAAATAGGAAAATATACTTAGGTAAGATATTCATATTGGTAAAACTTAAATATGGTAAAACCTTGCAACTCTTATCGCAGCCCAGGTGTTTTGCTGTGACACCACTGAAACACCAATTTGCCACAGTTCACTTTCTTAAGTTGTGAGTGTTCTGAGACAGAGGAAGCTCTTATAAATTCTGGTTGAATAACGAGCTCTCAGAAGAACCAGACATGTGCTGTGAGGAGCCCTTATAAAGCTTCAATCTAATAGTGTTTGTATGACACACAGCTGCTCTCCAATGTCCAATCTAATGAGTAAACTGATGTGTGATGTCATCAGTTCTTCCTTCACCAATGAGAACACATCAGATCTGATGATGATGATGAGCAGCAGCTGTACACATTCAAAAGCTCTTCAGCACTTAAATACACGGACTCAACACTTATATTCCTAATCTCTTCGACATGTCTCAGGAAAAGTAAATCCTATGGAAAAAAACATTTTGTTAAAGATACTGAAATAAAAACCAGTACAGATGTTGGACTGAATGATACCCCCAAATCTTTTTCCCATAGTGGTGTTAAAGAATCATGCACTGAAGAATCTGAATACACCAATAAAGCATAAATATTGAAAATGATCCCTTTTAAGAGATTTAGTTGACATTATATCTTCTAATTCCGATCAATTTAAACAAACTTTATACTGCTTCAAAAGAGAGTAAGATATGTTGGATTTGAAGATATTTATAAAAAATCTTGAGAAGAAATATTAAATTCAGTTCTTATTTGCTCAAATGATTTTAAAGATGCAGAAATCATCAAGCCTGAGAAGTCTGATAGACCTTTAGAGCTCCACTCCAACAAGCCAATGCTCCTAATCTCAATAGGAAAATCAGGATTTAGGGCCAAAGGAGATCGAACAGAGATAGCTTGAGAAATATTTCAATGTTTTTTCACATCTTCGAAACCAGTAATGTATTATAAACTATCACATTGTCACTGAGAAAATGTATCCAATCAATATTATTGATAAAACAAAGACTCTAATCTTCTAGGGTAGCAAAATAATAAAATCAATCCACAAAGCATCCTGTCTATTCGAAAACCAACTCGTCATAAATTTAAATTGAGCTGACCAGAAATAAAACAGAAAATTGCGCAATGAAAGACCCTCGATCCTTTGGTTTATAAAGAGCAACTCTCTGGTAGTGATGGCCGGTTCGCGAACGAATCGTTCTTTTGAACCGGTTCTTTATAGTGAGCCGGTCGAACCGGTTCACCAAATCCAACTGAATCATTCAAAGCGGTTCGCGCCTCCAGAAAGCACTTATCCACATATTTCCTCAGTTACCCACGCATGCTCCCCCTAGAGCGGTTCTCGTTAAGGATTCAAGAATCGGTTGCAACAGTTTTTGGATCACCAGTACATTCATTGAACCAAGAGCTGGTTCACTGTCTTTTGGACACGTTCGAGATGTGAACCAGACCGGTTCAACTGATGAGCTCAGCTGATGCACGTGCGTGCGTGTTTGTGTTTTTATGAAAAATAAAAATATTTGAGAAATTTGTGAAACAGTCTGTAATAAAGTAAAACATAAGATGTGTTTGGCTCAGCTACATAGATTAGCTTTTTAAATAACTCAAATACATTTTTTTTATATAAATGTAGGCCTATTTGGGTGTTTTAAAAGACTGTGTTTATCAGGGCTCTGTTGGTTATATATTTTTTATTTATTATAGGCTACATGTATTCTGTAAAAGACAAATGTTATTGTCCAATCAAAAAAGTGCAAAAAAGGTTTAAAAAGTGACGATGATATAGTAGGCAACTTGACCTTCAGGTTAGCATTCAAAAAAACAATCTGCCTAATTTTGTTAGGACTCAGTCTGTTTCGTTTTTCTGAAATAATCTGGCCTGTTTTTGAAAACACTCTCTCTGAGGGCACAGATGTAGCTACTATGCACAGTCTCCTTTTCACTATAGCAATTAACCCTTCATATACTGCTTTCCTTGCTTTCCACCAGGCCAGTGGGTCTTCTGCTCTTGGAATCAGTGTTTCTGCAAGATACCCTCTCATTTCTGCCACTGCAGTAGATGTTGAGTTTGTGATGCTGACTGCATCAGCCACTCTTTCATCAAAATCCTCCCATATTGAAGATTGATGTTCGGATACAGGATGAGCTGGACCAGAAGAGGTGCCCTCAGCTTGAGCTTGCGCATCTGTACTGGACAATACCCTTGCAGCACCAGCACTTACATTTTTGGAAGCTTCTTCTGCTGCTGCAGCATCATGAAAGGCCCTTTGTTTAAATCTGGGATCAAACAGGGTTGCCTCGGAAAGCAGACGAAAATGCTCTGTTGTGAAAGCGATGTTGCATGTCCTCAGCCAGTGAGTCCATCACTGCAATAACTGGGGCATGTTTAGACCCAGCACCCCGCAATCGCTGGACAATTTTTTGCAATCCCCTTGCCATCAAAATTACCTTGGATGCAGTCACATATCTGTTCAAGTAAAAGGACACAAGAACCAATTCAAATCAAATAAGTTATTTATTTTGAAAAATATAAAGGAGGTTGGTTAAAACATGACACTTACACAATATTATACTTCAAATATTTCAGCAGTTAATTTAATTTGTACATACCTTTCAGCACTCATTTCAACAGTTACTTCTTCAAAGGGCTTTAAAAGCTCACACACATCTTTGATGTCCCACTCATCAAGTGTCAGGGTTGGAAGACAGGGGTTGACCAGTGCAAGGGTACCTTATTACATCCTGCTTGAGCCTCAGCTCTTCAAGGCCCATTTGTTTTTGTGTTGCCTTTAATCTTTCAGTTGCAACAGTGCTTCTGTGGAAATATTCAACCACATGTTTCACTTTTGCCACTGTCTCCTGGATGTTTCAAACTTTCCCTTACAATAAGATTTAAAGTGTGGGCAAAGCATGGGAGGTGCTTCCATTCAGTTTTCCGAATAGCTGCTTATACATTGCTTGCATTGTCAGTGACACAAGCAGCAACTTTGTTTGTGATTCCCCACTCATCACAAATCTTTTTTAGCTCACATGCCAGGTTGTCAGCAGTATGTCTGTCTGTGAATGAGAAGCAGTCTAGAAGAAATGATGAAAGTGAAAAATCTTCATCAATAAAAGGACAAGTGACTGCCATAAAACTTGTTGTTGTTCTGGATGTCCAGCAATCTGTGTCCAGACAAAGGGCTGAAGCTTTGCTGACTTTCACTAGCACCTCTTCTTTAATTTTGCTGTAGAGTTGTGGCAGCAGAGTGTTTGAAATTGTCTTTCTGTTCGGTAAAATGTATGATGGATCAAGTGCCTTCAAGAGTCTTTTAAATCCCACATCATCAACAACTGAAAAAGGTTGCCAGTCTAGGGAAATCGTTTTAACCAAGTCCTCATCCACTTTGCTTTGTCTGATAGGGCCAATAGGTGTTCGCACAAAGCTTGTAAGACGGCTTTGTCTTGCTGTTTGTGCACTGGTGCCAGTTCCAGATGTTGATGGAGTAGAAGTAAGAGAGAGCAGCTGTACTACCTGTGGCTGGTGTAGCTTCTGCAGAAACTTCTTGTCTCACATGTTCGAGCAATGCAGTTGGATGCTTTTTTTGCAGATGTCTCCGAAAATTTGACGTTGATCCTCCATGGCCTGACAAAATGACATTACAAAGCTTACATTTTGCTTTTTGAGGTCCAGTTTCATCAAAATGAAGCCAGACATTGCTTCTTTTTCTGGAGCTCATCTTGTAGCTGCTCTTTTTACCTCAGCTGTCTGTCTTTGTTGTGACCTTTGGGATGAGGTGTTAAAAGGAGGTAACCCTTCCCCCAAGTAGCTGTACAGTATACAGCTGTATGGGGGAAGGGGTAGTTCATGCCCTTTGACTTTTGAGGTTACACAAAGTTTACCTTGGCAGAGTCTAAGCATATTAATAAGCCCTTTGCCTAGATAATAGTTTGCTTTATATTCCTTTTAACGTTTATACTTAAACATATTTTAAGAATAAAATGTAATAATGTAAGAAAAAACAAAGTGTGTACAAAAATGTTTATTGTGCTTTTTCAAATACACCAAAATAGAATTACATACAAAACATATACTATACATATAAGAAACTACATTTGCAGCATAAAAACATTAACAGGGAACAGACTTTATAATTGTCAGAATTATTTGTATTTTATTTGTTAACGTGGCTTAAAATGCATTAATGTTGTGCATGTTTTCTTTATAATTACTTTAAAGATTGAAAACAATTCCTAGGCTATCAGTTTGTAAAACTAAACTACACATTCATTTGTTTCATGTTGAATCCATGGTATTTTCATGAAACATATCTTATTTCATTTTTAAACAAGATGATACAATCTAAACGTTATCATGCACGGGAACGAAACAGCGGATTGAATCGTTCTCGCAGAGAATCTTGAGTCACAAAATCGAATCGGTTGCATTGCATTGGCTTTCCGGTCATCAACCGAGAGCTGTGTCTTTCGGACACGTCCGATTTGTGGATAATATAAATGTGAACCGGTTGATCAGTGCTAGTGAGTTGATAAACTGCGGCTGCGCATGCGTGCGTGTGAAAACTAGCAGGCTTCTCTCACTCTGAAGTTAAAACATTTCTTGGAATTTAGAAAAACCAATGTATGAACACTAAGCACGGGTGACGATGACGAGCGGGGCAATCTGACAAAACTTAAGTTTATTTAATAACAAATAAATAACAGATTATTCACTTTATAACGTTCGCTTGCATATTACTGCCTTTGTCTGTACCTGTGTGCATTATTTGCCAAACTTAAATGCGATAAACTTATCAGATCATGATGATGTTTTAAGTGATGATAATTAATGACTTAAAGTGTCTTCATTAAATGTTCAGCCAAGTGTATTTTCATCCCGACCGAACGTCGTTACGTCATAACAGTTTTTTCTGGCGAACTGTCCGAAAGAACCGGTTCGCGGAAAAGAGCAGGACTTCCCATCACTTAATCCTTGGTGCTACATAATCTATATGGTGATAGGAGATCTCGCCGTGTCAAATCCGCATTTAAATACAAAGTTGGCGATGTAGTTTCAATTTCTAAAGTTAGAGGGCCATTTGCCAAAGGTTATGAGGAAAACTACACGCAAGAGTTTTTCACCATAACCACATGTATCCCGCGAGACCCTCCTGTCTACAGATTGAGCGATTACGACGGAGATGTTATCGAGGGTGTTTTTTATGAAAAAGAAATACAAAAAATTATTGTAGGTAAAAACAAGGCATTTAAAGTTGAAAAGATTTTAGACAAGAAGAAGAAAGGTAACAAAACATTATTGCTGGTACAATGGCTTTGATCATGGATTGATCAAAAAGAATTGGGGGATGTATAGATGCCATAAAACAAAATTACCTGTCTACAATGTATACATTTGTGTAAAACCTGCCATGGCTGAGGTTGGATTTTATTAGAGATGAGCCGGATACTCTGCTGAAACGAGTATCCGGTACGGATAAAGCACTTTTGCCGAGTACGAGTATCATACGAGTCAATATCTGTGCTCGGATTGAATAAAAATCCTCATTGGGTAGCTGACTGTGTCTGCGTTCTGTGATAGGCTAGTAAATCACTCGCGCTTGACACACCATTCGCGTTTGGTCTGAACACAAGAGAACAGCTCTCTCTCTCTGTCTCTCTATCTCTGTCTCTCTGTCTCTCTCTCTCTCTGTCTCTCTCTGTCTCTCCCTCAGTCACTCAGGTTCGCGGGTCTTTTCCGTTAACGTTTAGGGTTTCTTCAGCTTCAGGTTTGTTTTTTACTTCGGTTTGTAGTACTTATTAACCAGTAGAGTTTTGGTAAACGTGGGGTTTGTTCAGACGTGGTGCTTGGTAGAATGCGACTCGCGTTGCGTCTCTGCCTGTCGGAGTTTTTTTTCTTTTTTAAACCGTCAGCTGGCCCTAACCAGTTTTTTAAGGAAGTAGTGGTATAAAAAAAAACTATATTACAAATGAATTAGCTACACACACACACACTCTCTCTGCCGGTCATCGGAGTTTTTTTTTTTTGTTAAACCGTCTGCTGGTTCGAAGTAGTGGTATAAAAAAAACTATATTACAAATGAATTAGCTACACACACACCCGGTGTGGAAATAAAAAAATTAAAAAAGAACCAAAAAAATCACACTGATCATAAAAAAATTAAGAGTTAAAAAAAGAAAGTTATGTTGAGATGAAAACTCTTGTTCATTACATTTTACTTCATAATTGCAACCGCATGTGTTGTATTCATTGTTGCAAAACTTGTTCTGTATATAGTTCGTTTGTTATCGTGATCAAAACCATTGATCTGAAGCTCAATGCTGATGCTGTCATGTAAATAGTTTTCTAATCAGCAATAAATATAACAATTTCTGATCAACCCATATCAATTGCATGCTTAAAATAACATACCGGTTAAAGCCCTGCCCATCTCAAGACAACCCGACCCACTTCCGGGTTAGGCCCCGCCCAGTCCGAGTACAGATACAGATACAGATAATGCTGTACTCGCTCATCCCTAGATTTTGTGTTACACTCCCCTGCAATGCATCTTCAGCTGTTTATCCGGATAATAAAATTTCTAATTTTACAACCCTCTTAGCGAGAACTATAAACCTAAAAGGAGAGTGGGAAGTAGGTTTGATTGAATTTGAATATCCGACGTCATGGTACACATTTAATGAGGAGGATGCTGCTTTTATTCTTGACCATGGTGGAACCAGAACAATATATAGTGATAACCACAGAGCTGATAACCCTCCTAAAGACAAAGAGATCGAGATTTTCATTGACAGAGATCCAAAGATGTCAAACACACTTTGCAGAATAAAGTCTGGATATTATGGTGACATTGTTTTCTTGATCAGGGAGATCAATGCAAACCTGCCATCGGGGGTGAGTTTTGGATTCGACCACGTTAAAAACAAGGTGTTTCTGAAAGGTCCCCCGAAGACGTCATTGACATTTTACGGAAAGCTATCTGTTATTTTAGGATTAAACCACGGGGTCGCTATAGAAACCGCCGACCAGACTGTGACGTATGCACCCCATCAAGCAGACATAAATGGAGGGTTCTATACAATATATATATACACTGATATAATAGAATATTAATCAGTTGGTGATTATCATGTCCCTCTACTAAGGTGTGTACACATAGAAGGCGAAAGTAACAAGGTGTTCTGTGTTAGATACGACCGCCCGCATTACGTGTCGGTTAATAAATCTTCCATCACCGAGATAAGTATACAAGTGAAAGACGATCAAAATCAAGACGTGCGTTTCAGTTACGGAAAAGTCTGTGCTAAATTACACTTTAGACCCTTGAAAGAACTTTTTTTTTTTAAGAACTTTTGAAAATGGCCTATTTCAACAAACATAATACCAGACCCCATGCGTTATGTGTCCTATTACCAGAATCAGGCCGGCAATGGACTCCCTGGTTATGCAGGGGGTGGGGTTATGTATGGAGCTGGTTTGGGTGGACTTTTTCGTGGACTCTTTAGAATGGCTGTACCCCTACTAAGACGTGGATTTAGCATAGCCAAGCCGCATCTCAAATCAGCAGCAAAAAACATACTAAGTGATGTTGTTAGCAATACGTTATCACACTCTTTTAATAACAACAACAACAGCCAAGACGGCTCGGGGTTGATGGTAATGACTCGCAAAAGAATGTCTAGACCCCCAGGGACCCGGAGGAGTGGGCAGACGGGTAAGAAAAGAAAACGACAAACGAAGAAAACATCAGTTGTAAAAAGTAAACGCAAGGCTACAACAAGGGGTGCTGCTGCAAAAAGAAGAGATCTGTTGAAACAATATTTTAGATCATGGCATTACTACACAGCATGTCGGAAGAGTGCATGAAAACCGAACTGGACCTGTTCACAGTGCCGCTGACTCAAACCGCTATTGAAAAAAACACATATATAGAAGTACCACCTTTATCTGCTATTTTCGGACTCAACACCTTTGGAATTTTTTATTGCCGGAGCTGGTGAGGATTATGTGGATCTAAACAACACATTGTTGTTTTTACGCCTTAAAATCACTAATGCCAACGGTACAGATATTGCAGACGGAGCCCCTGTTGGACTCATTATTTACCCAGGAGCAACAATATTTTTGCAAGTCGATGTGTCGCTTGGGGATCGGCTCATATCGCAGAGCACATATCCTTATCGATGCATAATAGAATGTCTTATCAATTATTGTAAAGATGCCCTGGAAACACTTTTCTCTGCTGGACTCTTTTACAAAGACACAGCAGGGCATATGGATGCTTCGGACCCTGCAGGAGGAAATCATGGTCGAACAAAAAGAGCGGCTTTTACCAACGCCGCAAATGTGGTCGAGCTCCTCACCCCCCTTCACAGTGATATTTTCTTTCAAGAAAAACTGATGCTTAATGGAGTGGACATTAAAGTTCGGATGACAAGAGATAAAGATGAATTTTGCTTGATGAGGAGTGACGCTGTGGCCTATAAGCTAAACATCCTGTCAGCATCTCTATTCGTGAAAAAAGTGTCAGTATCACCGGCTGTAAGGTTGGGGCATGCACAAGCTCTGCTCTCAACCACAGCCAAATACCCCATCGACAGAGTATGCCTAAAAAATTATTCTATACCGATGGGGTCGAGGGTCTGCACTCAAGAAAACCTATTCTTAAGACCTCTACAAAAATCTATCGTACTAGCTATGGTCAATAATGATGCATTTGTAGGAACATATGATAAAAACCCCTTTGCTTTTAAAAATTATGATTTAGAATTCTTAGCCGTCTATGTGGATGGCCAACAACACCCTACAAAACCGCTACAACCTGATTATAAAAGCGGTTCTGCAGTGCGGGAATTTTATCAGTTAGCCTTGGCTTCTGGAAGGCATCTTAAAAATCAGGCTGTATCTATTGATAGAGAACAATTCCTCCACGGCTATACAATCTACCCCTTCAACCTCACACCGGACGCAGAATGCGGGCAACATATTTCACTTATCAAGAGTGGCAATATTAGACTGAAGGCGCGTTTTAGGCAACATTTACCCTGGACGATAAATTTGTTAATTTATGCGAATTTTGACAGCTTCATTGAAGTTTCAAATCGTCGTCAGATCCTGGTTGATTACTATTAACATGCAAATGAAGCTTTCCTGTGGCTCAGTGGTAAGAGCATTGCGCTAACAACGCAAGGTTGTGGGTTGCAAATACCTATGTAAAATGTATAGGATACAGCAATGTAAGTCGCTTTGGATAAAAGCGTCTGCCAAATGCCTAAATGTAAATGAATACTATACAGCTTACAGGCATCATGGACAAGGTTTCCTGCAATATTCATTTTCTTGGTGTACTACCCTGTGACTATCTCCCCCAAGAACCTTTAAAAAAGATGCCTTTGATGGTTATATTGAACACTCATCCTTCTAGTCTGCCGGCTTTCCACCAATTATCAAAAACTTTTTAAAACGCAATTCTAAGGAGATTCAACATTCGACTGTGCAAGTTCAAGATTTCACTTCAAATACTTGCGGTCAACATTGTGTGTATTTTCTCTACCACATGGCTAAGGGGTTTGATTATGATTATGTGTTGAGATTGTGTAGTGGTGATTTTTATTAAAATGATAAAAAGGTGTCAGCTTTTGTGAAAAAAACTAAAACAATCTCGATGTAACGACAATGTTTTTAAATGTATTCAATGTGTGCAAAGAGGTGAAATGTTTATTTCTGATATTTTTTCAATAAATACTTAAGAATATAAATTCAATCTTTTGAGTTTTATTTTCATACATAAACATTCAACAATGCATATAATAACAAATCAACAAAAATCATACAAATCTCAGAGATTAAAAACTCATCCACCGACCCGGGGTAAGAGGGGGTGATTGAAATGCAATGCCTTCTGAATAATTTGATTGTGTTGACGGGGCATTCGTACGCATTCTTTTTCTAACCCTCTCAGGTGAGCTGGTTACAGTCGGTATCATTCTGTGTTTAAATGAGTTGACTGCATGTCTGACATAGTGGTTTGGCACTATCGAGTATGGTATATTTAAAATAGCAACAGCCTCCAGAAACTCGTTCCACCCAGGTGGTCTCCGTTCATCAGCAATCTTTTGTGGAGCTGTCACGCCTTTAAGTAAATCGTACATGTGCGAACCAGGGATTGTTATGCCTTTAAATACAAACTCATCTGAATCAGCCCAGAATGTGGTCTCTTTAGCTTTGGACATTTTATCTAAAATGTATCGAACATTTTTTACATACCTCTGTGGAACATTTTTTAAAATGTCATCCACAACATTATCCAAAACATCACCACCACCGAATAGCCGTAGCACTGTTTGGAGGGGTAAGGCCTTACATAGCATTGATTTTCTAACCTATTGAAGAAATGGGGGAAGTAGCCCTTTTCTGTGGTGTTCAAATAAATGCAGCAGGTGTCTTTGCTAGGGCCATTGGCATGAAAGAGAAGCTGTCAATGTAACGCTGTTTGAATGTTTGTCATACATGAAGGTTAATCTACAACCCTGCATGATTATATTCAGCAAGAGACCCTCCTTGCAGAAATATTCTAGGATTAAGAAGTTATCAAAACCTGCACCATTGTGTGCCACAAATGTGTAATCTTATTTTGGTCGTCTAAACTGGCGGATGAACTTTTCGATACATGTCGCTACCCCATTCAAAAGCTTTGCCCTTAAACGTCATGGCACATACATAATTTGCAATGTGTTTACCAGCATCACAGCGTGTTTCAAAGTCATAAAATATGTATTTGCCAAAGTCTCTTTGAGCGGAGCAGGTTGTATGAAACACTCATGCGTGCCCTCATGGCTTACATCCACCCCACAATAGAAACAACATTCTGCAGGACATTTATGCGGCTGGGGTTTGCTTGTGGCTACATGATAACGCCTACCACATTTGCTACAGTATTTGGTTGTGTCACAAGCTGATCTACCAGATCCATCATCAGAAGGCCTTTTATGTGCATTAAAACAATACGCTGATTTACAGAATCGCAAACAGTCTGGACAGTGTATTGTCCTTTTAATCTGTTTGTAGCACTGAATGTCATTGCATACAGAACAATTATATTTACAATCATGACTCAGTCTGTTTGTAAAACCTTTGTAACAGTAACTGCACACATAAGGTGAGCCAAGAAACGCCTGCACATATTATATCATATGATCATGGCCGTCATGCAGGTATAGAAACACTGTCTTATCATGTGGCTCGTCATGGGTTTTTGTACATCTCTAACTTTCCACCATTAGCCCTGTGAAACACCACAATCTTTAGATCTAATGCCTGCTCAAACCTTAAAACGTGATTGAACCCTACACATTCTTGAGATGTGAGACCTGCAGAAGTCTGTATATCGTCAGCCCTGTTTTCTAAAACAGTGTGCTCTGCCATGGGGTCGAGAAAATGTGCTAAACAAATAGCAAAACACAATTTGTTAGTCATGTTGCTGGGTGAGAATAAATGCATTATTTTTCTCTTAAGCACTTCATCATGGGCTATATCGGTTATTTCCTACGATTTCCACCCCCATTCCTAGTTCTAGCTATGGATAAATTTAATTGCAAGCTATCGATAAATTTAATTGCAAGCTATCATCAGCCATCACCTGAGCATTACTTTGTGCAACAGCTTCAAATTGATCTACAAAATGCCTCTCGTCATAGTCATTGCCGGTGCACAATACCGCGTTCACATCCGATTTTAGACTGCGGCCTCAGAGACTGATGTTGATAAACGAACCCTCACCTCCCAACTGTCTGGAAAACGACACAATTTCTGACAAAGCATCATGTACAAATATAGTGTATGCGGCCAAATCTGTGGATGTAATTTCTCTCAAATTCATATTTCTGTGAATCTCTAAACCATTAAAATATGGTCTTGGGACAATGGTATAATCAGCTACATTACCACCAGTAGACCGAAGTCTGTCTAAATCATCCTGACTTAAGCCCATAGGGTTATCTGGCAACTGCTCTGCTGAATTATTAAACCCACCATTACCAGCCTGTAACATATTAGATTCTCTTTCAAAATCCAAAATCCAGCAAAAAGTAGCTCAAGAACGCCTTTAAAATAAACCTTAATTAAAAATTAACACTCCGTGAAATAGCACGATTAATATTAGCCAGCAATCTTACCGTGAGTTATCTTTGGCTGATTTCATTTTCGTGGTTCTTGACAATAGTCTCTAATGTCCCTTGAAGATTGTCCGTGCGATCCAGCAGTCTTCTGTTTAGAGCCCCTTGTTCCGCAGAATATATTAATAGAGTGTCAACGCATCCGTACATTTTCCTCGTGAGTTCGCTGTGGAAGTTCAGGCTTTCTTGTAATTGACTGCATTTTTCACTCAGCTCCAACAACAGCTGATGGTTAAAGTGATACTGGTTTGATGGTAGATGTTGCTCGATAATCAACGACGATTTGCCCGGAACAGCTCTGTCCACAGCAGCAGACCCCCTTTGTACCTCAGGTGAAGTTACGCCTTCAGCGTTGTTTGTTAAAACCAACTCTGGTATATTATTGAGGGCCTCTGAGAACTCTGCCAAAACATTGCTCCAGCTCACTACAGCATCATCGCTCAGAACATGTTAAGACACAGTACAAAGAACGAAACAAAACATATTAGTACACAATGGAAATATTTACAAAACCCTGAAAGAGATAATAGCTACAGATTGACACTTACCAACCGGTTGACTAGCTTCTGGGGGAGCGCTTTGTGGAGTTGCTGGAGGATCTGCTGGTATCGAATTTAAAGCGACACGTCTTCGTTTCCGACTCAACCTATTAACAGGTCTCGATATGGCGGTGGTAGTAAAACCCGGTTGAGTCACTAATGCTACATTATGAACCCACCGGTAAATAAAGAGAAAATAAAAGGTTTTCATGCTTATTCAAAACATTTTTTTTTAATATATTTTTTTAGTCAATATTGTTTTAGAAAAATAGATATTACACATAGCCTACCTTGCAAATCGCCGTTTTCCACACTTCTTTGAGGTACGGCAGTAATCAAATCAGCATTTACTATATTGAATTAAAAATAAATTAAGAAAATTAAGAAAATACTTGTGAATCGAGATGAAATAATACTCTCAAAGCTGGTCGATTTGGACGGATGTTGTTTCAGCATATCCTGCATCGTACAGAGAGATTATTTAAAACCTGTTAAACATTATATTTTACAACAAAGTTATCTTAAAGCGTAAAAGTACTTACCACTTAAATTCGAATCCATTGTTTTAAAAAAAAAAAAACACGAGAAAGAGTAACGTCTTCGCAGAGCAAATGTTACAATGTAGTCCGAAAACGCGTTCGTGGCCTTTGAATGAAGGAGGCGTTGGGTTACCCTCTTGGCGTCACTGGCATATTTGCATGAAAAAGAAGAAACTCCCTTTTTATTTTAGGATAAAAAAATGTCAAAGAATAAAACCAAATTTTAACTATAAGCTTAACTATAACAAATGCACACTAGTAAATAAAGGTCTAAAGAATTACAATGTAAAGACAAAATTGTTTTTCGTTAGAAAACCTGTGAAGACTAAATAGTCGGTAAACCTATTGTAAACCATATAGTAGCTGACTTTAATTTCTGTGTAAACCATCATACGGTTAATTTACTACCCAATAGAAATAGAATAAGGTATAACTTTTAATAGTAAATACTGTAACTTGAGTATAAAAAATAGTTGGTCTTTTTTTTTTTTTATTCTACCAGAATCCTCACTTTATTGTAGTTGTAGATTAAGCAAGTCTGTAGAATAAAATATTTAAATAATGGTCCAATTACACATTCCCTTGCCTTGATTAACGGTCTCCTGAAGACGGGGAATTAACATTTTATTCTATTGATAACATACATATAAGGGGGCTCCCAGAACGACAGGGTGTAGACAGTAAATATGTAGATTAGGAAGAACAAGCTTTGATCACTCAATAAAACATCGGAGACTATCAATCGACCCTGATTAGTTCATGTGTTTTAATCAAAATGCTAATTGACGACCGTTGCACTAAATGCTTGGCTGCCACAAGGGGGCAGTAGAATATTAACCATGATGAAAAGAAAAACACATTTTGTTAAATGAATCGTTGATTTACCCTTGGTGACTAAACCTTTGTCAGAGCACATTTATCGCTTAACAAACAAATCACATTCTGACCCATTCTTACATGAACAGGAATAAAACATGTCGGGGCATATCCTTTAATTAAAAAGTTATAGTTTATGGCAAATTGATAAAAAACTCAATGTCTCAAACGTTTCATCGTTTAGCAGATAACGTCAAAACCTTAAACATTTCATTGTGAACAGTCAGGGCACATTGCCAAACTGCGAGGGTTAGAAATATAGAAGATAAGCCCAGGAAAACAGAAAAAAATAATCATTTGATTAACAAGTCATAAAAACACACAATTATAAACTTTCATTGGGACATCTTGATAAGGAAAACATTCCTAGCTTTGGAAGACAGACACCCGCTGTTAGTCTAGCAGGAAGAAACCAACATTTTGTCAGATGGTGTGGGTGTCAGATAGACAGAACATGACCAGACACCAGAACAAAAACTTTTTATAAAAACTTTTTAACCTGCTCTTAGAAGAACCATCACACGCATAACATTTAATCTCTCTCTAATATACAAGTCACCCACATCAGACTGTTTTCACATCATGTTGGCTTCACATCATGTTGGCTTGTTAAAAGACCTAGTGTGAAAACATCATCTTGGTTTGGGGATGGGAGGGGTGCTCAGGTACCGAGGGAACAAAGAAACCACAACATTAGCCGGTAGTTCATTTCCATTTGAACAACTGACGGCAACGACTCACCCTACAAACACAGGCATGTTCTTTTTAAAAAAACTTAAAAAGCTGGTTATTTTACATCATTTAATTTAAACTCTATGTATCTATTTTATTAAACATCAGGCTTCTATTCTCTTTAACTCATCTTTATTTCTTTCATTCACAGGAGGTCAAAGACCAAGCATTCTCAACCAATTCCATTTCTCTTCCGCTGTGAAGGGGGGTGTGAGGCTGCGAGGTCTGGACATTCCAAACATTTTTCTGATCAACAACAAAGGGTCATAAATGTACACACGGTGCACGATCAAAGGGGTCATAATCATAAAACACAGCAGGGGGCCATAAATTAAGGGCAATAAATCACGTTTGACACACGGTGTATCATATTTTTCTCACGCCAATAGCATTCATATAGCGCCTTTAGCCAATAGCGCCTTTGCTTGTCAAAAGAATGTAATGTACTTAGCAATATACAAAAAGTCAGCGCGTGTAATACTTCCCAGTGTCTAGAGAAGACTTTACAAGGGGATTGCCTATTTAAATAATTAATATAACGTCCGTAACGGCAGAAGCATGTTTAACCAAGGCAAACCCTCACAGTCTCGGTTATTACTTCATGTAAGATCCTGCAAAAGGACGGTTTTATGACCAGACAAACAACTGAAGCCATTTTTTCTTCTACCCACATTTATCATACACTTCTTAAAGATTAAAAAGATTTATCTTTTAGAGGTTAAGACTTTATTAAAAATTTTAATATCATGTTTTAAGTGTTAGTTTTTGCATGTAATCTTATTTATTACACTACACGAAATACACAAATAAACGTCATGCTCATACGTGCACTATATTTACATTAGAGGGCTGTCATTACACTGTGGCGTCTCTTATTCTACAGTCTGCGCTGTTGTTTAAGGTCAGATGAACGACTGTGCTTAATATTACGAGGCAAATACAGGACCGACAACCGTATTCTGGTGCTGTATGAACGTGGTTACAGTACTTTACTATAAATCATTAATTTAAATATTGCTCCTGTGCGTTAATACGTTTAAAATGTAAATGCACAATTTATGCTTTTTAGATTCACAATGAAAAAAATTGAATTGTAAACTTTCATATTATTTTCTCTTTCACGTAGTTTCACGGTCCATAACCAACAAACTCGCCACAACGTAAATGTTATTCTAGTGTATCTTGTATGCATTGCAGCGCATCAAGAGATTTTTCTACAAATATAGTCAACGGTGTTGACTTCTACGCTTTAAAACCTTTGTAATAATTATAACATTTTGTTATGGTTTATTCGACTCAACTTAAATCCTTTTGACATAATTTACGGCTACATATCCGTACAATACTTTATAACTTTATATGGGTACACGATATAGTAACATCTTTATCGATAAAAATCACTTGACCATCTAAATATAGATTAAGCTAAATAAATGACAACTTTTTATTTGTTACTTTAAAACGGTAAATGTTTTGTAATATTTACAATCAAGAACAAAAATTTGCGACGCAACATTTTAGCATGTGAGCATCTAACAAATATACTCTAACCAAATAGCATTTTATTTCGTTGTCTCATAAACATAAGATTATACTTTACACACACAAACAACAACAGCACAGCGTGCTTACCTCTGCTAGCAAACTAAATGATTTTCTTCTCTTCCGGTTTAAAACGGAAATGGGTAGTCTATAACAAAAAAACCGCGCCACCTAATGGATAAAACATGAAAAGAATGCTGAAATAAAGAAAATAACTTTTGCTATTAATCAACTGTTTCCAACTGCTCTATTCTGATGAAACCTGCCACCTGTTTTAAGCACACACTAAAATAATGAATTTTCTCACCCGAATCAGCCGAAGCAACCCAAATACACGATAACGACATAACTTAACGGTCACTTATGGTCATAGTAATTTAAACCTACTTATGTGATGATCTTAATCAGACACAAAAACAAATAACGCAGTCATCAAACTTAACTTCTCAGCGTGTACTGTTACAAAACATGAACTGTTACACTATTGCAACACGTACTGTAAGCAAATACCAAATTATTTCAGTTTCTAATGAAAATGCTAGCCAAGATTCTATACTTTAGATTAATAGCAACGTGACTTACCCCTGCGAAAAAACATACTGGATTTCTTTGCTTCTTTCTGCTTTAAGGTTTTATTGGCGGTTGACAAACAACTAAATGGTGTATTCCCGCCACCAACTGTTATGGAGTGTAAATCAAAATGTCTTTTTTTATATATATCCTTTCCCACAAATGTGTTATTCTAAGGTTTTAAAATATAAATTTATAACATTCATTTCCAGAATTGTTTTGTAAAATATCCTTTTTCTAGATTTTGTCTTAGATCCCTTATTTCAGACTCATATTTCTGACAGTATACCATAACATGTTCCACAGTTTCTTCTTTCCCACAAAATTCACACCTTCCCGTATCATAATTTCCTATTTTATAAAGTCTGCTGTTCAGTCTTGTATGTCCAAATCTCATTCTTGATATTATTATCTCCTCTCTTCTATTTTTTCCTGCACTTCCCATCTCTCCCACTTTCCTTTGCATTTAAAACCACCTTCCTTTCTTCTCCATATCCCATCGTTTTTGCCACCTTACCTTCAACCTTTCCTTAATAATACTCTTGATTTCATTCTTACTAATACTAACACTTACAGGGGCTGGTCATATAATTAGAATAACATCAAAAAGTTGATTTATTTCACTAATTCCATTCAAAAGGTGAAACTTGTATAATGTATAAATTCATTCCACACAGATATATTTCAAGTGTTTATTTCTTTTCATTTTGATGATTATAACTGACAACTAATGAAAACCCCAAATTCAGTATCTCAGAAAATGTGAATATTGTGGAAAGGTTGAAGATTGAAGACACCTGGTGCCACACTGTGATCAGCTAATGGACTCAAAACACCTGCAAAGGCCTTTAAATGGTCTCTCAGTCTGGTTCTGTAGGCCACACAATCATGGGGAAGACTGCTGACTTGACAGTTGTCCAAAAGACCACCATTGACACCTTGCAAAAGGTGATTGCAAAAGAGGCTGGCTGTTCACAGAGCTCTGTGTCCAAGCACATTAATAGAGGGGAAGGGAAGGAAAAAAAGTGTACAAGCAATAGGGATAACCGCACCCTGGAGAGGATTGTGAAACAAAACCCATTCAAAAGTGTGGGGAAGATTCACAAAGAGTGGACTGCAGCTGGAGTCAGTGCTTCAAGAACCACTATGCACAGACGTATGCAAGACATGGGTTTCAGCTGTCGCATGACGTCACTCTTGAACAACAGACAGCGTCAGAAGCGTCTCAAGACAAAGGTCTGGACTGCTGCTGGTCCAAAGTTATGTTCTCTGATGAAAGTCAATGTTGCATTTCCTTTGGAAATCAGGGTCCCAGAGTCTGGAGGAAGAGAGGAGAGGCACAGAATCCACGTTGCTTGAGGTCCAGTGTAACGTTTCCACAGTCAGTGATGGTTTTGGGGTGCTATGGCATCTGCTGTGTTGGTCCGCTGTGTTTTCTGAGGTCCAAGGTCAACACAGCCGTATACCAGGAAGTTTTAGAGCACTTCATGCTTCCTGCTGCTGACCAACTTTATGGAGATGCAGATTTCATTTTCCAACAAGACTTGGCACATGCACACAGTGCCAAAGCTACCAGTACCTGGTTTAAGGACCATGGTATCCCTGTTCTGAATTGGCCAGCAAGCTCGCCTGACCTTCACCCCATAGAAAATCTGTATTGTGATTTTGTACTGTACTGTACACATACATGTACTGTAGGGTATTGTGAAGAGGAAGATGCGATATGTCCGACCTTACAATGCAGAAGAGCTGAAGGCCACTATCAGAGCAACCTGGGCTCTCATAACACCTGAGCAGTGCCACAGACTGATCGACTCCATGCCACACCGCATTGCTGCAGTAATTCAGGCAAAAGGAGCCCCAACTAAGTATTGAGTGCTGTACATGCTCATACTTTTCAGTTGGCCAAGATTTCTAAAAATCCTTTCTTCGTATTGGTCTTAAGTAATATTCTCATTTTCTGAGATACTGAATTTGGGGTTTTCATTAGTTGTCAGTTATAATCATCAAAATTAAAAGAAATAAACACTTGAAATATTTCTGTGTGGAATGAATTTATACATTTTACAAGTTTCACTTTTTGAATGGAATTAGTGAAATAAATCAACTTTTTGATGTTATTCTAATTATATGACCAGCACCTGTATATTAATATCATGATTTTTAATGGCTTCTTTTGCTGCCGTCTCTGCCATTTAATTTCCTTTGTTACCAACATATGCAGGTACCCATAAAAATAGCACTGTAAGTCCCATCATTTAAATTCTGTATAATGTTTTCTGTATTTCTATTAATTGTTTCCCCTTCCGAATACCTCTATTGTAAGCAAGCAAATGATGAACTTGAGTCTGCACAAACAACTGAATTCAAAGGTCTTATCTCTTCTATCCACTGTATTGCTAATAATAGTGCAATCCTTTCCCCTGTATAAACAGATAACTCATCACTAATCATTTTCCTTATTGAAACCTGAAACTCTGGAACAATAAAATCAACTCCTATCTTATTATCTATACTCTTTGATGCATCTGCGTAAATATGAACATACATGTGGTACTCATTAATATATGTCTGCGCATTACATGAATTGCATTCCTTTTCCTTGTTTTTCTTTTCTAATAATTTAAAATCTACTATTTCATCTAAAAGTAACCAAGGTTTTATTACTGGTAACGGTACTGTTGGACTAACTTTTAACTGATCAATTTTAAGTTCTATTGCTTTCTCTATTACTGTCCATCCAAAACTTTTGTTTTCCTCCTCTCTTTTTCCCAACTAGGCTTTAAAGTGTTTAATGTTGGATGCTCTTAACTATGACCTTATAAATAGGCCCAAAAACTCAGTTATAGCTGCATCCATCTTATTTCTAATAACATTTCTCCCATTTCCACCTGTAGTGCCATAATTGGTGGTTTTTATATAGCGCCTGTACATAATCTCAATACCTGATGCTGTATACTGTCAACTTTCTAAGAGACGTATCTGCTGCTCCATACACCACACATCCATAATCTAATACTGCTCTTATCAACCCCACTTTATATGGCAATTAATGCGATTTCTTCTCTCTTCCGGTCAAAAATGGAAATATGTTCTTTGTAAAAACAATATACACACCACCTAGTGGACAAAACAAGAAAAGTCAGGCAGTTGGATGGGTTTTGGTTGTTGGTTGTATTTATATAGTTTTTTTTAAGTCTTATTTATTTTACAACATCTCATATTATACCGAATTTTGAACAAGTTCCAGCATTAAAATAGTAAAAAACTAAAGACGTTTACAGCCCATACAGCAATTAAACCTTTATTTTGTTTGTTAATATAAAAGAACATTTGTTAAAATAAAAGAACATATTTTTTTCTAATCGCCCGATTTGTAACAAATTCAAATGCATTACTTTATTGTTGCCTAATCTTCAACGAATGGCTGTTTAACTCTAGAACTTGTTTAACATACCCATGAAATATAACTACACATAGTGCCATCTAGTGGATACATTGAACAACAAGCACAATCGATGTACTCATATTTCACAATTCCTTGAAACATCAAACAACTTGTATTACTATGTTTTTTTCCAAATCCTTTTGTTTTGAAAGCATTTATCCAAATTTAAATTTCTTATTGGGCTTTCATACAGCCTTTTACACCCTTATTTAACATTTGGAAAGCCATGTCCTATAAGAAAACAAAGTCAAAATAAACACAAAAAAATAAAAAATATATATGTGTATTTGAAAAGGACCTATTTTAGGCTTCATGACATATTGGACATGTGACTGGGCCTAAGATTTTAAACCTCTATCTCTCTGAAAAACCTTCATCCTCCACTGCAAACTAATTATAAAACATGTTGTAGTGTACTGAGAAGCATTACGCAAGTTTTTCCAAAACTAAGAAAACTAGGAGTTTCTACAATTAAAAGAGTCTCCATTAATATGACGACATCAGCAACTACTGCAAATGAAGCTGATACAATGCAAAGTCAGTATAAAACAAATAAAGGTGGATTTTTCTAAGGAACATACAGAGGACGACCAAAATGAGTTTTAATACTACCTACAAAATTAGCATTGTGATCAAATACATATAAACAACACAATTTGGGAAAATACCATGGTCAACAGGTAAAAATAACATTTACAAATACCTGAACAAATCTACTCTTTATGTTAAAAAAGATATCCATGATAAATATATATTTTTTATATTTCAGTATAAAACAGTACATAGAATTAAAATACTTATATATTTAATGAATATTTAGCTTTCATAGTTTTATAGACATATAAATTAAATAATATTATTTTTGAGGATTTTAATCCCGCACTTTATACACTGATGCAGATTTAAGTCTTCAGTAAAAAATTCAGATTTAGAAAATAATTTACATTCAAAATACTTGAACCTTCCCGGATGTTTCCATGGTCACTTGTGAAATCTGCAATCCATAGACAATGTCTTTATGTGGTTTCTGTGAGCTTGTGTTAACTCTGGGATATCTTTCGTGAGTTTGATTAAACTTATTTTTCAAACGTGTTCTGGAACAGACATTAACCAACTCAGAATTCAGGGTTTGGCTGACAGTAAGTTAACCCTGCTTTCAAACAAGTTTAAAATATGATTGTGCTCTGACAGTCGGCTCACAAGCATACCTTCACAACACAGTGTTCTAGAGACAAGGCAACCAATTGGTCTCCCAAAATCTTCATGAAACCCCAAAGCTATGCCATAACAACAATTGCTGATCACACTATCAACCCAAACGGATTTTTTAAAATCTGAACGTCATAGTTACATGGGGGTTGGTTTATCATTCATTCTGGCATGAGGCTTTTTATCCATCATCAATTGACATCTGCCAGCCCACCCCTTAGCAACCAAACAGCATACATCCGAAACCATTTGGCAAGCTCTATATATATATATGCATCACAACATCATAGAGACTTGGTGTTTGGTTCGTTTGAGTTGGTGAATCATTAGTTGGCAGCTGCAAATCCACTGCCTAGCAACCAAACAGAGTACATTAGCAACCATTTAGGTAGACCTACATCTCTGCATCAGAACACCGTAGAGACATGAGAGCTTCTTTCACTTGTGGCTTGGGTATTATCAGTTGGAAGTTGCAAAGTCACTCCCTAGCAACCAAACAGAGCACCTTAGCAACCGTTTACCAGGACCTATATCTCTGCATTAGAACATCGTAAAGACAAGGGGGTTAGTTTGTTTTATTTGTGGCTTAGCGTGTTAACAATTGGAAGGGAACAAGCCACGCCCATAGCAACTAAACAGATTAGCCAGACCTATATCTCTGCAGTAGAACATTGTAGACACAGGGGCTTGGTTTGTTATCAATTGGCAGGTGCCATGCCACACCCATAGCAACTAAACAAGTTTACTTAGCAACCATTAAGCTAGACCTTTATCTCTGCAATAGAACATCGTAGAGACATGAGAATTGGTTCATTTAACTCGTCCCTTAGGTATTATCAGTTTACACCTGTTTTTGCATACAGGTGTAAGCATGCGTGGTCTGTATTAAAAGTTACCGACCGTTTCTGTCATATTTCTTGGTGTGGGAGAGTGTCATTCGTTGTGGATGTGTTATGGTGCCATTCCTGAGCCTAGTTGACAATGGCAAGGCCAATAGAGGCCTTAGACTGCTCGAACCCGCTAAATGCTGCTTGCAGCTTTAATAAGGGTTCGAGCCCGAAGGGCTAGAAACCTATTGTATTTGTAAGGATTTTTATTAGGGTTCGAGCGCGTAGCACTAGAAACCTATTGTATTTGTATGTTTTATTATTATACATATTTAATGATCGCATGATAACGAAACATAAAACATTTCAAGCTACGTCATTTTTAAAAGACACCACATTTGGTCTAACTCAACAACGACAGTGTCCAACGCACTTTTGTTTATCGTTATTAAATGTTTACAGCAAATTGGATATCCTATGGTCGTTCGGGAATCACAACGTTGATCTCAGAACAAAGTCGCTAGTACATTAGCAACAGTTTTCTTCAGGTTTTGAGGTGCATCTTTGAAGGAAAACGTCTCGGTTACGTATGTAACCTCGGTTCCCTGATGGAGGGAACGAGACGTTGTGTCAAAGACGACAGATGGGGTTCGCTCTTGGGAACCTATCAACTCTGACTACTTTAGAAAAGGCCAATTGGCGAATGAAATTTGCATGCCGGGCTCCGCCCCCGGATGTCCGGTATAAAAGGAAGCCGGCGTGCTTCATTCACTCACCGTTTGTTCTGAAGAGCCTGAGAACCTCTCACGACTGCTGCAGAGGGCGATATGCGTTTGTGGCATAAGGGACACAACGTCTCGTTCCCTCCATCAGGGAACCGAGGTTACATACGTAACCGAGACGTTCCCTTTCTGTCGGTCTCTCGACGTTGTGTCGAAGACGACAGATGGGGTTCTCTCTGGAAAACGCCACAACGCCTCGCATCACAATCTCTAACGAAGCGACGGTAACAGGGATGGGCGTGTCAACTCGAGGCTTTCGTGAAACTGTAACCTTCCAGTGTGATGGGTCCCAGAGCTTCCGATGGAAGATGGGAGGGCCCTGACCAGTTACCTTTCACGGACGGGGCCTTTTCTCTCTTGCTGGCGAGAGGCCGTCCGGATCGGGTACCACCGGGTAAGCGCAACTACCTTAATTAGGGATGCGCTGCAGAGGCCACTTCCTACCCGTGGGGAGGAATACAGTGGAAAAAGGTATGGTCTCGCCCTCAGGGGAGAACGCATGGAACGTGCGGACTAAGTAGTTAACCGCGAGGTGGAGGTCCAGCTAGGGGAGGTCATGGGTTACCAGAGTGGGAACCAGCTCATGAGGATACATCAGACGGAACAGCCCCCGGGGGGGGGTGTTACAGGCGTCCGGTAGCACTAGGCCCGGTTAGAGCCAGGGGATGGCTCACATGTTCTCCCGGCCTAAGGGGGAAGGCTGCTCTGCCCAGCCAACCCCCAGGTGGTGCTTCCCCTTCTGCTGACCTCCAAAACAGACAAAGAGCTGGTCAGAACTCCTAAAGCTCTGCGTGCGGTCCAAGTAGAGGCGCAGTGCGCGTACTGGACACAACACGGATGGGGTTGGGTCTTCCTCCCCAAGGGGGAGCGCCTGCAAGTTCACCCCTTGGTCCCGAAAGGGAGTAGTGGGAACTTTGGGCACGTATCCGGGTATGGGTCTCAGGATAACGTGAGAGTTACCAGGCCCGAATTCAAGGTAATCCGGGGACACGGAGAATGCCTGTAGGTCCCCCACCCTCTTGAGGGAAGTGAGCGCCAATAGGAGGCCGTCTTACCCGAAAGGTGGGGAAGATTGGAACCACCCAGGGGCTCGAAGGGGGGGCCAGAGAGGCCCACCAGGACCAGATTGAGGTCCCAAGAGGGTACGGAGCGGAGACGAGGTGGATTCCGCCTTCTCACGCCCCTTAGAAACCTGGTGATCAGGTCGTGCTGCTGCCCTAGAGACTTACCATCAACTGAGTCGTGATGAGTGGCGATAGCGGCTACATACACTTTCAGCGTGGAGGGGGAGATGTTTAGTCTCCAGTCTCTCCTGTAGAAAGGACAGCACGATCCGGATCAAGCATCTCCGCGGGTCTTCTCGTCGTGAAAAACACCAGGACGAGAAAAGGGGCCATTTGTAGGCGTAGAGGCGCCTAGTGGATGGAGCCCTAGCCTGAGTAATGGTCTCCACCACGGAGGGGGGTAGCCCACTCAGGATCTCCTACTCAGGATCTCCTCGTCCCGTCCAGGGACCAGACATAGAGGTTCCAGAGGTCTGGCCTGGGATTTCAGAACGCACCCTTCCCCTGAGAGAGCAGGTCCTCCGTCAGGGGAATCGGCCAGGGGGGAGCTGTTGTCAGAAGCATTAGCTCTGAGAACCAAGTCCGGTTGGGCCAGTAGGGCGCAACTAGTAGCACTTGGTGCTCCTCTTCCCTGACCTTGCACAGAGTCTGTGCGATGAGGCTCACTGGGGGGAAGGCGTACTTCCGCTTGTCCCGCGGCCAGCTGTGCGCAAAGGCATCCGTGCCGAGACAGGGAGTCTCATTTGCATCAACCCGAGGGGTATTACCCCCGCCGAGGACGCCATGTGCCCCAGGAGCCTCTGAAACTGTTTCAGGAGACCGCGGACTGCCTGAAGAGATCCAGGCAGTTCAACACTGACTGGGCGCGTTCTGCAGACAGTTGCGCTACCATGGTGACAGAGTTGAGTTCCATACCGAGAAAGAGGATGCTCTGCACCGGGGAGAGCTTGCCCTCGTCTCGGTTGACCTGAAGCCCCAATCGATCTAGGTGCCGGAGCACCAGGTCTCTCTGTGTACACAACAGCTCTCGCGAGTGTGCCAAGATAAGCCAGTCGTCGAGATAGTTGAGTATCCGCACACCTCTCTCCCTGTCCACGACCTTCGTAAAGACCCGTGGGGACAGGGACAGACCGAAAGGGAGGACTCTGTACTGATATGCCCGCCCCTCGAACGCGAACCGTAGGAACGGCCGGTGACGAGGGTGAATCGAGACATGAAAGTAAGCGTCCTTCAGGTCGATTGCCACGAACCAGTCCTGACACCGGATGGATGTCAGGATGCGCCTCTGCGTGAGCATCCTGAACGGCAGCTTGTGAAGGTGCTTGTTTAGGGTACGCAGATCTAGGATGGGGCACAGCCCGCCGCCTTTCTTTGGAACGATGAAGTATGGGCTGTAAAACCCGGTGGACATCTTGGCCTGAGGGACAAGCTCGATAGCCTGTTTCACCAGAAGGGTGGCGACCTCTGCCCGAAGTACGGGAGCGTCCTTGCCTCTGACTGAGGTGAAGAGGACGCCCCGAAACCTGGGAGGGTTTCTGGTGAACTGGATCGAGTAGCCAAGACGGATCATCCTCCCTAGCCACCGAGACAGTGTGGGAAGCTCTTGCCAAGGGACTGTGACAGGGGGACCAAGGGGACGATCTGCTTCACAGTTCCCGCGGGGTGTGGTTCGTCGGCTGACGGAGCCAACCTCTCCTCGACGGGGGATGAGCCCCAGAGGGGAGACTGGCTCCGTCGACTTACCTGCCTGGCGAGACAGCTGCACGCACTGTCGTGTAGAGAGTAGTGATGGCTGCCATGAATACTCGACCTCACGTCCCGCCCAGACGTAAGGTCGGTTTGCTGGGCACAGTCCAGTGGAGTGTGCTGACGGCAGAGAGGAACACCCAGGGAGGAAACAAGCTCTTTCTTTGAGGATGTGGGCGCCAGGCCCTGAAAAGGGCCCGGCTGTGGGGACGGGGCAGGGACCGTCCCTGACCGACTTCTCAGAGGCGCAGCTGTGATAGTCGGGCCCGATGGTATCCTACCTGGGGTCTTCCCGTCAGGGACGCTTCCTGGAAGGCTGCTGAAGGGGTGGTGGTTTCCCCTTCGATCTCCTCCCCTTCGATCTCCTCCCCTTCGATCTCCTCTTCCGGGGTGTAGCCTGAGTAGGGGGCACAGGAACCGGAGCGGATGTCGAAGGGGGCCTGGGCTGCAGACAGAAGAATGTGGCTAATAGCCTCTGTCTGCTTCATCACCGTCGAGAACTGCTGAGCAAAGTCCTCGACGGTGTCACCAAACAGCCCACCCCTGCGAGATGGGTGCGTCGAGAAAGCGGACTTTCTCTCGGCATCACTCATCTGCGCAAGGTTGAGCCAGAGGTGTCTCTCCTGGACCACTAATGTGGACATCGTCCGACCCAGGGCCCGCGCCGTCACCTTGGTGGCCCTTAGAGCGAGGTCAGTGGTGGCGCGGAGTTCCTGCATAACCCCCGGGTCGGCCTTACCCTCGTGGATCTCCTTCAACGCCTTGGCCTGGTGGACCTGCAGGATGGCCATGGCGTGGAGGGAGGAGGCGGCCTGGCCCGCAGCAACGTAAGCCTTTGACACCAGGGATGCCGAAGTCTTACATGCTTTAGACGGAAGGCGCGGTCGATTCCTCCAGGTGGCAGCTGTCTGCGGGCACAGATGCACCGCGACAGCACGTTCCACCTGGGGGATATCGACGTAACCTTTGGCCGCCCCACCATCGAGGGAAGTAAGGGAGTTGGAGCTGGTCTGACTGGAGCGTGCCGTGAGAGGGGCGCTCCAAGTCCTACCCAGCTCCTCATGCACCTCCGGGAAAAATGGCACCGGGGGTGGGCGCTCCGACCCCAGATACCAGGTATCCAGCCGCGAGCACTGGGGTGGAGGCAGTGGAGTACACTGCAGCCCAATGCCCGTGGCCGCCCGGGGTGAGCATGGCATCTCTACATCTGCTTCCTCCTCCTGCGCTCGACCCCCCGTGGGGGGGAGCTGCGTGGATTCTTCAGTGTCAGACGCCAGCAACTCTCCCTCCGATGCTGCGAGCGACATCTCATCTTCATCACGCATCGTTTCCGAATACGTGAATGAGGATCCGAACGGTGAGACGAGCGAAACGGGAGCAGGCGCCCGTGAGCGCTTAGCTGACGGGTTTACGCTTGCTGAAGTCCCCACATCACCAACGCTGCTAGCCTTCGCGGACAGCAGGGCCTTGGCCCCGTCGCGAGTTGGGTAGCGAGCGAAGTGGGGCCGTTTCCAGTAGGAAGATAGCCACCCTTGACGCAACGTCTGGATGACCATCCGCCCGCAGTGCGAGCAGGATGTGTCAATGAAAGCTGCTTCGGCATGCTGGACGCCCAGACACCTAACACAGCTATCATGTCCGTCCCCCTCCTCGATGAGGGTGCCGCACCCAAGAGAACAGCGGGACATGACGCTGGAGAAATTTGCCCAGCCCTGAAAAGGGCCTTTGGAATATCTCGGACACCACTGGAACCGCCGAAACGCCCAGGGGATGGTCGCTGCAAGACAAAGGGACGATCCGCTGCACACGTCGTAGAAAAACCGGCAATTTGGAGTGTGTAACACACAGGTTTGCAGTCATGAGCGATGGCTCTTCAGAACAAACGGTGAGTGAATGAAGCACGCCGGCTTCCTTTTATACCGGACATCCGGGGGCGGAGCCCGGCATGCAAATTTCATTCGCCAATTTTTATTGGCCTTTTCTAAAGTAGTCAGAGTTGATAGGTTCCCAAGAGCGAACCCCATCTGCCGTCTTCGACACAACGTCGAGAGACCGACAGAAAGGGAACCCCAATTCGCTCACCACGGATACCTCGGTGGAACTTCCACATTGTATATCAAACTCTGCTCCCTGAGAACCTAATGATGTCAACAAGTGTACAAATTACTTCCACAATTTAACCGCAAAAAAACGATAACATTCAAGTAATATAATTGAAATACCCATACTTACTGACACATCGCTTAATCCGGTGTAGTTTAACAGGGCTTTTAGTCTTCTCAGCCTGTGCAAATTGGGTTCGCTTATCTCCGGCGAACACCACCACGTGTCGGTACTCTTCGCGGCTTATTTGTAAGACCGAATCAAAATTTTTTTGTCAATTTCTTGTGGAAGTTTTTACACAACTCACATTATGTACATAACCACAAATGGACTCGTTTCTTTCCTCGAATTGTACCTTTTGCTTTTTGGCGGCAGAGGCCATGATAAACGCATCCAATATCGCGAGAGTCAATGAAAAGGGTATTAAGAACTCGGCACTTATCTGTCTCGCGATAATACGATGTTACGCTGCATAAAGTCAAAATAAAAGTTCCCTAAAACGACATAACATTTCAATGCATCGCGATTATAAATGTACCATTATCTGTTTGATTAACAAACTATTAAAACCACAGATATAAAATAATATATAGACGGCGCATTCTTTGATTTGCGCCGCTGCTGCGACACGTCAATAGCGCCGTCATATTGGTGAGGGCAAAACCCTAATAAACTAATAGATGTGAATGGGAAAGCTGAGCTGTTTTGGAATTTGAAAACACTATCACGTTTACATTTCTAAACTCATTTAAATGCTTTATGATCTACGTAGACTAAAAATGTACCATATCTCCATCTAAACAGTAAGACTAATAAAATTAAAGCTGCTAGCAGCATGTAGCGGGTTCGAGCGATTTAAGGCATCTAAGGTACATTTGCCGTCATCAACTAGGCTCAGGAATTGCACCGTAACACATCCACAACGGATGACACTCTCCCACACCAAGAAATATGACAGAAATGGTCGGTAACGTTTAATACAGACCACGCATGCTTACCCTCAAATGCAAAAACAGGTGTAAGCTGATAATACCTAAGGGATGAGTTAAATGAAGCAATTCTCATGTCTCTATGATGTTCTGTTGCAGAGAAATGGATCTTGCTAAACGGTTGCAAAGCTAACCTGTTTGGTTTGTTGTGAAGGCATGCCTCTTCCGATGAGAATCACATTTTGCATGCTTGTTTTCTGTCATAATATGTATAATAGTACTTAATGGCAAGTCAGTTGGATTATTTATTAAGGAGGAGCGACCTTTAAGGTACACGTTTTCAAATTAATATAATAAAGGACCCTGTTATGGTCACACAACTAAAAAAACACAACATGTTTTTCATGATTATTGACCTAGAGAGTCCAGAGAAATGTACTGTGGTGGAAATTTTTTAATTGCTTGAAAATCCTTGAAAACATCATCACCAATAACTCAAAACCATTTGATAGACATCAATGTTTCAAGAGGCAAAGTTGTTGGGAAGGAGGAGATCTATTGTTTGATATCAATAGTTTGTGTATAAGTCAAACGTCACGTGACACACAATTGTCTACGCCACCAAAAGACATGTCAATTTTGCCATTTTTACTGTTATAGCTGAAATGACCTTTAAATTCCCCTCTTCATTGAATTGTCCTGCCCTTTCATCTGTCACGTAGAGGTCGGTGTTTTTCCTTGGGTATTGAGAAAGGACTTTTACAAGACTTATTACAGATGCAAAGGAAAGGTGGACTGTTATTTTTGTTGTGAATTGTTTTAGTTATATTCTTTAAGGTTTTATGCTCGTCACGTTATGGTGTTCATATTTGTTTATTGGGGCCTTTTGAGTCTCTTGTTGCACATACCTTTATTTTGAAATCTAAAAGATGAAGTTTGATAGCGCCGCTAGAGGATATGAGCGCACAGTTTATGTGAAGCGCAATTCAGTGTTGCCAGGGTCGCGGGTTTCCCGCACAATTGGGCTATTTTTAAATTGCTGCCGAGGGAAAAAATACAGAGTCGTGGGTTGCGTGTTTTTGGGCTACTTTTAATATGTGCCGCGGCCGTAAAAAAATGTATGTAAACTTTAACAATAAATAAAATTGTTCCGTTTTCCGTCTATTTATCTCAGTAAGGAACACCTGGCAACCCAAGGAAAAACGCAGTAAACGTGAGTGAATGGGCACGTTTAACCTTGCGACTTGCGTCATCATTACGTGCGCTTCGTTTTCCGGATGTTGAGGTGGTTAGTTAGTGCGCGGCTTGGGTGAAAAAGCAACAAGTATTCACAATGGCAGGTAAATGGGAAATGGTAAAAAATACCGCAAAGAATGGGAGACGGAAAATGGTTTAATGGGCTGGATTCGAAGTGTTCCAAATGATGACAAAAATCTTTCTGCAAATATTGCAAAAGTGAAATAGAGCTCACCACGGTGATCTAATAGCACACGGAGCTACCGAGAAGCATAGAAAAATGCAGCTCCCTTCTCAAATCAAGGACATTATTTGACACAGGCTGTTCCTTTCAAAGAACAAATATTGCTGTGAAAGAGCCAGAGTTACAGATGGCTGTTCACGTTGCGTGCCACTCAAGCACCTTAACTGTTGATCATTTAGGAAGCGTTGTGGAAGGAATTTCCAAGAAAGGGATCAGTTTACATCGAAGTGCACAGCGCTAATTAATTCAGTAATAGGACCAGTAATGACCTTCTGGAGGATATAGGAAGTGGACCGTACTCTCTTATCATTGATGAGAGCACTGATGTCACAAGCAAGAAACAACTATGCATAGTCATCAGATATTACAGCAAAAAGCTCTCACAAATTATCAGCACCTTTGCAGGAATGATACATAGTATCTGGTGATTCACTGACCATAGCAAATGCATTGTTCAAATTCCTGGATGACAACAAACTGTCCATACTTAATTGCAGGTCTTGCAACAGATGGATGTAGCACTATGTGTGGGCAACATAACTCAGTGCTACAGAAATTCCGTGACCGTAATCTTCATATTGTTTACATAAAGTGTGTGTGCCATTCTCTTCAGCTCTGTGCATCTAAAGCTGTCAGTGTCCTGCCCAGAAATGTAGAGTACATGGTTTCTCAGACCTACAGCTGGTTTTCAAATGCTACCCAGCGTCAGCAAAAATATTCAGAACTGTACAAAACCATAAACGTAGGTGAAAAGCCTTTGAAGATTCTGCAACTATGACACCAGATGGCTCTCTATCAGTGAGTGTGTCAAACGTGTCCTTTCACAGTATGATGAGCTTAAGTTCCATTTTCCAGTTGACAAAAGAAAGTGAGAGAAGCTATGCTGCAGAATTGCTGTTTTAAATGTACAGTGACAAAATAGCACCCGGTTTGAGCACCCGAAAGACCCTAGGAGCTATGTTGTCTGGGGCTATATGCCCCTGGTAGGGTCTCCCAAGGCAAACAGGTCCTAGGCGACGGGTCAGACTAAGAGCGGTTCACAAAACCCTTATGATGACAATAAATTGGAGGACCGTGACGTCGCCCGGTATGGCGCAGCCGGGGCCCCACCCTGGAGCCAGGCCCGGGGTTGGGGCTCGTATGCGAGCGCCTGGTGGTCGGGCCTCCACCCATGGGGTCCGGCCACAGCCCGAAGGAGCGACGTGGGGCCACCCTCCCGTGGACCCACCACCTGCAGGAGGGACCGTAAGGGGCCGGTGCAAAGTGGATCGGGCGGCAGTCGAAGGCGGGGGCCTCGACAACCCGATCCCTGGACGCGGAATCTAGCTCTAGGGACATGGAACGTCACCTCTCTGACGGGGAAGGAGCCTGAGATTGTGCGTGAGGTTCAGAGATTCCGACTAGAAATAGTCGGGATCACCTCTACGCACAGCTTGGGCTCTGGAACCACTCTCCTCGAGGGAGGATGGACTCTTCACCACTCTGGAGTTGCCCATGGTGAGAGGCGGCGGCTGGTGTGGGTTTGCTTATAGCCCCCCAGCTCAGCCGCCATGTGTTGGAGTTTACCCCGGTGAACGAGAGGGTCGCTTCCCTGCGCCTTCGGGTCGGGGATAGGTCTCTCACGGTCGTTTGTGCCTATGGGCCAAATGGCAGTTAGAGTACCCGGCCTTCTTGGAGACTCTTGGAGGGGTGCTGGAAAGCGCCCCGACTGGGGACTCCGTCGTTCTGCTGGGGGACTTCAACGCCCACGTGGGCAACGACAGTGACACCTGGAGGGGCGTGATTGGGTGGAACGGCCCCCCTGATCTGAACCCGAGTGGTGTTCTGTTATTGGACTTCTGTGCTAGTTACAGTTTGGCCATAACGAACACCATGTTCAAGCATAAGGGTGTCCATCAGTGCACATGGCACCAGGACACCCTTGGCCGGAGGTCGATGATCGACTTTGTAGTTGTTTCATCTGACCTACGGCCGTATGTCTTGAACAATCGGGTGAAGAGAGGGGCGGAGCTGTCAACTGATCACCACCTTGTGGTGAGTTGGATCCGATGGCGGGGGGAAGCTGGACAGACTCGGCAGACCCAAACGTACTGTGAGGGTCTGTTGGGAACGTTTGGCCGAATCGCCTGTCAGAGAGATCTTCAACTTTCACCTCCGGCAGAGCTTCGACCAGATCCCGAGGGAGTCTGGAGACATTGAGTCCGAGTGGACCATGTTCTCCACCTCCATTGTCAACGCGGCACTCGGAGCTGTGGCCGTAAGGTCTCCGGTGCCTGTCGAGGCGGCAATCCTCGAACCCGGTGGTGGACACCGGAAGTAAGGGATGCCGTCAAGCTGAAGAAGGAGTCCTATCGGGCCTGGCTGGCTTGTGGGACTCCCGAGGCAGCTGACAGGTACCGACAGGCAAAGCGGACTGCAGCCCGGGTGGTTGGGGGCAAAAACTCGGGCCTGGGAGGAGTTCGGGGAGGCCATGGAGAAGGACTATCGGTCGGCCTCGAAGAGAATCTGGCAAACCGTCCGGCGCCTCAGGAGGGGTAAGCAGTGCCCCACCAACACTGTTTACAGTGGAGGGGGGCGGCTGTTGACCTCGACCGGGGATATCATCGGGCGGTGGAAGGAATACTTCGAGGATCTCCTCAATCCCGCCGGCACGTCTTCCTAGAGGAAGCAGAGGCCGAGGGCTCGGAGGCGGACTCGCCCACCACCCGGGGGCTGAAGTCACCGAGGTAGTCAAGAAACTCCTCGGTGGCAGGGCACCGGGGTGGACGAGATCCGCCCTGAGTACCTCAAGTCTCTGGATGTTGTGGGGGCTGTCTTGGCTGACACGCCTCTGCAGCATCGCGTCGCGTGGCAGTCGGGGACAGTGCCCTTGGACTGGCAGACCGGGGTGGTGGTCCCTCTTTTTAAGAAGGGGGACCGGAGGGTGTGCTCCAACTATCGGGGATCACACTTCTCAGCCTCCCCGGGAAAGTCTATGCCAGGGTACTGGAGAGGAGAATCCGGCCAATGGTAGAACCTCGGATTCAGGAGGAACAGTGTGGTTTCCGTCCTGGTCGTGGAACACTGGACCAGCTCTATACCCTCTCCAGGGTGCTGGAGGGTTCATGGGAGTTTGCCCAACCAATCCACATGTGTTTTGTGGATTTGGAGAAGGCATTTGACTGTGTCCCTCGCGGCATCTTGTGGAGGGTGCTCCGGGAGTATGGGATTCGGGACCCTTTGCTAAGGGCTATCCGGTCCCTGTACGACCGGAGCAGGAGCTTGGTTCGCATTGCCGGCAGTAAGTCAGACTTGTTTCCGGTGCATGTTGGACTCCGGCAGGGCTGCCCTTTGTCGCCGGTTCTGTTCATAATTTTTATGGACAGAATTTCTAGGCGCAGCCAGGGGCCGGAGGGCGTCGGGTTTGGGGACCACACGATATCATCTCTGCTCTTTGCGGATGATGTCGTCGTGCTGGCCCCATCAGACCAGGACCTTCAGCATGCACTGGGACGGTTTGCAGCCGAGTGTGAAGCGGCTGGGATGAGAATCAGCACCTCCAAATCTGAGGCCATGGTTCTCAGTCGGAAAAGGGTGGCTTGCTCACTTCAGGTAGGTGGAGAGTTCCTTCCTCAAGTGGAGGAGTTCAAGTATCTGGGGGTCTTGTTCACGAGTGAGGGAAGGATGGAACGGGAGATTGACAGACGGATCGGTGCAGCTTCTGCAGTAATGCGGTCGCTGTACCGGTCTGTCGTGGTGAAGAAGGAGCTGAGCCGCAAGGCGAAGCTCTCGATTTACCGGTCAATCTACGTTCCTACTCTCACCTATGGTCATGAGCTGTGGGTCATGACCGAAAGGACAAGATCCCGGATACAGGCGGCCGAAATGAGCTTTCTCCGCAGGGTGGCTGGGCGATCCCTTAGAGATAGGGTGAGAAGCTCGGTCACTCGGGAGGAGCTCAGAGTAGATCCGCTGCTCCTCCACATCGAGAGGGGCCAGCTGAGGTGGCTCGGGCATCTTTTCCGGATGCCCCCTGGACGCCTTCCTGGGAAGGTGTTCCGGGCATGTCCCACCGGGAGGAGACCCCGGGGAAGACCTAGGACACGCTGGAGGGACTATGTCTCCCGGCTGGCCTGGGAACGCCTCGGTGTCCCCCCGGAAGAGCTGGAGGAAGTGTCTAGGGAGAGGGAAGTCTGGGCGTCCCTGCTTAGACTGCTGCCCCCGCGACCCGGCCCCGGATAAGCGGAAGAAGATGGATGGATGGATGGCATATGGATGTGCAAAACTACTCAAAAAATAATGTAAGTATTAATACTTGAAAATAAAAAAATTTATTTTAGTGTATTTGTCATGTGTTCAATCCATTGTAATGCAATGGAATACAATTTTATTTACTGTATTAATATGGCTTTTCCTATTGACTACCAAATATTTATATTCTAATATTTTTGTGTTCTGTGTAGTGATGCAAATTCATACACACCAATAGACATTTATCCAATGTTGTTGTGCATTGACAATAACAAAAAAACATCCCTATTAAAATATATACTTAATGGAAACAAAAATAACTTAACTCACATTAATTTACTGTTGATTCAAGTTCTCTTAAACCATCCAGAGCAAAGGATATTTTTGGTATGAATGTGATAATGTTCAAAGAGCTTAGTGAGTCGTTAGTTAAACCTATCACTAAAATTATGAATCTTTCAGTTTCTCAGGGGATGTTCCCATGTGCTTGGAAGTCATCTGTTATTGTGCCTATATTCAAAAGTGGTGACCCTCACTCTGCTAGTAATTACAGACCTATTAGTATTTTACCTACAGTCTCAAAGGTTGCAGAGAAATTGATGGCTGCGCAAATCACTAATCATCTAAATAATAGTAATTTTGCTTTACATCCTATGCAATTTGGCTTCAGAGCAAACTACTCAACTGAGATGGCAAATTGCTACTTCACTGAAAAAGTCAAGTCTCTATTAGATAAAGGAGGGGTCGTCGGGGCTGTGTTTCTTGACCTCAGGAAGGCCTTTGACACTCTAAACCATGGAATTCTTTTGTCTAAATTACAAAGTTTTAATTTCTCTCCACATACTTTAAGATGGATCGAATCATACCTGTCAGGTCGCACACAGCATGTTAGTATACAGAATCATAATTCAGCTCCCCTAAGTATATCCACTGGTGTTCCACAAGGATCTATTCTGGGTCCTTTACTTTTTACGTTGTACATCAATGATCTTCCATCCGTCTGTCCTAACACTAACATTCAAATGTATGCAGATGACACAGTCATTTATATACAGGGAAGTAGTGTGTCACAAGTTGCAAATGAACTTACAGAATCCTTGGCTCATGTTGCAGCTTGGCTAGAACAATGCTGCTTACAGTTAAACACTCTAAAACAGTCTGTATGTTTATCACCAAAACTAAGAATTTCAGTGTAGTGCCAGATGTATTTGTATCAGGGGAAAGATTAAAAGTTGTATCTGAATATAAGTACCTTGGTGTTCTGATTGATTCCAAACTTTCATTTAAGGCGCAGGTTAAAAAGGTCTGTAAACGGGTTAGATTTAGTTTATCAAATTTTAGATTTATTCGTGATTATATGTCGTCTGACGCTGCTCTGATGTATATGCATTCCATGATTATTTCTCATATTACTTACTGTTTAACTACATGGTCACACGCCAGTATTACTACTTTGAAACCACTAGAGTCTTTGTATAAACAATCACTAAAAACTCTTGATAAGAAATCAGTTCAGTTTCATCATTGCTCAATTTTAAAGAAATACAATTTGCTAAGCTGGGATAACTTGATCAAATATGTACATATTTGTCTGCTGTTTAAGACTATGCAGAGCTTGTCCTCACCACTAAAACAGTTTGTAAATATTAGAACAACTGCTCACAGATCTACAAGGGGTGGGGAAAGAGGGGACTGTATTATTCCCTTTCAAAAGAATTAAGTTCAGTCAGTCTGTATTTTCAGTCAAAGCTGCAAGGGAATGGAACTCCATCCCATCAACAATTAGACAATTACATACTTTTAGCTCTTTTCAGTCTCATCTTAAAAAATGGTTATTGACAACTCAGCACTGTCAACATTAGTATTGTACTCTTGACAATAGACTTCCTTGTACTACTTGCTGTTTGTTTGTTTTTAGATAATTCACTTTTATTTTGTATTTTAGTAGCGATTTTTCTGATTGTATTTTTATATGTATATGTGTGATGCTATGTCTTTGTTTTTAGGGTGACCTTTTAACATTCTGTCAAGGGTCTACAGATGAAAAATAGCCTTTTGGGCTAATTCTGGCACGTTTACAGTTATGTTTATCAACGTGCATTGCCCCTGTAAATAAATAAATAAATAAATAAAAAAAGTTTCGAAGCTTTGGGACGTCTGGGCGCAGCTTTGGGGCGTCTGGTTCCTGCTGGTTCAGTAACCTTCATAAGCACAAAAAAATAAAACCTTATCACAAAATTAACTTTAAAATCTCACATTAGTTTGCTGTTGAGTCATGTCTCACAGTTTCGGGGCAACGTCCGGCTGCTGGTTCGGTGCAACGTCCGGCCGCCGGTTCCGGGCAACGTCCTACCGCCGGTTCCGGTCCGCCGCCGGGCAACGTCCAGCCGCCGGTTCCGGGCAACCGCCGCCGGGCAACGTCCGCCGCCGGTTCCGGGCAACGTCCGACCGCTGGTTCGAAAAACTTAATGAAAAAAAATGATGTTAACAAAACTAATTTAAAAATCAAACAATATTTATTATTGATGTAAATTTCACTGCTTCAAGATCTTCTTCCAGTTCTTCCAGATCTCCACCTCCTACTTCAGGCTGTCCAACCACTGATGCAGAACAAACATTTTCCACTGAAGTAATTGCATTGCCCTGAATTAAAAATTTTAACTGTCCAATGTCCAAGAAATGTTCTTCCAAATCTTGATGATCCAGCAGCAACAACAAAAGGCCACATTTTTCCAAGTATCTTTTCAAATAGGAATTTGAAATGGATACATCGTACTCTGTGCCTCCTCCATCAATAGTCATCTTGCCATTGGCTGTTGGCTGGTAATTCAATGACTTCTGTAACATGCCACATCTTTGGCAACGATGAAACTTGACTTTATCATCAAAATTAGTTTGCCACATTTGGCATTTTCCACACTTGTGTGCCACATTCATGACCACAGCACTAATACTTCCAATCACTGATAACACCTCTGTATCAGCAACACTGAATGCTGTGTTGTTACAAGTGACACCAGGCAAAGCTGCAATTTGGCTGAATTGAGTATCTAATGTGGTTGTCAAATACAATTTTCCACCAAATGATCTGGTGCTTAAATTGGATATTTTGTACGTATTTCCTTTGATCAAACATCCCACTTGGTCTTCCCATAACTGGACCTTTATATTTCCAGTGTAATCTTGCACATGGCAAGATTGCGATTCACATTGCCTGCCATGAACCTCTATCATTTTTGTAGTTTCACTCACATGAACAACCAAACCTTCAAAACAGCCAACCTAAAAGCAAAACATAGAAAATACATAAAATTACTAACAACATTAAAGAAATGAGCTAAAATAAGTACATTTAAACATTGTCTAACAATATAAATGCTTTAAAAACTAATTAAACATTTATAATGATTCTTTTTGTGAATTATTCTACATACATGTTTTTCCAAACACTAATTATTTTAAGAACCTCTATTTGTATAAATCATAACAAAAAAATCTTTTCCTTTTGTAAAATAAGAATATTATACAGTCCCACATACATCTTTTCAAACATGAATCATTAAAACACTTTAAAACTCTGCAAATACTTAAAGAAATAACATGTTTAAAGAGACTTGCACACCACTACCAGAATGACAGTCTTTTTTAATTTTAGTACCTAAAAAAAAAAAAGTGAATCTCATTTTCATAAAAAAACAATACCACCAACACTCCAGGTTCAAATAACTGCTCAACATGGCTCCATGACATTAACAAGGGTCCTCCAAAGTGACTCAATGTCTTTGTTTAACAAAAATATCTTATTCATAATTCATAAATTTGTACACAGGCAATATGCTGTTTTGGCGCCATTAAATTGATCTCTGCAACACTTTTCTTTAAACGTTCAGGTGGATCTTTTACTGTGAAGTCCACATCAGTAATAATTACATCAGTGCTTCTGCCACACTGAACATCAAAGTCGTCTCCATCACGACCTATGAAACAGACACATGTAAAAATAATACAATTAATACATATTTGCACAAGCATGAACACCAGCAACATAACCACTAGTTCTTGACAATACAATTCATTTAATAAAGCAAACCTCATGACTTGAATGTATTTGACAAAATAAATAAGTAAACTGCACAAGAACATTAATGCATTACAGTTAAAGTAAAACTGTGTAAAGCTGAACCTACAGGAAATTATTTGTTACACCTCTGTAGCTCCACATTAGTCGCGCTTAAACTCGTTTCCTCATATTTCACTTTGTCAATAAAACCTTCAGCGTTCCTTGGACTTAAAATCAAATCTATTCTGCTTTGGCACATAAAATTCCCAACTCTTTGTCTTCTCGAAAAATTGTCTCTTTTTCCCATTCTTTTCTCTCCATATGTCTAATAAATCGTTATTTTGCATCAATGATATCAGTTCTTTCCTTCCCGCATCCAGTTTAAAAACCATTCCATCCGCTATGTCCGATCTACTTAAAACAGTGTTAAAATCACCCATCAAAAAAACATTCTTATACTTTGTGCAGAATCTCTTAAAACTTTAAAAAAAACCTTCTTTTCTTTCTCTTCATTGGACGCATGAACATTTACCACCACAAATTTTCTGTCTTCATAATCCATTTCAACCGCTAAGCATTTACCAATATCGTGTTTGTAAATCACTTTACAAATAATGTTTTTGTTTTCTCTTATTAGAAAAGCCACCCCTCTGCCGCTTCTCTTGTCTTCATTATTACATAACAAAACACCATCCCATCTTTTCCTTATTTCACCTATATGCATATCTCTCCAATTCGTTTCTTGCAACAAAATCACATCCTCGTTTTTAAACATTTCTTTCACTTTGTCAAATTTGTTAAGGTCTGAGAGACCTCTGGCGTTAAAAGTGACAAAGTTTAAAACCATAAAAACAAGAAATAAAATCACATTCATTAAAACCATCTTAATCGCTCGAGTCCTCCAAATCCTTCAACAGCTCGAATCTATTTTTTATAAAGTCTTTGCTGAGCCCCCCTTTTTTTCTTGTCGATTCTTTTAAAACCGGCAATACCTTAAGAAGTCTTTTCTTCCTGCTCAACTTTGTTACGCCACCCGTCTTTCCTTTATCTTCATTTTTGTGCTGACCCTCTCCATCTGTATTATAATCCATATGAAAAAGTACCGGAATATCCATCTGTGTCTTTTCTCTTTCTGCTTGATCCTCTTTCTCTGGTTGTATCATCTGCTTGTTATTTTCTCCATTCTGTTCGTCGCTCCTTTCTATCTCTTTACTTTTCCCTTCCTCTTCGTTTTCCGCCATTTCATCCACTTGACTTTGCATCATCGCCACTGATACTTGCTGTCTTTGTTCAGTCCGTGCCTTGTGTTCCTCTAACTGTTCCTCCTCTTCGTTTTTCTCAGCATCATTTACATCTTGCTTTTCGCACAACTCCATTCCATTTTGCTCGTTGTCTCTCTCATGCACTTGCCCGGCCACATGACTTTCCTGATCTTCGTACCAACATTCACATTTAGCTAAAATGTTTTTGTAATCTGGGCACAGCTTAGCTTTGCATTCTCTCGCGAAGTGTCCCTGCTCCTCACATTTGTAACACTTAAATTCGGGACATTCCTTCAATACGTGTCCCAGGCACATGCACAACCGACAGGTTTTAACCTGATGGCTGTGCATCACCCGGAAGTATTGAGGACCCTCTGCAGTTTCAAGCCTTGTGCTATAAGGGAGGGAAATCACCTCTTTGGGGAATCTCGTTTTTACAAATCTCGTCCCATCCTCTATACGAGTGCCCGGATACATCCTTTTTCTCATTGCCGAAATCGGGGTAACTCCCCACTCCTCCAGTTTGGCTAAAATTGTATTATCGTCAATGTAGGCAGGCAAGTGCATGAAAGAGACAACGTACTCTCTGTTGTTCAACCTCTTAACCTCATATTTCACTTTCTTAATCATCAGTCCATCTTCGATCATATCCACATCCTCAATACTTTCCAAAGTCACCTCATATTCCTTCATTTGTTTCGGTCTCACCGCCAATATCTTTCCTTCTCCTATTCTTTCTGTTAAAGCTTTAATTATATCCTCCGCTCTCACGTTCACTTCTCCAATAATCACTGTTATCGTTGCTTCTTTTAAATATTCCTTTCTTGTGATCTTCTCCTTCTCATTTCCACCTCGTTGTCGTTTGTCCGTTCCGTTGTCGTTTGCCGTTCGCCTTTCTCCTGCCATTGCTGATGTCGATGCCACATGTCCGTCCATTATACACAAAACAAAAAAAAGCTCTCTGTGGAAAGCTTAAATTCCTCCCAAACAGCGCTTGCTGCCGGGAGGAATCGATCAAATAAATAAAAAGACTAAATAAAAGAAAAAAAAAAACTGTTTGAAAAGTACAATAAACAATACAAACAAGCTTTTGGTGAGCCTCTCTCACCCACTACTGCCAACTCACTTCCTGTTAGCTCGATAGCGCCGTTCAGGGTGGTGTGGCCGTAAGCGAAAGCTCACCGCCCGAGCTCGCCACATAATGAAAGCGGCCAGAAAGGTTAAAGCAATAGAGCTTACAGCACCTGGTATTCCCAGGCGGTCTCCCATCCAAGTACTGACCAGGCCCGACCCTGCTTGGCTTCCGAGATCAGACAAGAGCGGGCGTGCTCAGGGTGGTGTGGCCGTAAGCAAAAGCTCACAGCCCGAGCTCGCCACATAAAGAAAGCGGCCAGAAAGGTTAAAGCAATAAAGCTTACAGCACCTGGTATTCCCAGGTGGTCTCCCATCCAAGTACTGACCAGGGCCGACCCTGCTTGGCTTCCGAGATCAGACGAGAGCGGGCGTGCTCAGGTTGGTGTGGCCGTTAGCGAAATCTGACCGCCCGAGCTCGCCACATAATGAAAGCGGCCAGAAAGGTTAAAGCAATAAAGCTTACAGCACCTGGTATTCCCAGGCGGTCTCCCATCCAAGTACTGACCAGGCCCGACCCTGCTTGGCTTCCGAGATCAGACGAGAGCGGCGTGCTCAGGTTGGTGTGGCCGTTAGCGAAAGCTGACTGCCCGAGCTCACCACATAATGAAAGCGGCCAGAAAGGTTAAAGCAATAAAGCTTACAGCACCTGGTATTCCCAGGCGGTCCCCCATCCAAGTACTGACCAGGCCCAACCCTGCTTGGCTTCCGAGATCAGACGAGAGCGGGCATGATCAGGGTGGTGTGGCCGTAAGCGAAAGCTGACCGCCAGACCTCGCCACATAAAGAAAGCGGCCAAAAGGCCATCATGCGTTAAAACATTAAAGCTTACTGCATGCCTAAGGCCATCAAACGTATCGAGTAACTTATTTGACGGGCCGTGGCAGGCTGTCTGTGGATGCTGCGCTTAGATAAGCTTAACTTATCTAATGGGACTCCGTAGGTAAATAATGGACAAAGCCTATTATGGGTCATTATTTAACCATGGCAATGAATTACTTACTTACTTACTTGAAATTATACATCCACGCCCCCAGTAAATCTTCAAGTAAGTTTGCTTCAAGGATCTGAGGAGGAAAACGAGACAGAGAGGATTATTTGTAAAAGCCCACGTTGCAATAAGAGAGCAGAGAGGTTGAAAGCGGAGAATGCTGACCTGAACCAACAAGTGGACACCTTGACCGAGACTGTTCGTGGTCTCACACAGCGATACAGAAAGCTGAAAAAGAGGTCTTATGGAGCTCCTCAAGCTGCGGGAAGGGTAAAGCAAATAACAAAAAGACTACTCTCCTCTCTTGGGCCTGATGATGAGGACAAGGATGATGCACCTTCTGACCAAGAAGAAAATCCTCTTCCCCAGGATTGTTCAGTCCAGCCTACCACCAGCCAGCAGGCCATGGCCGAAAAGGAGCCATCAGCTCACCGGAGGGATGAAGAAAGAAGCCCGCCTCATTACCCCGACCATGTGTCTGTACTGAGTGAGTAACCTTAGATATTTTTTATATTTTCTTACACGTGTAACTTATTTGATGTCTCTAGAGTTGGCAGATGATGGCCAATACATGTGTAACTTATTTGATGTGTCTAGAGTTGGCAGATGATGGCCAATACATGTGATGTGGCTAGAGTAGGCAGATGATGGACAATACATGTGTAACTTATTTGATGTGTCTAGAGTTGGCAGATGATGGCCAATACATGTGTAACTTATTTGATGTGGCTAGAGTAGGCAGATGATGGACAATACATGTGTAACTTATTTGATGTGGCTAGAGTAGGCAGATGATGGCCAATACATGTGTAACTTATTTGATGTGGCTAACAGATGATGGCCAATACAAACTTATTTGATGTGGCTAAAATAGGCAGCAGTGTAACTTATTTGATGTGGCTAAAATAGGCAGATGATGGACAATACATGTGTAACTTATTTGATGTGGCTAAATAGGCAGATGATGGACAATACATGTGTAACTTATTTGATGTGGCTAAAATAGGCAGATGATGGACAATACATGTGTAACTTATTTGATGTGGCTAAAATAGGCAGATGATGGACAATACGTAGATGTGGCAAGAGTAGGCAGATGATGGACAATACATGTGTAACTTATTTTATGTTTTATAATACATCAGTTTAGCAATTACTTGTTTATTACATATTTGTACATGTTTATTATGCTCAAAAAGGGTGTGCAGGATCTAGTTCTGGACTTTTCTATTTGACGTTATCTCTACCTTGTGCTTACACACTTATTTTTCTTTGTGCACAGATGAGGTCCTGGAAAAGTTACGGGAGTTCCAAGAGGGTCCGGATCCTACAAGGAAGCTGAAGGAAAACATCAGTGGGAAAATGTATAGGATAAAAAAGTTTCTAGCATTTATGGCGGAGGGCAAGACCAATCTGTCGAGTATGGTCTTCCTGAATGAGACCTGTAAGATACACGCGTGAGTAATGTTTTGTCTTGTCCTTACTGTAACTTGTGATGTTTTCGTTGTTTGAGAACTAGATGCTCATAGAACCCACAATTATGTTCTGCCTTGTTTGTTTGTGTGCAGCTGGGTAAGCTCCCTCCGTCAATCCGGAGTGACGGAAACCACTATTAAGCACTACATCGATAACGTCTCCCAGTTCATCGACTTCATCGCGGAGACGGCTCCTCAGACTTCACGCCTGAGTAAGAACGTGATGATCGGCCTAAGGAGGAAGATGAAGGGCCTGAGGAAGTCCTTGAAGAGGGGAGTTGCAATGCACAGGACTTCTGTGAAGGCTTCCAAAGAGGAGAAGGTGCTCAGCAAGGCATTGCTTTTAGAGTGCCGCAATAAAGCAAAAATGAGCATTCCCGAATCACTTGGTAAGTTGTATGTGAACTGAACAAGTTAAAAAAGTGTCAAATTCAAACAAGATGTTCAATTGAACTCCTCTTTGCTCTCTCGTGTGTTCAGGTCTCCTGGAGATTGACCCCATGCCGAAGAACCAGTGGAGGTTTTATGGACTTTTCTCGGCCTTTCTGTCGTCTGTTTTTGGGCACAGAGGGGGCGTCTTCCAGAACATGACGATTCAGGAGGTGAAGGAGGCAAAGCGGTCATCCACAGAGAACGCCTTTCTTATAAATGTGAGTGTTTGACATTTTCACTCTCCTAGAGTGTCCGTGTGGATTTCTGTTCTGAAGCACCTTTCGTTTTTATCCGTCCGCAGATAAAAAACCACAAGACGAACAAGATGTACGGCCCGGCGCAAATTGTTTTGATGGAGGAGGAGTACAATTGGGCAGTACAATTCCTGACTCTGAAGGACCAACTTCCGGGCGGCAAAGAGGCCAAGTACTTTTTCTTCGTCTCCACGCCAAACCCATGTAAGAACCTGAATAATTATTTTCAAGAGGCATGGAAGGCAATGGGCCTGCATGGAAGGCAATGGGCCTGCCTGGATGTCCGACCTTCACCGACGTGAGAACGTCCATCGCCAGTCACGTAAGTTTTAAAATAACCCGTGTCAAACGTGAAACATACTTTTCTGAGGCTTTCTGTGTGACGTACGGAATTCTTTTTTCTCTTTTCCAGGCCAAGTTCACGCATGTTCCCGAGAACCGCATGAAAGTTTCTAAATTCATGTGCCACGATGTTTGCACGGCGGACAAGTTCTATGTGATGAATCTCACTGCCAAGCAGGCGTTCGAACACAGAAAGCTTTTCGAGGCAGCACTGGAGGATCTGAAGAGGTTGCCGGCATCGAAACACCAAATGAAACGCAAACGCCAGGGCGCCTCGAGGGTTCGCCCTCGTAAGAAGCAAACATCGGTGGAGCCCGAACTCACCTCTGGCAGCACCACCCCAGAGGACAAAAAAGTGATTTACCAGGAGTCGGGTGTGTCCAGCTTAGAGGACAGCCAGGTAAATTGATATTCTCCAACAAGACTGAATCTATGGTGCGTTACTGATTTGTATCACAGCGTCTAATTTGCTTCTGCCATTTTTCTTCGACAGGGTGAATCTGAGCCCCCCAAACCCAGCAAGGAAGAGGCGAGCGTAAAGGAGACGGAAGATGGTCTGAAAAGCCAACAGAGGGCAGTCGTCCTATTGACCCCCCTGAAGTCGGCAATTCGGAAAAACATTTCCATCTCTTAACTGTCGCCACTAAAAATGAGAAAAACTATCGTGTCAAAGTCTCTGACACTCATTAAAATGAGACAACAAAGACAATGTGCCAAGAAATTGTTAGAAAAATGGATGAAAAAAGTGTTTTTGTAAATGATGTTTTTTATTATTCAGTTGCTTTTTTCAGATTTTTCAGCGTGTACTTTGTTTTTTGTAAATTATGTTTTTTTTTATTATTCAGTTGCTTTTTTCAGATTTTTAAGTGTTTTGTAACTTGAATATGTTTATCTGTTATGTTATTATCTACTGTTTTACACGTTTCTTATTATTTAAAATGAAAGAGTTTATTTGTGTGTGACTTCTTTGTAAATTTCAAATAAACTTTGGCGATTACAAATTTTTGTTGTTGTTTGTTAATGTTCATAAATAAGAGTATAAACAAGAGTCAACACACATTAAAGAAGAACTGCCGCGGAGACGACGGCGGCGGAAGGCTCATTCTAGTTGAGTACCTACTGTATAAAACCATTTGAGGCCTGAGCCACTGTGAAACATCCTAAGGGTCACCTAGCAACCAACCTGAAAACCTTAGCAACAAACACTCTGAAGTCTTGTATGGTTAAATACACATTATCTTTAACAAAATGTAAATAGATGAAGTAGCATATAATTTTTTTTTCAGTCAGTGGTTCTGATGAGTTGTTGTCATTGTATGAAGCTCATGATGTCTATCTCTCTTCAGGCACTGAAGACGGCTCATGCCGGGATCTCCCTGTCAGAATTGGAGCCATCAGTGGCCTCTCCGTTCACCTCCAGCTGAACCTGCCAAGACAGAACTACTCGTGTTTCAGGCACACCCTACGGTCCAACACGATCTCAACATCCATCTCGGCAATACCACAATCACTCACTCAAAACAGCCAGGAACCTCGGAGTCATATTTGATGAAAAGCTGTCCTTCAATGATCACAATGCAAAGACAATACAATCATTCCGATATGCCTTATTCAACATTAGAAAGGTCAGACCCTATCTCACTGAGCATGCGGCACAATTCCTTGTCCAGGCCCTGGTGATCTCAAGGTTGGACTACTGCAATGCTCTCCTTACTTGTCTTCCTGCAAAGGCTATCAAACCGCTCCAGCTGGTTCAGAACGCAGCAGCACGCCTCGTCTTCCAACAGCCCAAAAGGGCTCATGTGACTCCCCTTTTCATCTGTCTCCACTGGCTACCGGTTGAAGCCCGTATGAGATTCAAGTCACTAATGCTTGCCTACAGGACTATCACTGGATCTGCACCGGCTTACTTTCACACCCTCCTTCACTCCTACACCCCATCAAGATCCCTGCGTTCAGCAAACCAGCGGCGTCATGTATTGCCTTCCCATTAGGGCAGTAACTCGCTTTCCCGCTCATTCACAACTTCTTCCTGGTGGAACATTCTTCCTAACTTGGTCCAGTCAACCACATCTCTCACAACATTTTAACAACTACTTAAAACCCATCTCTTCTGTGAATACTTGACAAATGAAATAAAAAAACACTAGCCCTTTCTCTCAACAGGTAGTGGTCTAGCTTTTGTTGAAACCAGTAACTTTGTATTGGCACTTAATGTATTATGGCTCCTGTATGACTGTAGTGGAGTAGGCGGGGCGAGACCGTGAGTCGAGGTGAGTGAGTGTAAATGAGCGTCAGCTTTGCACGCACCGGTCTCGTATCACGAAGGATAGCGGGAGCATAAGAGAACGAGCGACCAGACCGTCACTGAGAGAGGACTGGGCCCGGACACATGTTAAGTTCCATCCATCCATCCATTTTCTTCCGCTTATCCGGGGCCGGGTCGCGGGGGCAGCAGTCTAAGCAGGGATGCCCAGACTTCCCTCTCCCTAGACACTTCCTCCAGCTCTTCCGGGGGGACACAGAGGCGTTCCCAGGCTAGCCGGGAGACATAGTCCCTCCAGCGTGTCCTAGGTCTTCCCCGGGGTCTCCTCCCGGTGGGACATGCCCGGAACACCTTTCCGGGAAGGCGTCCAGGGGGCATCCGGAAAAGATGCCCGAGCCACCTCAGCTGGCCCCTCTCGATGTGTAGGAGCAGCGGATCTACTCTGAGCTCCTCCCGAGTGACCGAGCTTCTCACCCTAGCATGTTAAGTTGATTTATGTTTTATGTTTGTGTTGCCGGCAGTCGTCCGTGAGGGGCTGCCGGCTGTTTATTTACTTCCGTGTTTTGTTTGGTTGTTATGATTAAAACTTTATTTAAATGTCTGCCGGTTCTCGCCTCCTTCCTTCCTTTTAATGAACCTTTCTACAATGACATATCGCTTATTGCTCCTAAACTCTTTGTAAATCGCTTTGGATTAAAGCGTCTGCTAAATGTCTAAATGTTAATGTAAATTATGTTTTCTCAGTGAAAAATACAGCGCAGTCTTCCGCAGTCAATGATGAAGTGGGCGGGGGAAGATTGGGGCAAAGAAGAGAGTTAAATGTCTTGAAATATATTCCTCGTATGTGCAAACACACTTGGCAATAAAGCTCTTTCTGATTCAAAATGTTAATGCAACGGTTTCATAATTAGACCCATTTTAATTTACGTTGCAGTCTTGTGCTAAAATTGTTTACAACACTTGTTACAACTTAAAAATGTTCAAAATATATGTATTAGTAGTTTTGCTTTGTATGATTCATGTCACTTGTATTTCTCTAGGAAAGCAGTTGTCCCCATGCAACATTTTGAGTTGCATCAGTGCTTGGCCTCAAGACATCCACTGTATGGATTGCTGGACATGTTTACGGAAAGGATCTCTGGAAGAGACAGCACAGTAAGTTACATTCCTTTCCCAGCATTGTTTTATTGAACACATTTGTTATTCTGTCGACTTCCATTTAGCTTTTTTCCAGCATGATGTTTATTTCATCCTCAGCCACGTTTCTCCAGAAATTAGTGCAAGAGTGGCAGAAGATGATAAGCCACTTTTAAATATTTCCTTCAAGAAAAGTGGAGGTGGGCTTTGCATTGTTTACTGCATCTAAAACCTGCTATCAAAAAGGCTATCCAAGATATGACTTTCCTCATCCGAACAGCATGAATGGCTCCATCTAATACATGTGCATGGCCATCAATTTAAGATTGTCAAGAACACATTTGACCATTTATTGAGTGGAATGGATCATTAAATTTCATCTAAAGCAAATCTATACATTTCAGTAAAAACTTTTGAACCACCAAAAAACATTCTCTTGCAGTTTTATACTATTTCATTCATTTTTTTAGTACATTGTATGAATATTAAAGTACGTTCCTGAAGTGATGTTTGCTTTTTTTTACTCGGAGAAGATGCAGCAGAAGTAGAAACTAGGTCGTCTCACCTCACTCTCTTAAGGACTTTCATAATTTCATTTCATTATATTATTTATGTTCCATTTTATTTTGTAGTTACTTTTGATGTAAAATAGATATCATCGTGTGTGTGTTTTATTTTTCCATTATTATTATTGGTCACTCCTTGTTTACCACAACTGTAAGATTTTGGTATTGTTCTTTAAATAAAGCCTTCTGAAAGTGAATGCTTTTATTTTATTTTCAGGCGAAAGGTGTTCATTTATACATATCTTACTATTATTTATGGAAAAATGGGAGTATACAAAAATGTTACAATACAGCTTTTATTTTCTGTGTGCTAAGCATAATGACCTTTATTATGGTGTTTAATGAAACCAAAATAACACAAATGACATTAGTAATAGTCTGATGCTTTAAGTTGAACACTTAGTAAATATGTCTGAAATGTGAGATTTGCTCCAAAGGGTCCTAAGATAAAAAGATACACAAGTTGAAGTATGAAGTATGCATCATTCTGTGCGTGTTTGATCATAACATGGACACCAGGGCCCGTATCCCTAAAGATTCTGAGAATCCTCTCAGAGAGCTCCTAACTTAACCTAAAAAATTCCTTGCCAGGAGTTTTAGCTTAGAAGTGATTCCAGAACATTTTCAGTGAACTCTGAGCAAGGAATGGATGGAAAATCCTATCTTAGTGAGGAGGTGTGGTTGACCCCGTTGCTAGGTATGAGTCATCATTTCAAAAGCCGTGATTGGTTGATCCTACAAGTTTGATGAAAATGAACTTTTGGTGATAATGAGCAAAGGATGTACCCTCAAATCAATAAACATAATTATACACTCTAATCTTATGCAGACTGTAATTGTAAATAATATTTCACTTTCAAGAAAATATCTGGAAAATGAATAGTAAGCTGTAGGGGTTATAGCCTAACATTAGAATCTAAAATATGTGAAAACTTAAGCTCATTACACCCTGTTCAAATAATGATTCGTGTCTTATTTGCTCAGATTAATATCCTAGCTGGCATATTTTGTACTTTCACTCCCATATGGACCCCATTGAAAACAAGATGGCCTATCTCAAGGGGCTGTCCGTAATGAAGTAGAAATTACAACGTTACAACTCAGTGTGGTCTTAACGAGGGTAACACGGCTCAGCTTTTATCAATGTCTGTGATTGCTGGCTGGTCTATTTATGAAGGCTTGTTAACAAATATCCTACAAACACAGAAAATGGAGAAAAAAAGGAATCGCAAGCCAAACTGGACTGAGGAGCAAGGTTTGTTGCTGGCCCAGTTGGTGAACGAACATAAAGGTATGTTACGAGGAAAATTTGGCCCAACTGTCACTAGCCAAGGCAAGAGGCGCGCCTGGGACACAATATCCCAAACAATCAATGCCTCTTTTCCACTGGTGCGGACAGGCGACGATTGTGAGAAAAGGTGGTATGTGCTGCAGTCCAAAGCAAAAGATGAGATTTCAGCACACAAGCGGGAATCCTCACTCACAGGTGAGCAAAATACTATAGCCTACCACATAATCTGGCAACTTGCTCCTGCTGGCAAAGTTAATTTACATGCCTAAGTACTGTGTTCATTGACTGTTTCTTTCTAGGGGGTGGACCACCTGCAAAGCGGCTGTCCCAGGTGGCCGACACTGTCTTTCAAGTCCTGGGACACTCTGAGGTCAGTGTCACCGGGCTGCCAACAGGCATTGACACGTCAATGATGCAGGCCCTTGAAATGCAGCAAAGGTAGGACACAGGGTTATTCATATCAACAGCCATTTCATGTGTTATCCATGCTCATTGTATTAAATTAATTTAATCAAAACAATAAATACACTAGGCCTATGTATTTCTGTAGCATGGAGACATCACAAGAACCGGGCCCATCAAGTTTGCCGCCTGAACCATCTGCAGCTGCTACTCAGGATAGCCCGGCGGATCAAACACCATTCCCATCCGAAGCACCTGCTCCGTCAGCATCCCTGCAGGAGAGAAGATTGCAACTCACAATTGATGTGTTTGAACAACAAAAAAAAGTCCTTTCCCTTCAGGAGGAATACTACCGCCTTAAAATTGAACACCTAAAAAATAAACCATTTACAGATTGTGTTCTGTGTCTTGCATTTAACAATTGCAGGTGATGTGCAGTAAAACTGGTAGTTCTTAATACCATCACAAGTTCTCAAATGACATGGGGCTACAGCTTGCCTGAAATGTAAATTTGTGAAGTTTGCCCTGTAAGGCAGTCCACTCTGGGCTAGGTTCCCCTGTGGAATGTGAATATCTTCTTCACCACCATCCTCATCGTTGTCTTCATCCTCATCCTCATCGCCATCCTCCAGAGGTTCTGCAATTTGTCTAACCTTGCAAATATTGTGTAATATTGCACAGGCTATGATGACTTTGCTGACTTTTTCAGGCCTCAGCCGCACCTCTCCGTGGAGAACATGAAAGCGCCTCTTAAGCTGGCCTACGCCACGCTCCACCACCGCTCTTGTTGTCTTGTGGGCCCTACAATAGAATACAGACCTTTAATTATTTTATGGAAATATTGCACTACTTGGATGCTCTAACATTGCTTGCATTTCATTTCCATGATTTTTGTATTGTTTGGCTTACCTGTTATAGTTTAATTGGGGCCCTTGGCGTGGCTGGAGGTAAGGTGTAAGGAGCCATGGTTTGCATGGGTAGCCACTGTCCCCTAACAAGTGGCAATTAGCTGGCACATAGCGTCTCTCAAAAAGCTGTCTGATGCCACTCTCAGAGAGTATTCTCGCATCATGTGTGGAGCCTAGCCATTTAGCCACAATGTCCAAAATCTTACAGGCCGCATTGAACACTATTTGCACATTGATGCTGTGGAAATTCTTCCTGTTAACAAAGACTGCCTCGTCCTCTGATGGCGCAATTATTCTCACATGTGTTCCATCAATTACACCCACAACGCCAGGGAATCCTGCAATGTCCATAAATGCCCTTTTATGTGTGTGTAAAGTGCGGGCATCCAGCGGGAATGAAACAAATTGTGTCACAATATTAGGTTGTGACTCTGCTGACGGAGGATTGGGACAGACCCAAGTCATCACTGCTGCATTGTTGCATTTTCCCTGTTGCCAAATACCTCAGGGTTGTGATTACTTTCTTCTCCGGTGTAATAGCGTTGTGGCGTCGAGTTGGTGAAGTAATTGCATCTCTAAGGAGGTCCACCACAAACATGATTCCTGCACGATCCAATCTGTAGCGTCTCAATAATTCTCTGTCATCCAGTGTTTGCAGGACATCTCTCCTGCCTCCTCTGTTGGCCATTTTGTGCAGCTGCTTAGGGGAACTCCTAAGCCACTAAAAGTCCTCTTCCCTGCTCTTAGCAGATCTCGCCTTAGGAGCCCTTTTAAGCGCTAGGAATCTTGAGGAATAGCTTTTATATTAACTGGGATTTTCGTGTCACTTTTAGGGGAAATTCTAAGAAAACGTCATGACTCTGAGAATTTTCTCAGAATTTGGCCGCTAGGAGCCACTTTTTGCACAAAAATTCTTTAGGGATACGGGCCCAGGTTTCAAAGCTGATTGGGGTAAGAGTCTGCTTTAGCAATGTCCATCATTTTTACACATTTTGTCCATTATGACAGTCCGTTTTAAATGTACACACGAGTGTAATCTCATGCTCTTTGATGTAATTCATTGCGTCTGAGCTAAATTCACAAAACACATCAGTTCCCCGGTAACAACACGATCATTAGCACATATTACTGATGTAATGCACTACTGTGAGAAAGAGAAAAGACGCTGCATGATGTGCTCGTGTAAATGAGTTAAGATACGCATGGCATTATCATTCTCATGAGCTAGCCACATCACACATTTACAACAAAACACTTTATTTCTAAAAACACAGCCAATAGTCTTAAATAACTTAATAGAGTAACTGTAAGCTATAGCACCGCTGACTAAACCCAGCTGACAGGACACATGCTTGTTAACTTAACGGACTATATGGTGGTGTTGTATCTCAAATACAATTAATAAACTCCAAGAGAACGAAACTTCGTTATGGTCTTTCTTTCTTTAGGATCCATCTGGACAGCAAACAAGACACATACAAGCGCACATACATAAATTTTGTTTTCTTTATACACCTTTAAGAAAATTATTTGCTGGCCAATTATTATGTTGACCGTGATTTTCTCACCTGTGATTAATTGTTAGTTCTGATTATGACGATCTATTGTAGGAAGTTGTACTGTGACTAGTCATGAATTAAAATAATAAAACACTTAAGTACGTGCGCAGCTAAATTAAAATGACTTGCATACATATAAGCCTACTGTAGTAAAGTTATGTATTAATGCAAGTAAACAGAGTAAGAAGAATGAACTGACAGGGTTCACAGAGTCCAGTTGCATGCTTTCCTAATAATCTTCTGTATCTTTCACTATTTGCTATTGTTAACTCTTCCTGATCTTCAGTAAGTTTTTTCATTACCTACTCTTTTGTTTAATGAATAAATGTGTCTTTCTTTTCATTCTAGCTCCCAATTATGCTTTTTTCCAGTTAACAGTTTTTTTCCATATCATCTTCTTTCCTTCTGTAATGACAAGTTTGTGTCTTTATTTTCTATTTTTGCGACACCGATCCCTCTTGTCCCTGAATACTTAAGCTGTGTCTCAAAAGACGTACTATATGGCCCGGTTTCACAGACGCAGTTTAGCCAAGACTATGAATATTGCATAATAAGTGGACAAGAGAAATGATATGAAATGGAGCTAAAATACTTCACTATTAACATCCATTAACTGTTGGAAATTGTAAGGTGTGTATATTTATCCAGTGATATTTGGAGATGAGGTTTAATAAACCTCATTCGAAGTATTTACTATATTTAATATAAATACATAAAGTTCAACAATAACGGCTTAGATTGTTTTATTTAAAGATTACTTCATTTTAAAAGGTTAAATATTAAAGTTAATAAAAAAGGTGTGAATGCTGAATTGCTGATTGGAACTGTAATTGTAATCCTGTAGTAACAGAAACGAACAGCAGGTGGCGTTATGCACAGAGGCTGTAATGCGCCATAAAACAAGGAAGAAGAAGAAGAATCCGGAGGAGTTAATTTCCACCAGAAGATGGCAGTAGTGCAGCATATGAGTTCAGGATCCATTAAAAACCAAAGAGCTCGCGCACACAACACACTTGTGTGTCAGAAGTCGTTATGTGAACGGATACAACGCACTCAATGCGAGTTTTAAAGTAACAGTCAGTTAGCGACGATACAAAACTCGACAAGTCCACACGGACAGACAGACGATCGTGAAATAGACCGAGTTAAAGCGCTTCACATCACGTCTTCATCTGTGCGAGTGACAGCAAACGACATGGAGAGAAAGCCCGGTCAGTGAACCCTTACACGATAACACCGGTCGACCGGTTCGCCGCTGCTGACAGAAAACAGGTCAGTTCACATTAAAATATATACGTATGTGTGTGTTATGCGGAGTACACAGACAACACTCGCATTTCTGTTTCACAACTACCAGTCTCTCTGACTGGCACACTTTATTTAAACAAAAACACCTGCATTCATTCAGTCACTGATTAGATCACATGACCTGGGTCACAAAAATAACAAAACTGAAAACGGGTAAAACAAATACAAATGAGAGCATAATATTTATCATCTTAACACCCCCACTTGCTCTCACATTTCTATTTGATCATTTTGACATAAGTATACAAAGTTCATACACCAAACATAAAGGAGTTAAATTTCATGAACTTAAGCTTCGTTGCTGGTTTTGTTAGCACATCTGCAACCATCTCATCAGTTGGACAGAACTCCAGACTAATTCTGCCCTCCTTTATTACAGACCTCACAAAATGGTACTTAATGTCCACATGTTTACATCGTTGTCTATACACTGGATTTGTTGCTAAAGCTATGGCACCCTGATTGTCTTCATAGACTCTAGATTCATATCTCAGACCATCAATGTTTTCTAGCAAATGCTGTACTAGGTATAAACACTCCTGTACAGTCGCAGCCAATGCCATATACTCAGCCTCACAGGTGGGCAGTGCAACTGTAGGTTGCCTTTTTGGTCTTCCATGAGACCAATGGACCATCTTTGTTTAGGCTAATGCAGTAACCCGTAGTACTTCGTCTATCAGTTACATCAGCTGCCCAATTCGCATCGCCGTATGCATGCATCAAGTTCTCATTTGCACCTTTTCTGTAGCACAGTTCTTTAGTTTGTGTCCCTTTCAAATATCTCAAAACATGTTTTACAGTATTCCACTGTTCTGTGGTTGGGCTAGAAAAATACTGTGACAATTTACTTACTACAAAACTCAGGTCTGGCCTTGTACATGTTGCCAGGTAGATCAAGCTACCTACTGCCTCCCTGTATTTCCTGACATCTCCCATTTCCTCAGTATCAGTGTAATTTAGTTTTTGTTCGCAGGGAGTAGCTCTGGACTTACAATTTTTCATGTCAAATCTCTCAAGTATTTTCCCAATATACTCGTGTGACATTTTAATACAATTGAAATCTTGCTCATAATCAATGCCAAGAAAATGTTTGAAAATTTCAATGTCCAAGTCCTTCATTTTAAATTTCGCACTGAGCATCTCTTTTACACCATCAAGCACATTCATACTGTTGGCAGCAATAATCAAGTCATCAACCCATATGACGATGAAAACTTTCTCAGTTTCTGTAACCTTTGTGTAAACACAATGATCAGCTGGATTTTGGACAAATTTGATTTCACATAAATACTCATGCAACATTCGGTTCCAGTTCCTGCCCGACTGATTTTTCCAGTTTATACACCAGTTTTGGATTACCTTGAGATTTTACCTCATAACCCTCTGGCAACTCTATTGGTGCATGTAAATATGCAGTTTTTACATCCATCTGATGAACAATCAAATCTTCCTGTACTGCTTTTTGTATCAACACTCTGATACTTGTCATACTGGCAGTTGGAGAAAAAGTCTCATCATAGTTCACACCTCTCTCCTGACTGTAACCTTTGGCAACATATCTTGCCTTGTACTTGTCTGTTCCATCATTATTCTTCTTGATTGCATAGACCCATTTACCCCCCACTAATTCTTTACCTTCGGGTAGATTGCTCAGGGTAAAAGTTACACTTTCCTCTAATGATTTCATCTCTTCATCCATAGCCTTAACCCACTCATCTGCATTCACTGATGTTACGGCTTCTTTGTATGTTTGGGGTACATTGCATACAAGTCTGTAACAATAATCAATGTCAGCTACACCACCTTCCAAACCACAAACATAGTCACTTAAATAACCTGGCCTTTTCCTCTCTCTGGCAGGATTTCCCATCTGTTCAGGTTTATCCTCATCTATTTGTGTTTGGTTCTTGCACACTTCTGGCTCTTTTACAGTGACCTGTTCCTGAGAACTTTGCAGATTAACTTCGGGGTCTTTTCGTGATTCTTGAAGATTATTCATGACCCTTAAATCATCATAATCGTCATCAATCGTTATCATGTCTGCCTCAGTTCTCACTTCGGGTACAAACTCAACTAGTCTACGTTTCTGTATTTTCTTGCTATCTGGATAGTAGATCATGTATGCTGGACTATTCCTGTCATATCCCACAAAAATGCCTTTTTCACACCTTGAGTCCAGCTTTCCTTTGTCGTGTTGGTAAGCGTAACATGCCAATCCAAACTTCTGCATCCTCGAAATGTTCGGTTGCCTGCCTGTTAACATGAAGTATGCTGTCTGTTTAGTTCTGTTGTTGAAACATCTGTTTCTTACTACAGCAGCTGTCTGGACTGCATAGGTCCACAGTATTTTTGGTAACCCACTTTCTATTAACATGCATCTAGCCATGTCGAATAAGGTTCTCCAGTTTCGTTCAGCAGTGCCGTTTTGGTGTGGAGAATATGGTGCAGAGGTCTCATGTCTAATACCACTTCTACTCAACAATGCTTGGTACTCACTTTGTTACCCATGAAATGATAACATTAACTTGAGATTTTTGTTTTTGTCCTTTATTCCTCTCGTGCAGAACTCACAATGTACACAGTTGGTCTTTGTTGTTGTAGTATAATTTAGTTGAAAGTATTTGTGCTCATTTACGTGCGTGTATGTATGTGTGTGGTCAAACTAAAAACAGAGAAAAAAAAAAAACACAATTACTATCCAATATTGTTCAAATCAACAAACAATTTTCTACAACCAATTTAGCATCAGCTTCAGATAGTAAGCATTAAATTATATGCTTATAAATCTTAATATAGTAATCCCGATAATGCTAATGTCACATGTTGGCATTAAGCATGATCACATACACGTTACAATCAACAACAAACATTTCTAAAGCAGTCTCCGTTTCACAAAGCATATTTAACCTCGTTTAGCAGCTAAATGCAACATATATTGCATGAATATTTAACAAGCTATATAAACAGTTAACAGCAAAACACAAGTGTATAAAACAAGTGTATAACATTATCCGTATAGGCGCTATGGCGTTAATCACAACTAGCACAAATAGCACAAATAGCGATCTACATAGCCACATACCAGAAACTATAAATACACTTAAACAACATAAGAACAACTCACCACACTGGGAATATATAGTATTAAGTTATAGCTTCAAACTGGAATTGTAAACTTCAAAATGAAAACAACATGGCTTTCTCTCTTAGCGTTTTCTTTACGTAGCTCCTCCCCCCATGCAGTCACCAGAGCCCACAGAATCAGCGACCTTAAAGGGACAGCACCCAACACACTTCCTGTGAACTCTGTCCCATTGTCAGACCTGATACACTTAACTTTCCCATATGGAGCCATATCTGCCAGGAATTTTTCTGTGGCGGTCGTTGTGTCGCTCTTGTTTCTCAAAAAATATACAAACACCGCACTAGAATAGTCATCTGTGAAAGATAATGCATATCTATGGCCGTCTCTGGATGCTGGGTCTATAGGTCCCGCTAAATCTGTGTGTACCATTTCTAGAGCAGCTTTGGCTCTCGCATCTGGCCTTCTATTTCTAGTCTCAATAAACTTCCCCTGCGTGCAAATCTCACAACGTGGGATAGGTTTCTCTCCCCTACTCTTAATTTCCATACCATCAACAACATTCTCCAGCTTAATTATATCCCCATAATTGCAATGACCTAAATTTCATGCCATGTCTGCAAGTCATACATTTTTTTACATTGGTCAACACATTCATTGTCTATTGTGTGCAAATAGTACAGTTTGTTGTGCCCGTGTATGGGGAATTCGGTACCGTCTTTATGTAGCAGAACGTTCTTCCCTTCTCTGAAGATCACTGTTGCTCCGTTCAAGGTGGCCGCCCTCACAGAGAAGATGTCCTGTGGATATGTCGGGATGTACAGCGCGTTTCTTAGTGTTGTTTTGAAACGTCGTCCTCTGCTGTCCACCAAACATACTACTCCGTCAAACCTCTGGAACTTTGCGATGTCCGTAATGATGTGTGATGTTGCACCTGCATCCACCATTAGGCCTCTTCTCTTATCCTCATGCCTCCACATTTCAGCGTCGCTTGCCCGAAAAACATACTCCTTGTCACCTGTCTCCTCGGACACTTTCCTTGCGTTATCCCGCTGCTTTCTCCGCCTGCAAGTTGCATCGCGGTGAGTGGTACTTTTGCATTGATTGCACCACTGTTTACGCTGACATGTTCTTGCTTTATGGCCTTTTATGCCACACCTGTAACAAACAATGTCTGCACTTACAGCATAGTCAGCAAAAGTGGATTTCGTTCCAAGGTGAGCTCTTGCTTTCATTACATTGTCCCCGGACGCAGTTGTCCGCATATTTTCAATGTCCTCATAACTTCGAAGCTTTGTTTTAAATTCGGCAAAAGTCATTTTGTCATCGCTCTGAGTGACATGGATAGTAAATGGCTTAAATGTTTCTGGAAGTCCTTTCAAAACCATTGCTGTTAAAAGTTCATCACTCAGATTTTCACCTGCATTTCTCAAAGCAGTGATTGCAGTCTCAGCTCTGATGACATATTCCGTAACACTCTCACTGGCCGTCTTTTGCAGTGAAGTAAGCTCTGTGTACAGGCTTATTACCCGGGGCTTCCCTTTGCCAGCATAATATCCACGCAAAATCTCCAGCGCCGCACGTCCGTCATCTGCTGCTTCTCTCATGACCAGCGACAGACTCTTGTCATCCAGGAACCGTATCAGCTCCGCATAGGCCTCGACGTTTTTCGCCGTGTCATCCTCATCGTCAGCAGGCTCATTTAAGTCTCTTTCAGTCCCTGCAGACAAAGGTGACAAAAAAAGGTAGTCTCCCATAACTCATAATTCTTCTCATCTCCGTCGAAGACTAGTCTTGACCAGCGGCTCGTTGTTACCGCTGCATTTCTCCTTCTACTCATGTCAGTAGGTCACTTCTCTCTTAAACTTAAACTCGGGTACACGCAGTACTCGTTGCGACTTTCACCCGGCGCCTTAATACCCAAACTATACGTTATCTGGGCCAATAACCTGTTATGCAGAGTACACAGACAACACTCGCATTTCTGTTTCACAACTACCAGTCTCTCTGACTGGCACACTTTATTTAAACAAAAACACCTGCATTCATTCAGTCACTGATTAGGTCACATGACCTGGGTCACAAAAATAACAAAACTGAAAACGGGTAAAACAAATACAAATGAGAGCATAATATTTATACATCTTAACAGTGTGCAATGTGCATATATGTCTGTGTAATGGTTGTTTTTAGTAACAACGTGTCTTTAAGCTTCAACGCTCAGGAATATCGACACATTTTCTACAGATGTAGCTTAAAACAGTTCGTTCTTTATAGTGTGTGTGGGGGTAGTATGAATAGAACTCGACCGTACTGCGTCCGCCATGTTTTATTGTCACGTGACCCGTCTGCTCGTTGACCTACGACGTATTAACATTAACCTGTTGACCTGTACGTTGGCGTCCGTACAAACGTAATTTATTCACGAGGAATTCATTCATCTGTATTTTTCCCGCGGAATCGGTGTCTATACTTTAAACTAACTGCATGTTTAACATTTTAAATGGGATCACGTGGATTCATATGTGAGGGAAACACTGCTGAAGCGGAACCTTGAAACGTTAATTGTGAAATTTGCAGGTAAGAAAAATGAACCAAAGTGAAACATAAACTCCAGAGAATCAGTGACGTGCACAGCTTGAACAAGATGGTAAGGACCAGGACATAATAGACACAAAATGACATGCACGTCTATAATATGTATTTATTAAAATAGTCAAATAAAGCACAGAATGATCATCAGTTGTATCTATAAACAGGCCCGTAGCCAGCATGATGGAGGGAAGCAGTTTCCCTCTTATTTTCTATTCAATTAGGGTTTAAAAACTTTATTTTGATACGTTTGAGGTAGTAATTTGTGCTGTATTAGCTTGTCTGCTGGACAATCTTAATGAGCAACTTTCTGATGTTGCTTCATTGCTTTGCAAGATCACGTCCCACCTTAAATGCATTGCATTGACACTTCAGCAGTGCAATGCCTGTTCCAGAATTTGCATTTGCTCATTTATAAAGAGGCAGAGCCTACGTATCGGTGCTATGTAGACAGGCTAAACTGTAAATACACCAAGACAAATTAGTGCTCTGAATTAAACTGAACCAACAGAAAATGTTTGTCAAATATTTGAGATATTTCTTATATTTAGGAGGATTCTAATTATTTCTGGTTGTTATTTAGAAGGACACTTGTTATGACAAAAAAAGGGATAGTTCACCCAAAAATGAAAATTCTGTCATCATTTACTTTCCCTTTTCTCATTTTAAACCTGTATGACTTTCTTTCCTCTGCAGAAATCAAAAGAAGATATTTTGAAGAATGTTGTAACTGGCACTTATTCAATTGCATTGGTTTTTGTCCATACAATGAATGGCTGCCACTGCTGTTCAGTTACCAAAATTCTTAATAATATCTCTGTGTTTTCTGCAGAAGAAAGAAAGTCATACAGGTTTGAAATGACAATAGGGAGAGTTAATGATGTCATTTTCATTTGTTCCCTGGCTATGGGGATGATAAATAATGGCTTAATTTGTCCTCTTTCATTCTTCCTCTTTTTTTTCTTTGTTCTTTTGTCATTGATGTTGTTATTGTTGTTGTTTTTTCTCTTTTAGAGGAAGACATTGACCAGCAAAGCTTTCTTCTTCTTGATGACAACGCCATAACAGCACTTATCCCAAGAATTGGCCAAAGTTTACTGTTTTTTTCAAGCAGTTGGACACTGTAAGTTATACAAACAATGCCTTTCACATGTTTAAAATGTCAAAGATCTACTCTGCACCCCAAATAATATTTTTTACATCTTAATGCCATTCACAGCATTAATGGTTTCTTGAATGTTTTCTGTTGCTGTGAGAGCAACTGCGGTCGAAGCTTTTCATACATGTGGTCATTTATAAGACATTTGTTAAGAGATCACATGGCAGATGGAGACAAGTCAACCTCTTCTGAAGGTTCACATCAACATACTGCTCCTTCAGCTGCTGTGCACATACCAGACACTGGGAATCTGGAGACTGAAGAAACAGAAGAGTGGGATGACTGGGACGGTGAGGAAATAACTAACCGCTTAGCTTTGTTTCTTGTAAAACTAAGAGCTAAATCCTCACAAACATATTCTGAAATCAACTATGTTGTCAAACAAACTGCAAATTTAATTACAGACATAGTTGGAGCGCTACAAGAGAAGACTATGTCCCTTTTTCAGCAATTAGGACATCAAGATGACCAGGCAGTGAAACATTGAAATGCTCAATTTACAAGAGCAACAGAGCCATAAAGAGACCTGGAGTCTGAATATAAGCAAGTGAAATACTTTGCCAAAACAGGGTGTTTCATTGAGCCTGTGGCAGAGTACTTTCCAGGGGTATCTTATTGTCAGCGGCATGACTCTGCATCCGGCAAAGTTAAACAAACAGCAGTTACTGATTCATTTCAGTACATTCCACTGCGTCCACTTCTGAAAAAGATCCTTGAAACAACTGGAACAATGCAAACCATCATCGACTATCAGAATAGAGAACGTGGTGTTGGGGTATTTAAAGACTGGTGCGTGAGTGATAACCAGCGTCAGCTGTACGCGCACCGGTCTCGTATCACGGAGGAGTTTGGGAGCATAAGAGGACGTGCGACCGGACCGTCAATGAGAGAGGACCAGGCCTGGGTTTTAGTTGTGGTTTGTGTGTGTCGCCGGCAGTCGTCTGTGAGGGGCTGCCGGCTGTTTATTTACTTTGTTGTTATTTTATTTAATGTTTAAATGTTTGCCGGTTCCCGTCTCCTTCCTTCCCTACTTTGAATTGTATTACAGTCACCTAATATCTTGACTATTTTCACCACTTAGTCCCCCATCAGACCCAAAGAGAGAGCTAGCTTTGGCTTTGATCACTCATGCATCAGAGATTCAGAGGGCAAAGGATATGTAAGCATGCTCATCCCAAGCTGTCACTATCACGTCAAACAGCAGCAGAATAGGATTGGCTGTGCTTTAAATATCATAAGAAGATCTATTAAACAATGGTTAAAACTATCCCTTAACTTAGTTCTGTTGATATTTTAGGAAATATGGTATACACAAGGGAGGTACCGCCATCCTGTCACAGGTTTTTAGAGGATCGCATTCGGAATATAAGGAAACGCCACCACAGGCAGACTCCAGATCCAGCACAGAGGTCACAGACCACACGTGAGCGCCGGGCTATAGTCACAGATCGCCTTACTTTATTGCCAGGTGAGAATCAACCTGTTTTCCAGAGGTGCTGGAACCCTATCTGTACTTATTTCATTTTGCTTCTATAAAACTCATCAAATCAGTCAAATTTGAACAACAGAACAACCGTGTCCCAGAAACCCACACAATTCTTTCCCCCAAGTTTGTGTACATGTACCGTGTGTACAGCAATATTATACTGTATTTAAAAGTAATAGTTGAAATAGTTACAGTAATTGTTTCAATGGCCACTAATGCTCTTTTTTACAATATCTTATATTTTGATCCTTTACACATTTATATGTTGCCATGACATACTGTATATCTCTCTGATTCAAATGTGAGTGAAGCAGACAACAACAAAATGAAAAAGAATAAGCTGCCTATCAGTCAAGATGAAGAACACATGAGAAGAACAGCCATCCACAGAGCAGAGTGGATAAGAAAGAATGGGTCTGAGTATATGATGGATATCACACAGCAGAATCCAAGACTTCTGGACACCCCTGGAACGGTGAGGAAATGTCCCATCTATCAAATGTGAATGAGGTTGCTTGTTATTGACGTTAATCTTCTTTACTGGTATTCTCTCATTATGTTTGGGCATTGTAAGAAATGACAGAACCTTCTCTACAATTTCTCTTTCACTGTCACGCTTGTAAATGAAATTGTGATCACAATGTTTTACATAATGCACTAAAGATTCAGGTTGGGATGTTCATGACTCTGCTAAATCTTAAGTGCTTTGTTTTCATTTTAATTATAAATTCAAGATTGACCAGTTACTCTGTGCAGTGTGATGTTGGTAACCTGATTTTCTTCTTCTCATTTTTAGATCGCTCAGGACTTTGGTATATTATACCCAGATGCCAGAGATAAACTTTTTGACGTCTGGGGCCATGCATCTCAGCGAATACTTGCTTATTGTAAGACAGAGAAAAGAGCCTTTGATCTTCTTCCAGTTCATAGTAACATTTCTTCTGGTGAGATAGACCTTTAAAAGAGCTTTAGATTTTTAAATGATTCATTATTAGTCTAAATGATTATGTTTTACATAATGCACTGACAAGCACACAGACAAAGACACACCTAAGCAATATCAGACAAGAGTACTGTCAGACTATACCAGCCTCTTATATCAGGTATTAGACCACACATAATCACAGCCCTCTGATAAAGTCTTATTGTCTTATTGGGATTTACTTTGCTGTGCCAACACAGGATCAACCATTCCATGTCTCTGTTTACCTTTTACTTACTGAATACATTTTTCCAAACACTATTCAATAGTGTAAGATTAATTTGTTATCTTTTCTTTTTATGTAAAGACATTTTAGGAGATGTTGCCCTAAAAACCCTGCCAGCTGTCCTTCCTCCATCACCATACAGGGCAGCAAGATGATTCAGCCTTCCTACCAAGAGGCAAAACAAGCATTTCTTGATTTGCAGCCTGTAAGTATTATGTATGGCAATACACTGTTGGGTTTTATTTAATCCTCTGTATCTCTGCATATTTACATTGTGAAAATTCTGCCTAAAGGTCGGAACAAACATAGTTCAGTATTTGGAAGAGGAGGAGCAACGAGGACAGTCTCACATGTCTTGCAGCTAATGCGACAAATGCAAGTGCTGTCAATCCTTTGTTATTGTGGCCCTGGAGCAAGACTGCCTTTCACCAGCAGTCGACATGCTTTAAACTGTTTTATATTTCAGACATTGAGTATCCCAAACCTGCTGCTGCTGTTTGGCAGTTTCTGCAACACACAATATATTCTGTGCCAGGAGGTCTTCCTTCAAATCAGTGTCGCCTACTGAAACAGTTTGTAGTTGGGTAAGAAAGTGTAGAATATGTCTGCTCCTACTGGATTACTGCATTTGTTTGTTTATTTTTATTTATGTATCTAACACACACAAGCGTGTTTGAAAGATATTTGAATGTACTTTATGTGTTATTACTAGCAAACAAATAGTCACATCAATATAAAATACAGTTTGATGAGTAACATGAACAACAAAACTATAACAATATGTTAGATGATACAAAGCATGATTTTTTTGTTAATATGTATTTGATGTTTGTTTCTTGTAAATTTACACAAATGCAAGTAACTTAATGTGATGGAAATAAAGAATTTTAAATGTACCTATAAATGAATATTGTTTATTTACAGAGCAATAATACTAATGTCCATAATAATAATAATACATTTAATGTGATTAAAATAACTTACCCAAGTAACCCAACAAATGAGTTATTTTATAACCCGACTCATCGGGTAAAACTTGTAGGGAGCGGGAAACAGTGGAGCGTGTGATGTCTGATTGTAAAAACATGATGAAGAAAGAAAGGAATTAATAACATATTTAAGTGGAAAAGGAATGAATGATATAGGATTATGAGTAAGACTAATAATGTACTAATAATGGACAATGAAGGGATTTATGAGAACATTCTGGAGGAGCTGAACACGCAGCTGCGGATGGGACCGTGAACCCTGGGAATTCGTTTTGATAGGATTTTATTTGAGGATTTATGAGTCTTTGAGGACCAGGACTGCACAACAGAAACGAACAGCAGGTGGCGTTATGCACAGAGGCTGTAATGCGCCATAAAACAAGGAAGAAGAAGAAGAATCCGGAGGAGTTAATTTCCACCAGAAGATGGCAGTAGTGCAGCATATGAGTTCAGGATCCATTAAAAACCAAAGAGCTCGCGCACACAACACACTTGTGTGTCAGAAGTCGTTATGTGAACGGATACAACGCACTCAATGCGAGTTTTAAAGCATCAATGTCACGCCGCTAGTTTGGGACGTAACGTTTACAAAAGGTTTCCTAGTCGACCTGAATTCAGCGCGTGCGTGCGTGCGTGCGTGCGTTTGAAAGATGCCCGGCGTCGTGAACGTCAACGTCATAAAGAGAGTCGACCCAGTAAACAGATGTTATCAGCACGCGCAGTTGAAGAATCTCCTCAGTGCTGTTTGAGCGAAAGCGACGACGGATTACACGATCTCTTGATCTCGAGTGTTTGCAGACGGTCAGTTAGCGACGATACAAAACTCGACAAGTCCACACGGACAGACAGACGATCGTGAAATAGACCGAGGTGCTGCAGTTTGGTTACCAACGTTCTTTAAAATAGGTTATTTTGTGTTCTGCAGAAGAAAGAAACACATACAGGTTTGTGAGGACAAGAGGGTGAGTAAAACCCTACTGGAAAATCCAGCTAATACCAGCTCAAGCTGGTAACTGGTTTAAGCTGGTTATGAGCTGGTCAAAGCTGGTTATAGCTGGTGGACCAGCTAGGCCGAGCTGGTGGGGACCTGGCCGAGCTGGTGGACCAGCTAGGCCGAGCTGGTGGGGACCTGGCCGAGCTGGTGGACCAGCTAGGCCGAGCTGGTGGGGACCTGGCCGAGCTGGTGGACCAGCTTGGCCGAGCTGGTGGGGACCTGGCCGAGCTGGTGGGAGATCTAAAATCTGTAATACTTCTTGAATCACAGGCAATCAAACTTTGGGGAGAGTGCTTTTCCCTTTTTGGAACTGTCAAATTGGCATATATTTTTGCTTAAGGATTGCTGAAGTATATAACTTGTGCAGTATTTTATTTATTCATATATTACCATTATTTTTTAAGTCGTATGTAAAGCTGCTTTGCAACAATGAAAATTGTAAAAAGTGCTATATGAATAAAATAAAATTACACAAGGAGATGGATAAATTGTTTTGGACTGCAAAACTCTAGATTCAGATTTTATTACAAATTTAGAGCAATATACTTGCCTTTCCTAACTGCTTATCAGTGTATCTGACAAATCGATACTCACCAGTTGTATCAAACAGTTTTTAGAATGAGTATGAACTATAAAATTGTGAAGATGCAAAGATCAAGTCCTCAGTGACCCTTGATTCTAAAACAAAATATTAATCAAATTAAGGCTACATCATATGTATGCATGTCTTTTACAAATAGTCTATAACAAATATGATCATGGATACAGTCAGAGTAATCCGCGGGTAACATGCATACAGACTCGCACAACTGTGAAAAAATTATATCATTTTAATATGAAACAAGACAGAGATCCACGGAGGCTCACTGTGTATAGTATACTCCACAAACAAATGTTTAAAATTATTATAATTAATACATAGGTAATAAATATATACAGAGTACAATATATACAAGTGGAGTAAATAATCACTCCTTATACAAAAATATCATAAGATTAACATGTTGATACATGTGTAGTATAACTTTTTACAACAATTTTGCAGTAATTTATTTTTGCTATTATGTCTCATACTAGCATCTCCAGGTCCTTAGTTCACTGGATATTTAATTAAATGTCCCTTTCAATAATGTTTGGAAACACACAGATGTAGTTTTCATTAGTGAAGTTAATGTGTAAGCCTTTGTTCACTATTTCAGATGGGGAAACTGCTTGTAACTGACCTAAATGAAAAGAGCATACTAAAATGTGGGGAAGGAAAATCCTTGATCTTCCATTCTGCAAAAGAGGCTCATCAACAGGACAGATTTTTTTTAACAGCACAATGCATCTCTCTGACTCATCAAAACACAAAGTTAAGATCTTGTTTACAATGCCAAAGGTTCCATCCTTCAAAAGCACTACAGTGTCATTTGACCTGAATGGTTTTAGGTAATCTGTGGAGTGAATGACCTCAGAATTCACAATAAGTCTGCTGTAAATGTTGCACTCCATACCAACGGGCATATTGTGAATAATTTCCCTTACAGCAACTTCCTCCTCAAGACTTAGGGACAAAACCACAGCAGAGCCAAGTAAACAGACATCACCCACCGTGTGAGAGTGCTTAAGTCTGTCTGTTCCAGCAACCTCTCTACAAAACTTGAGCGTGCTCTCACTGATTGTGTCTGGGCTGGCTAACACCGGAAGACTTTTACTCATGATGAACTTGTTAACGATTTGAAGTGGTGCTTCCCTAGCATTTTTAACAAGTTTTACAAGCTGTCCATTGCCATTTTCAAAGTTAAAGGCTGAATGTGCCCAAAGCGGTCCCCAGTTTTTCACACTCACTGACAAATGATGTAGCAAGTGGACATTAAATGTCATAGACTTTTCTCCATACAACATCTGGAAACGAAACACAAACTCGAGGAGTAATAGGTCAGCTGCATTTACATCATCTTTTGAAATGCTATCACCCAGAAGTAGGTATACAGCTTGCACTAATAGGGCAAAATGGCAAAGATACTTTGCTGGGAGAATATCTTTCAGGCAAGGCAATGCATAAAAAAGGAGCCAAGCTCTCCACTCAGCAGCTTTCCAGTACTTTCTTTCACTGAGAGCCCTGGGGCGTCTACGAATATACTGAGGAGGTTTAATTTTAGACAAGCGTGCATTTACAACACGTTGATTGTCTGGGGCGCCAATGTAAAACTCACTACCCGATTCCTCTAGCCACAATTTTGACAGCTGCTTGGTAACACCAAGTAAAACACAATGCATATAATCTGGCACAAATCCATAAACCACATCAAAATATGGCAAATTCACTAATGGTGATAAGCCCTTGACCCCTCTGATAGACTGTCCTACTCTAACTGCCTCCTCCATGTCTTGGATCATTTCTTCTGCATTTCTGTCAGAATGCTCCTCCTCACCAACAGGATATCTGATTGCTCCACAGATGTATTCACCTGGATGATAACAAAACCCACAGCCATTGTAGCCATTAAACTGGGTGATGTTTTGCATCAGGGGTCTAGCAACTGAGTCCACACAACAACATAACCGTATCAGTTTAGTTTTTATCCATGAATTTGTGATCTTGTTCCACCACATCAACCCATCTGTGACCAGTTTTTTTGCTTGCTCTACAAATCTGTGGATAAAAATATCCATCCTGGGTTCCCCTTTCCCATGCCACAGACCAGCGAGTATCATATTTTTTCTACGTTCTGCAGGTGGAATTTCATTTATAGCCAGCTGAATTGGCCAGACTGATGTGCCCGAGGATTTGTATAAGGGACTTCCATCTGAATTGAACACATATGAAAGGTTATTATTATTGTGCAGTATTCCACCCGGACATGACAGCTCCTTGTACATATCCCCATCATAAATGTCCCTTAGAACATTTTCTGATGTTTCTCTTGAAAATCTAATGTTGAGTGAATCTCTGAAGTTGTCATTTTCAAGGAGTGATCTAACCTGTAAATCGACTGGTAATGTTACAAAGTAGCTCTGGCTTTTCAGATCTTGGGTATTGTTTGTCTTGTTGCAGTTTGAACACACATATTGTTTCCTCTGATTATCTTTTGTCTGACTTGCAAGATAGGACTGACAGAATGTGCAGAGGAAATGAAGCTCTGTTCTCTGGCTAAAGTGTGCAAATACCTTACTGAGCATGTGTTTAGTGGCTGGTAGTACAGTTGAAGAGAACATAAAATTAATCAATTTCAACAGGTCAAGCAGTGCAACAAAGGCTAAATTGTGTTTCAGTGTAAATGTTATGAGTAGCAGGAGTAGTTCAGCCTTTGTGATTGAGAGGAACCTGCATATTGGGACATTAAGGTTTTCGGCAAATTTGGGACTGGTATCAGGTGCAAACGGTCGGCTCTGTTCTCCTTCATCGTTATGTTCCTCAACATCACTGTCTTCATCACTTTCACCTGCTTCACTGATACTGTCAGTTGCTGTTTCACTTTCACCATCAACATAGTTTCCTTCTTCTAATTCCATACTTTCTTCATCACTAACTACATACGTCTCACTTTCATTATGTCCTAAAGTGCAATTAACACTATTTTCTTCCTCTGTCTCAACTCCACATACTTCATTTGTGTCACTTTCATCCTCAATATGTCCTTCATTGTCATATATACAGTTTATGTTCTCTAGTTCAGGATGCTGATCAAAACTGTCACTGTTTGATGGACCAGGTGCTTTGGTGTTTGGGCTGTATGTGTAGGATCTGAATCTTGTTGTCCTTGGCAACAGATAGGTATTGTCTGGTTCTAAGTACTGCTTATACCTCTTCATTGTCTAGTCGTCCCTCCACTGTTGGCTACTTCTTGAACATCTGTTTAATAAAGCATAAACCATTCAAAAGCTCTCTCTGCTTTTCCTAAGAATAAAATTATAGAAACATATTAAGACAAAATATTTAGACAGTTTCAGAATAGTGTCTGTGCGTGTCTTATTCATGTTGAATTAAATTGCAAAATAGCAGAAGGTGTATGAGGTTTAGGTTTGTTTGGGGGACAGAAAACACAGTTTTTAGAGTAGAAGATCCACTATACCTATGGGAAGTCTTTATAATACTGGTGAGTGTCTGTGTGTCATTTTTTACTTTAACCTTTGGGGCAGGACGGACAGTTAATACGAATTGACATATTTATGTGAAGTTCAAATTTATTTTGAGTATCATGCCAGAGTTTTGGCATAAATAGTGTCAGTTTTCTAACATGTCTTTTCCATTACACCATATGAAGGGCTGCCTACCTGTGTATATTCAACACAGAAACTCCTGTATTGAAATAAGCTGTGAACTTGAAGCATCAATTCTATTGTTTGGCAAAAAATGAGGAACAAAAATTAAGTAAATTTCTGAAAAATATTAGTGGTTTATAGATTGGTTATCACTTACATTCATTTGTTGTTGGAGATAAACAATTCAGTCTGCGCCTGCTGCACTACCGGTTGCTGGGGCAACAGCAACTGAAGACACGTAACAAAGTGTCACGCGCAAGCAATTTTGTAACGGTTTTCAGTGCTTTTCATACAGGCACATACAAATGAAGCCGTGTCGTTCTTAATATCTATCTACACGGAGTTTATGTAACTACAAAATGTTCGCGTATGTGCATTATTTAGACGACGGTCTTAAAGAATCTGTTAATGTTAAAGACATTAAACATTTTGGTCCAAAAAGTACGACGGATTTCTCATCGACTCACACTTACTGGATTCTCCGAAAAGGACGGTTCGCAACAGGACAAATTTTATTCATGAAAGGTAAAGTATTAAATTAATTATCTCAAATGTGTAGAAGAACAAGTAAGCAAACAATTCTGAGGAGGTTTGAACACGAAAATGCGCAGCTGTTAAATCAAGCTAACGTTATGTTGCATGTTGCTAACATTTTCTGTCAGTTAAAAATATTTGCTTAATGTTGCTAAATCTTACAATTTAAATATTAAAGTCATTTTAAATTAATGGACAATTTAAAGGTTATATATGAATCAAGAAATACATACAACTTTTAGACTGAAAAGAGCATACAAAAGTGCTTACAATCATCTTTTTGTTGTTTTTCAGAAACTAGCGAAGAAATTGAACAATTTTTGGCAACCGGCAAAAGAATTCGAGTGCCAAAGCTGCTTGATAAAATTCCACCAGCAAACAAAACTTCAGAAAGGAAGGAGGCTAAAGAAAATGCGGTATGTAACAGTAAAACTGATTAACACCATTAAAAAATGAAGAGTTCAGATGCAAAGTCCATTTTACGAGTGGGGTAGCGAGTTTTGAAGGAAAAGTAATTGAGTAACATAAGGTAAAACGTGACAAAAGGCTCCATCGGGTAAATGGCTCCTGTGAATTTATTTTCCTTTAAACTACTTTACACAAAATAAAAAGCTGTGGCACTTTCCAAAACATGTACTTTTCCCTCTGTATTTTATGTTTTTCGAAATGTCACATCAGAATTGGTAAAATTACTCGATACATTTTAGGATAAAGTTGTTAATGATTTTCAGTTTCGTAATGAGAATTTCAGTAAGTTATGAGATCTCTATAATTCTTTCAAAATCTTTACTTTTTTTAAATAAATTTTGTTTTTATATATTTCGATATTACCATGTTTGAATGAAATTATATTTATAGAACAAAAGTTAATTATTTTTTATCAAGATAAAGAAAAAGTAGTAGAAAGGTAAAAACTTTGCTATAAGTGATTGTTTTGAACAAGTATTAGTTAATCAATATTAAAACTATATTCTTTTATTTAAATTAGGCTATTTTTATCAACAACTGTATGCCCTCTCACCACCACATACAGATATAAAAAAATGTTTCATCTGAAACTGAATTTAAAAATTTCTTATTTTCTTGCATTTTCAGACAGCACAGAGGTCAAGCATTGAGGAAGGAAAGCAGACTTTTCTGATGGACATTTTAAAAAAGAGACAAGCCTTGAAAAGGAAGCAACAACTATGTCATCAACATTCAACAACAAGAAGGGAAAAAAATCTTGTTGACAATGAGATATCAAGTGAGAGTGAAGATGAACTAATTCCAAAATCTAAATACAACGAATTGGATAAGAGGTATAAATTGCTCTCTCGGAAATATCAAGAGGCCATTGCTGAAGGAAAGGAACTGAGGAAATTAAATGTTGAACTTCAGACATGCTTAGTTGCCAAAATTATTTGTGGTAATTAAAATTATTATTATTATACACTTATATACTATATATACAAGTATACACTCAGGTTACTGAATTACTGGTGTCTGACTATTTACACACACATAATATTGTTTGTGACTTGATTTTTCAGGAAGCAACACATCTCCAACCTCCATTCCAGACCTTCCAGTGACAACTGGTAAGATTTTGTGCATAATTATAATAATACACTCTAAAAAACGCTGGGCTGTTTAAAAACAACCCAGCAGTTGGATTGAAATAACCTAGCATTGGAAAATGTTTGCACAGCAATGTGTTCTGTCCAATATTTACCAAACATGGGTCAAAAACAACCCAGCACTTTAACAAAAAGTTAAAAAAGAATAATACATGTATAAATATAAATTAATTTAAGGTAATACTAATCCTAATTATTGATATTAATAGTATCATTAATTTTTACCTCACTCCTGTTACTGAAATTACTGGTGTCTGACTATTTTCACACACATTTGTGACTTGATTTTTCAGGAAGCAACACATCTCCAGTCTCCATTCCAGACATTCCAGTGACATCTGGTAAGATTTTGTGCATTAAATAATAGAATTGCAGAATTGTTTTGTAAGTATGGAATATCAGTGCATTTGTTTGATTCTATGCAGAGAGCAGCCCCACTAAAGAAAAAAGAAAAAACCTTCAAACAGCAGTTGGTAAGATCCTAATGATATGATCTTTTGCAGAATTTTTTTATTTAATCAGTCACAATTAATATTATTAGTATTATTCGCATTGCCCATTTTACACTCTTACACTCTCTTCCACAGAGAAAAGTTCTGCTGTTGTTACCTATCAAAACTCTGAACAAATTTTGGAAAACCAAGAGGTACATATTTATTGAATTCAATAGTATTTCTGTTGGGCATTTTTGTAAATAATGTACAAAAACACCAGAACATCATTTTGGCTAACAAAACTATAATAATTTGTAAAACATTACAACATATAAGTGTGGTCTATTTCTATGCACTTCTGTAGATAATAGCAACAAAAATATTACACTAAAATAAAAAACTATTGACTAGCTCTTTAACCCTACTCCTGGAGACCCACTGCCCTGCAAATGTTATTTCCAACATGTGGCCTGCAATTCTTTTCACGTTATCCTGAAGCACATGAGCTGGTTCATGTGTGTTTGATTAATGTTGTAAGTAAACTCTGCAGGGCAGTGTGTCGCTATAAAATCAGGACAGAAGATATTACTTTCTTTGAGTTACTGGTTATACATTAAGAATAAAAGACTACAATTATTACAATTGTTCTTCCATACAGGTTGATATTGGTGAAGGTGTATTAATTCACAGTGAAAAATGGAAGAAGATTCAGACTAATTTAAAGGACAGCTTGTTTGTAAAAGAACTGGCAGTGTGCATTTGGGGAACAAGCACACTGGCCAACCGTAGCCTGGAAGGAAAAAGTTGCCCCACTACAAAATCAGATCCTAGGCCTCCTCTGACACCTCACAAATATAGAGCAATTAAAGGTAGGTGATATGTGAACTGAAAAGAAATTATACTTTGGACAAACTTTACTCTAAATGACTCTAAATTGTACAGCCATGCAGCAGTTGTTTCCCTTCTAAACAAATGCTTTACTCTTCATACGGTAACTTGTTAAATCAACAATTAGCAAATACTCATTAAAATACCAACTGAACTGAATAGTTAACATTCAAAATCTCATCCTGTTCTGATCTTGATGTATATGCATAAAATAACACTTATTTTGACATTTACTCTTACATTTACCACTCCATTGATGAGCATGCTGGAAATTGAATATCTCATAAGTAATTTCAGAAAAAAAACTAATTAAAATACACCACTAACACCATAAAAGTGTCAGTGTCATTATAGGATCAATATTGACCAAATACAGTAATAATTTACCTGGTTAGGGAAAATGGAGATTTATAAGATGCTTCTTTCACAGTCCTGTCTGGTCCCTGTTTCCCTATGTTTCTCTCCCTCTATTACCCAATGGACTCCATTTAGCATCATCCTCCACTCTCCTAACCTATCTCCTGTCTTCAATCACCAACAGCTGCACGTCTTCTCCCTCCTCAAGTCCTCTCTACATTGCTCCCTCTGTTCCTCCTGTTTTCTGGTTATGTTGTGGATGTACTCTTGTTTTTGTAATTGTTAATAACAACTCTGTTTTGGATTATTCGTCAATGCCTTCTGTGAAGTTAATTCTGTGACAGCTATGCCGCAAACAAAATAATTGGTTCTTATGGATGTTTCTATTCGACAACTTTTATTATTTTATGTAACCTTAATGTTTTTAGCTGTGCAATTGATTGATCTGCTTATGTCCTTTCTCCTAGGTTGCTTTCAAAAGTGGCTGGAAGGCAAAAGTTTGGAAGAAGCAGAGCTGAAAGCCAGAACTGGAAAACTTGGGCGATATTTAACAGAAAAAATTCAAGATATCAACAAAAAAATTAAATCAAAAAAGTGAATTTGCATATATAATCTGCCAAGTAGTTGTATTTCAGTTTCAGTTCAGGTTATTACTGCCAATTATTAAGTACTTTATCTCATTTAAGTTATACATACACAAATTATATTTTTGATGATATTCACATAATAAAACTTAATTATCCTCCTGAATGTCTGTGTTTGTTTTACATTTTTAAAGCAGAACTGGACATGTTTTATAACTGGAAGCTGTTGTAAAAACAGGTTGTCAGGCCCGGGAATCGAACCCGGGTCTCCGGTGCCGTAGTGTGATGTTTTACCACTATTCCACAGAGAGGTATTGCACCCAAATGCGAGGCACCACAAAGGTTTACAAAAAATAGTCCTTTATTTCCAAGAGCAAAAAATCTTCTCAGTAGGAGACAAAGGCTACCTACATTCAATGGCAAAAATTACAACAGAACACAGAGAAACAAAAGACTCAAAAAACTTACAGAGGAGCCAGAGCCACAAGCATAGTTCAATAATCCAGCAAGAGTAACAAAGAGAGAACCAAATAAATAGAGAATCAAAAACTAGTCAGGGCTGGAACTAAATAATCCTAATTAGCAGAGACAATGAGACTCAGGGAAAACAGCGCCATCAAGTGACAAATCAAAGGTAGTACAGAACACAGAACCTGACACAGGTGTTAATTATTCATCATTATCTCGCTTCTGATTTTTTTTTAACACTGAAAAAAATGCAGCTACCTGCATAAGATGGATTTGGTTGTTCTAACCAGCAACCAGCAACCAGCAACCAGCTACCAGCTGCCATGTTCCAAAACACAGCTTGAGCTGGTCTAGCTGGTTGACCAGCTTGACCTGGTAGCTGGATTTTCCAGTAGGGAATGCCAAAGAATTTTCATTTTTGGGTGAACTACCACTTAGTTTAGGGAATGGCTTAGGAGGATACAGAATATCATTAGACACAAAGAACAATAGACATGCAGACAAAAGATAGTGTGTGTTCTTACAGACTGGATCGACCTATGGTCGTAAAATGATGACAGGCTACCTTTCATCAGTTGGGGTATATGCAGGGGAAGGCAGAATTGGACGTGTTCTGCGAGCAGCCCATGGCCCATACCATGAAGAACGGCGCCGGTATGTTATTAAGTAGTCCTAGATTTGAACAATTAGGATTATGTTTGCCATGTCTGCCTAATGCCTATGCTTCATCTGTAGGGTATCCGGAACTTTAACCCAATCCCATATAATGCAGAGTATATGGGACAAGTTACACCTGGACCAAAATGAAAAATTGGTCATGTTTAGAGCAACTCATGTGATTGCTGTGGATGGATACAGCAAGAAAATTGTCTCAAATGCAACAATGCCTGCAAAAAACAATTTAGCCATCTATGAAGAGGTGTACAGGTACACTCTAAAAATTGCTGGGTTATTTCTGTAAACACATTTTTGGGTTAATTGAGCTGGGTCAAAATGTTGGGTTGTTTGAGGTACCGTAAACACACAGTTGGGTTGCACACGCTGGGTCAAATGGACTGTAGGGGTTCTTTCACCACTGAACCGCTGGGTTGGGTTATTTTGACCCAACCGGTTTATTCATTTTTCCTCATCATCTAACTTTCTGGATTCTTCACTCGTCTCGTAGCTAGACGGTCACGCACGTAGCAGCAAGCAGTTAGATTATGAGGTAAATTAATAGATTATACGGTTATTTTCCTCTATTTTTAATCAATTGTGGTAAAAGCACACGGATTTAACAGTTTAATGCAATATTTAACCTGTCGCTGTGCAGAGTTAGCGTTTTCTTCTGCGAATAATTTACGCAAGATAAAACATGTTTTGACAAAAAAGGCCTTAACACTCGTATTATCATTAAATAAATCTGTGTGTGTGTGTGTGTGTGTGTGTGTGTGTGTGTGTGCGCGCGTTGGTGCAACCTGATAATGGGGACATTTCACCTGAATACATACCGACTCTGTGAGGACACACCGTAACTGAAAGGACACGGCTGATGTCCTCATAATTCGCGGGCATAAACAGGCTTCGATCATTAAGTTGATGACTTAATGATCGAAACTCCTGCGAATATCTTAATTTTACACGGAAAACATCTTTACGCGTAAAGGTAAGTTTAAGTTATGCTTATTTGTATCTTATTTTTACCTTAGTAACACGTTTTGTAAGATGGATAACATTTCATATTCGTGTATTGATAATGATGATTGTGGCCTACGGCATCAATATAGGCTTCAAGTTTTATCTCTACAAGTTAACTTGTATGTTTGGTACAAATATATTCACAAATGGTTCATAGACAATGTAATACGGTTTAGTTAATGAACCTGATCGTCGTGATTGCATGAGGTATGGGTAATGGGTTAGAGTTTAATTAGATGGATAATTGGGCCTAAACAATTAAATAATGCAAGTTACTGGTATGGGTCACACTTTATTTAAAGGTCCAATTCTTGCTATTAACAAACCATTTAACGTTACTACGACTTTTGCCTCAATAAACTCCTAATTTGGCGCTTTTTAAAGTACGATAAGTTAGTTGTTAGGTTTAGGTATTGTAACGTTATAATATGATCATTCTAATGTTAGAATATGATCATGCAGATTGCAGAATATGTGTTTTATAAGTACTAATAAACAGCCAATAATCTAATAATTAGCATGCTAATTAATTTACATTTAGTCGTTGAGCAGACACTTTTATCCAAAGCAACTTACAAATAAGTAACTACTAATAGTGATAATTGGACCCTAAAATAAGTGTCACAGTTATTTTATGTTCTGTTAGGTTTTTTACTCCCCTGGTTTGTTTCTTTATTAGTTAATTAGTTTTCAGTTGTCCCTCATCATTGTTAATTAATCCCACACCTGTTTCTGTTTTCCCTGAGTGTCTTCCCTATGTATTTAAGCCCTGTGTGTTCCTTAGTTCTTTGTCCAGTATTGTTAATGCTACGTGTGTTTGTCTCTAGTCCTAGTTTTCATTTGTTTTATATTAAAGTATCGTATTTTGGAAATCCTTTGTTTGGACACTTTATCCTGCTACACGTGACAGAATACTGGACCATTCAAAAGGCATGGATTACTTGAGGCTCAACATCTCTCCAGAGGACAATTTGAGATACCATCTCAGCCAGGATGGTCGTCCTCTGGAGAGATACGTGGAGGACTTCCTGGAGCTCAGCCAGCAGGTGAGTTGGGACGATTGCTCCCTGAACGCGTGCTTTGTGATGGGGTTGGATGATGACTCCCATCGGTGTCTGGCTCCTGAGTTTAGGGACAGACCCGTTTGGGAGTTTATCAACCTCATCCAGTGGATAATGGAATCTCGCCCCAGTGTGGGCGAGACCATCCTGGATGAGGTTGATCATCCAAGCCCATCCAAGCGCGTTGAGCAGCCCAACTCACCTCACTCCGGAGTCCTCCACCGGAGATAGAGCCTCAGGTAATCCTGCCCCCTCCAGCCGGTCCCGTCCGGCCTTCCCGAGCCTCTCCAGCCGTTCCCGTCCGGCCTTCCCGAGCCGTTCCAGCCGTTCCCGTCCGGCCTTCCCGAGCCTTCCAGCCGTTCCCGTACGGCCTTCCCGAGCCTCTCCGCCGTTCCCGTCCGGCCTTCCCGAACCCTTCTCGGAGCCAGTCCCGTTTGGCCTCCCAGAGCCTCTCCAGCCGTTCCCGTACGGCCTGCCCAGCGCCAGAGCCCGCTGCCAGCCAGAGCCCGCTGCCCAGCCGCCAGAGCCCGCTGCCCAGCCGCCAGAGCCCGCTGCCCAGCCGCCAGAGCCCGCTGCCCAGCCGCCAGAGCCCGCTGCCCAGCCGCCAGAGCCCGCTGCCCAGCCGCCAGAGCCCGCTGCCCAGCCGCCAGAGCCCGCTGCCCAGCCCCAGGCCAACCCCCATATGAGCTCCCGGACTAAGCCCAAATATTTTTTGGGGGGGAGCCATATGGGAGGGATGGCCTCCAGGCCTCCCGAGCGGCCGGCGCCCTCCAGGCCTCCCGAGCTGGACGTATCGTCCTGGAGGTCTCCCACCCCGTCATGTTTAGTGTTCCCTGCACCAGCCTCCAGGACGCCCACCCCCCCTTCCCCCAATTGTACTGTTTTGGCGCGACGACGCGCCTTTTGGAGGGGGGGGTAATGTCACAGTTATTTTATGTTCTGTTAGGTTTTTTACTCCCCTGGTTTGTTTCTTTATTAGTTAATTAGTTTTCAGTTGTCCCTCATCATTGTTAATTAATCCCACACCTGTTTCTGTTTTCCCTGAGTGTCTTCCCTATGTATTTAAGCCCTGTGTGTTCCTTAGTTCTTTGTCCAGTATTGTTAATGCTACGTGTGTTTGTCTCTAGTCCTAGTTTTCATTTGTTTTATATTAAAGTATCGTATTTTGGAAATCCTTTGTTTGGACACTTTATCCTGCTACACGTGACAATAAGGTGTTACCCAGTTTTTTAATAAACACATGATCAGCTGAGTTTATGATTTATGATTTTTTAGTGTGATATAGGGATATAAAAAAAAAAACTAGAGGACAGTTAATTATATATTGTATATGTATATTTGTAATGTACAATGTGTATTATTAGTATGATGCAACATACTGATGCAGTTTACTTATTACATAATATAACTGATATAATATAACTGACATTTATAGGGACTGTATACTCTTTATGTTCTTGTTTAGTTAAAATGCCAAGAAAAAAGAGAATGCATCCTGAACATGATGCCAAAGAACATGTGTTGACAGGCAAAGACAAAGCCTTCATTGAGGAAAGACACATCAATTCATTTAAAGGTAGGTTGTGCATCACAAATCACGGACAATTTCTCCGTTACATACAACAGTGTAACTAAAGTAATTCTATATGATATAGTGGTAAAATCCTGTGCTTGACTACTATGTTTTTAACTGTGCTTCACCTTATATTGCATTTCAGGTTTACAGGGTTTATTTATTTTGAAAGGATAAATCCATGTGTTGCATATCAAATAGGTTCATGTTTAATTTTTTTGCCTTTGTAGGGAGAGGTGTGTTTGCGCTTGAACACATTGAGACAGAATTCCACGATACTGTACAACAAATGTGGATTTTTCAGAGTAAACATGTTGAAGACATTCAAGGCAACTACTTATTTGATTTCACATGGAATGGAAGACGTTATTGGTAAGTCTTCCTCGTTTTGGTATAGCTTGTTTTTTGTTTATAATCAGAGCCAAGTGTTTACATTTCTGCAGCAACAACAACAGTAATACAATTTTGTATTATTACAATATAGACGTTTTTACCCTTTTTCCAAATACTAAGTTAACTTGTCATTCTGAGATGACATACACAGAGCTTAGGGCCTACTCAGATTTAGCACAGTTGCTTTCAATCGTGCCAGAGCGCGATCGTCCCCACTCACCTGCTGACCTACGCTCACATTGTACTTTACCATCTGCACCCGAGCATGTTTTTATAATTACGATCCAACTGCTTTGAAGTAAACATAAACAAAACAATCTCTCTCAGTCCAACGTAATGTTCAGTTTGTGGCTTATTAGGTGTGTTTCACTCACACTAGTCAATCGAACCAGGCATTAGGTGTCAAACGCTCCCGGGCGCAGTTCGATTGGGACAATGTGAGTAGACCCTTAGATTAACCTGAAAATGTCATGCACTGTTTTTCTCACAGCATCGATGCTTCAAATGAGGATGGATCACTTGGACGATTGGTGAATGATGATCACATAAACCCAAACTGCAAAGTCAAAACCGTTGTGTTTAAAGAAAAGCCACACTTATGCCTGTTTAGTATTAGAGATATCTTTCCAGATGAGGAGATAACGTACAACTATGGAGATTCCTCTTGGCCATGGCGATCCATGGTGAGTCTTCAAGTTCAAGTTCTTTCAAGTTCAAGATTATATCCTTTATAGTAATGATATGTAAGGATAATTATAAACTGGCATATTCCAAAAGATTGAGACTTAGCATAAAAAACAAATAAGCATCCAAAACGTACAATCTCTCCTATCGACACCCTACATTAAAAAAGATTGCTAAAATCAGCCATTTGTTCTCAGGTTTATCATGTCTTATTTGAGAATTAGAGCATAGTGCACTATAGGCATGAAGTAGATATTCTGTCAGACAGTTTAATTTAATGTCCATTGAAATCTGATTTCGTTTCAGTATGTTGTATTGTGTCCTGCTTAATTTTAAGAAATCAAATATTTCAGTTTTTTCTGTCTTCTCTGTGTGTGTAATATGTTAGCATTAAAAAGTGATAGTATGTACTCGCACTTGAATTGACCTTTTATACATGTTGATGAAGTAGTTGTAGTGGCCACTAGGCAAACGTTCGTGCCTTAATGTTGTATCTGTCTTTCTCCCATTTTCAGGAATTGGGTGATGAGAGCTCAGGGACTGCGGACGATTGCAGTTTTCAGCCATCTTCATCAGGGAATCAAAGTGTTAATCCTTCATCAGACAAGAGAAAGTAAGTGAAGATGTTTTTTTCTTCAGAACACTGATGTGATGTTAGATGTTGAAAGCTTTTACGTGCCAAACATATTGATGGTCGTGCTCTTTCTCTCTTTCTGGCTGGTTGACGGGTTGTCGAGCTTGTGCGAGGCAATTGTCCAATAAGGGACTAAGAACTAGGGATGAGCGAGTACAGCATTATCTGTATCTGTACTCGGACTGGGCGGGGCATAACCTGGAAGGGGGCGGGATTTAACCTGGAAGTGGGTCGGGTTGTCTTGAGATGGGCGGGGCTTTAACCGGAATGTTATTTTAAGCATGCAATTGATATGGGTTGATCAGAAATTGTTATATTTATTGCTGATTAGAAAACTATTTACATGACAGCATCAGCATTGAGCTTCAGATCAATGGTTTTGATCACGATAACAAACGAACTATATACAGAACAAGTTTTGCAACAATGAATACAACACATGCGGTTGCAATTATGAAGTAAAATGTAATGAACAAAAGTTTCATCTCAATATAACTTTCTTTTTTTAACTTTAATTTTTTTTATGATCAGTGTGATTTTTTTTTTTGTGGTTCTTTTTTTTTTCACACCAGGTATGTGTGTGTGTGTGTGTGTAGCTAATTAATTCAGTTTTATACCACTACTTCCTTAAAAAACTGGTTAGGGCCAGCTGACGGTTTAAAAAAGAAAAAAAAACTCTGACAGGCAGAGACGCAACGTGAGTCGCATTCTACCAAACACCACGTCTGAACAAACCCCACGTTTACCAAAACTCTACTGGTTAATAAGTAAGTACTACAAACCGAAGTAAAAAACAAACCTGAAGCTGAAGAAACCCTAAACGTTAACGGAAAAGACCCGCGAGCCTGAGTGACAGAGAGAGAGAGAGACAGAGAGAGAGAGACAGAGAGAGAGAGAGACAGAGAGAGAGAGAGACAGAGAGAGAGACAGAGTCTCCCTCAGTTCACTCCAAGGGAGACAAACACATTCCAGGAGGAGATGTCCTTCCCACACCTACTCACACACAAAGACTAAACTACGATAAAACAACAAACAAAAAATGGATTAAAACTTCTCCATCTTTGTCGCACACTGGGTCTGTACATGGTCAATGGAAGACTACGAGGAGATTCGTACGGTAGGTACACCTATAGTTCTAAGCTGGGTAACAGTACGGTAGACTATTTCATCACGGATCTGAATCCTAACTCCCTCAGAGCGTTCACAGTCAGCCCACCATCCCCTTTGTCAGATCACAGTAAAATCACTCTCTACCTCAATAGATCCGAACCTAACACAGAGGCATCAAAACAGACTTACCTCCATACCCTAAAACAAACATTCAGGTGGAAACAAAATTGCGAAGATACATACAAAAGCATAACTCGTGAACCAAAAATTCAAAACCTACTGAATAAATTCCTAGATACCCCATTTCCACACAATAATGAAGGTGTAAATTTAGCAGTAGACAGGATTAACCAAATTTTTACACTATCTGCAACGCTATCTAACCTAAAACCCACTATCACAAAACCAAACAAAAAACCTGTAAATGAGAAATGGTTTGATAAGGAGTGTAAAAACCTTAGAAAAGAAGTAAGAATTCTATCAAATCAGAAACACAGAGATGCTGACAATGTAAACACACGCCAACTCTACCATGAAAAAGTTAAACAATACAAGGACACACTAAGGAAGAAAAGAAACAGATACACAAAACCAGTTAAAAGCAATTGAACAATCTCTAGAAACAATCGCTTCTGGGAACATTGGAACACACTTAACAAACCCCACCATGAAGATCTCCCCATTCAGAACGGAGACGTATGGATAAAGCACTTCTCAAACCTCTTTAGTAAAATAACCAAGAACCATGAACAAACTAACCTACACAAACTATGCACTCTGGAGTCAACAATTAAAGACTACCAAACCCTTTAGACTATCCAATTACACCCGCTGAGCTAGGCCAAAATATACCAAAACTTAAATCCCAAAAGCAAGTGGTATCGACGGTATCCTAAACGAGTTGATTAAATACACAGACCAAAAACTCACACTCGCCATCCTCAAACTGTTTAATATCATCTTAAGTACAGGTATATTTCCCACAATCTGGAACCAAGGTCTCATAACTCCAATCCATAAAAGCGGAGACAAATTCGACCCTAATAATTACCGCGGAATATGTGTAAACAGCAACCTAGGTAAACTCCTCTGTAACATTCTTAACAGCAGACTTCTCCAATATCTAAACAACCAAAACATCCTGAGAAAATGCCAAATCGGTTTCCAACCCAAATACCGCACATCCGATCATATATACACTCTTCGTACCTTAATTGACAAAGAAACAAACCAAAATAAAAGAAAGCTCTACTCATGCTTTGTTGACTTCAAAAAAGCTTTTGACTCAATCTGGCATGAGGGACTTTTTCTTCAGTTGATTCAATGTGGCATCGGAGGAAAAACCTACGACATCATCATCAAATCAATGTACACCAATAACACATTTGCAGTTAAAATTGGCAACAAGCACACAGACTTTCTCTCCCAGAGTCGTGGAGTGAGACAGGGCTGTAGTCTAAGTCCTACACTATTTAACATTTACATGAACGAATTAGCTGGAGCTCTAGAACAGTCACCAGCACCCGGTCCGACCTTACAAGACACTGAAGTGAAATGCCTCCTGTTTGCAGACGATCTGGTGCTGCTGTCACCCACAAAAGAGGGTCTACAGCAACATCTGGACACCCTGCACACTTTCTGCCAAACATGAGCCCTATCGGTTAACCTTAAAAAGACTTGAGTCATGATATTCCAAAAAAAGCCAGTCGCCAAAACCAACATAACCGTTTCAAACTAAACAACGTGCCCCTAGAACACACCAAGAACTACACATATCTTGGTATAAACATTAGTAACACCGGAAACTTAAACAAGGCTGTGAATGACCTGAGAGACAAGGCACAAAGAGCCTTTTACGCCATCAAAAAGAATATCAAAATCGACATCCCAACCGTAATCTGGCTGAAAATAATACAATCAATTATAGAACCGATCGCGCTGTATGGAAGTGAGGTTTGGGGTCCTCTCGCCAACCAAGAGTTCACCAGATGAGACAAACACCCAATAGAGATTCTGCAAACAGAAATGTGTAAAAACATTCTACGGGTACAGAGAAAAACTCCAAACAACGCCTGCAGGGCAGAATTAGGACTGTATCCTCTAATCATTAAAATACAAAAAAGAGCTTTAAAATTCTACACGCACCTTAAGAACAGCGACACAGACACACTCCATCACAAAGCCTTAAACCATCAAGAGCTGAGCCCAGAGAGAAACCCCTTCATCCAACTGATCTCACAACTAACTCTACAACCCCAAACATGCCCAAGCCAACCCCAAACCCCAGCCAGACTAAACCAAATGATCCAAACACAAAAAGAGAAATACCTCCAACACTGGACAGAAGCAACAGCTCAGCAAAGTAAACTGGAATGCTATCTGTCACTAAACAGAGAATATAAAGTGTCAGAATACCTCACGAGCGTATCAGACCCTAAACTAAGAAAAGTGTTGAGCATGTACAGACTCAGTGATCACCAGCTCACTGTAGAGACGGGCCGACACAGACAAACATGGACACCGAGAGAAGAGCGACTGTGTCCACACTGCACACACAATCAAGTGGAAACAGAGCTGCACTTTCTCCTCTCCTGTCCCAACTACACACATGTAACCCAGTGCTAAATTTCCTGTTTGGATTTCCTTATAAAAAGGAGTATTTATTTTCGGTATCTGTTTTGTTTTCACATAAAAGTGGTTTATTATAAGAGTATCGTTTTCGCGAATGTGCAATGTTAGATATATAGATAGTTGTTTGTATCTTCAACGTGGCATGTAGCTATTGGGGTAAAGGGGTGATAAGCCCCGCCTTGTGGGTGTGAAAAAAAAGGGAGTGATGGCGGATTAGATCAGAAGTGTGATGGCAGTTGAGACGATTCCAATTTAGAATGCGTTTCTTTGTTTTCTGATTCCGGGGTTTAAATGTATCTGTGTTTTTGTGTAGTCAACTCGACTGCATATATATATATATAAAGTCATTCCTGCGTAAATTGGACGAACTGTTATTCTGCGGGTGAGCGTGTCTGTGCAGTATTCAGTTTGTTCGTCCGGGTTGCAGTAGCGAGGTGGACGATATCGACGGGAATTAAATCGATTGCCGTTGACTGTTTGATCGGCCAGTTCGTGTGTGACGGAGCAGGAAAGGGATTTTCTAGCAAGCAAAGCTAGGAAGCTAAAGTTTCTCCGACGGCGGGATGGCGTGGTGACGGCTGACTGATCGGCGCCGCACGTGTCTGGTTGCTAACGGATACGAAAGCCCCTGAAAACGTCGGGATTTGAGGTACTGTTTGTGTGTTTCATTTTGTGCTTAAAAGAAAAAAAGCGAAGTGGCCAGTTGTGTTTTATTTGGCCTCCACGTACCCGAGCAACGTTCCAGGCCTGCAACGGGGGGAGGGGTTTGTGAACTGAGTGAGAGTGTGTGTATGAGTGGGCCCACAATCCGTTTGTTCCAGACAAATTATTTAAATGCTAAATGTTTACATGCTATGTTGATGTGTAATGGGAAACTGTAGTCTGTGTGCATAACAGTCTGAGTTAGAATACGGATTATTTCAGTTGTTAAACGGTCATACTAAGCGGTAACACGTTTAAGTTGATGTGAAAGTTTCTTTGACGCATTTGTTTGCTTGTTGTACGTAAGAAAAAATAAAAATATAAAAAAGGGGTCAAAAGCTCAGTTAAAGGGGTCTGTACAGAATTTATTTCATTTATTTTTCCGAGTGAAATTAGTTATTTTCCTTCATTGGTACAATATATTCTCTTGTTTACTATTTTGTTAATCAATATTGTATTATTTTACCTTTATAAAACCTGTTTCATATGATTTAGTTGAATCACTCGTTTCTAAGGTTTCGCAGCACTAAAATATAAAGGTAAGGAGCAAAGCAGTGTACAGTTAAGGAGTCATCCTATTCAATTGTAACATAACGTCGAGAGACACCGGGAAAGAACCAGGGATCTTGTCCCTTTTTGTTCTATAGGTTGGTACACCTGAGACCAGAGGGGGCGCTACATAAAGTGGGGGCTCGTCCGGGATCGATTCTTTGCTGTTACACTGTTCAGGAGAGAATATCGTCTGTTTTGAAAACCAAGCTTAAGACAGAATAATGGATGTTGAGGATTCTTTCTTTCAAGCTGAACTCAGCAGCTGGTGCAAAAAAGAAGCAATTGATCCAAAACATGCAGTATTACTTGTGGGTGTGTCTACAGATATGGGCGTGGCTCGTATTGAAGAAATCATCCAAACAGTCAAAGTTCTGGGAAGAGTGAGAGTGCGAGATAAAAAGGAAGGGATCGCTCCAGGTTTCCTGTCTGTGTTCTGTGAGTGCAAAGAAGAGGTTGATCCATCTCGCTTACCAGTGGAACTGAGACCCGAGGTGAGTGCAAAGCCTTGGAAGATCATTGTAGCCTGTAGCGATGAGGCCCAGCAACAGGATTCGCAGGAAAACTAGCAGATTTGTTGGTACAAGAAGGAAAGTCTCTCCTTGATCTTCAAGCTATGTTCTCATCGTCTAGCCCAGAGTCAGGGACTCCAGAATCCATAATCCGTGCTGTGAGCGACTTGCTGGAAAAGACCTCTAAACCAGTAAGTGATGGCAGTGCATACCGACGTTTAAGAACCTTTTCAGGAACCGTTCCTACTCCTGTGGGAGAAGAAGCTTTGGAGAGCTGGATGGATCAAGCCAGGATGATGGTTATGGAGTGCGACTGCTCAGACAGGGAAAAACGCAGACGTATCATTGAAAGTTTGCGGGGTTCTGCATTGGAGGTAGTGAAGGCTGTCAGATTCTCCAACGCTGATGCAACTTCCTTAAAGTACTTAGAAGCCTTGGAGGGTGCTTTTGGAACCTCAGAGTCAGCTGAAGATTTGTACTTCATGTTCAGGTTACTGAGGCAAGATCCTGGGGAAACTCTCTCTGATTTTCTGATGCGACTAGAGAAAGCACTTACCAAAGTGGTGAAGAAAGGCGGGTTATCGTCAAGAGGAAGTGCAGACAAGGCAAGAGTGGAGCAGTTGATCAGAGGAGCTGTAGAATCAGACCTGCTATTACTTCAACTGAGACTGAGGGAGAGACGAGAAGATCCACCTGATTTCCTTGCTCTTTTGAATGAAATAAGGGAAGAAGAAGAGAGTGAAGCCGCCCGACATAGTTTGGGGGTGACTGCAAGACCTGTCCCCAGGCCACGACAGAAGATGACTAACTTTGCTGTGAGAGAGTTACAGGCTGAGATCCAGGATTTGCGGATGCAAGTAGCTGAAAGCCCTTCAAAAGTGCCAGTTGCTGAAAGGGAGTCAAGAGGAGTGATGAGTAAGAGGGAGGGTGACCTTTCACCGGAAGTGCTCGCCTTAAAGAAACAGGTTCAGAGGCTAGAGGAGCAACTAACATCACTAAGTGTCAGACAATCACCCCAAGTCACAAGATACACCCAATTACAAGATCCTCAGGAATCCTATGTGAAACCCAGAGTAGGAAAAGTTAAAGAGGATTACTTCTGTTACAGATGTGGAGAGGATGGACACATCGCACCAAGGTGCAAAGCTCCTGAAAACTATAGTCTAGTAATACAGAAACTTGTGCTGTCACTTCGAAAGGCAAAAGCTGAGAAAACAGATCAGGATGGTGGAAAGCCCACTGGTGACAAGATCAGTTTCTCCCGAGAAAGTCAGGCAACTGTGCAGGAGAAGAGTAAATTCCAAGTGGGTTAGTGGGTCCATCTCTGACCATCCCAGTGAAAGTCAATGGACAATCCAGTGAAGCCTTGCTAGATAGTGGATCTCAGGTCACTATAATTTTTGAGTCATGGTATTTAAAAACCTGTCCTTTGTGCCAATTCAGCCACTTTCAGGTTTGTCTATTTGGGGCCTCAGCCATGCCAGTTACCCTTACACAGGATATGTGCTTATAGACGTGTCTTTTCCTGCTTCGGTGATAGGAATGGAAGAGACTGTGCAAATCCTTGCTTTGGTGTGTCCTGAACCTGAAGGTCCCGAACAAGTGCCTGTGATCATAGGGACCAATGCAAGATTTTTCCAGCGGCTGCTTCAACATTGTACGTCTGGTCATGAGACAGAGATTGCACGCATGTTGAGAATTCAGTTTGACAATCTTGAGTTTGAGATGCCTCGGAAGACTACAGATGGAAAGACCATTGACATACCTAGTGGAGATGTGAAGTGGATGGGTCCAGGCCCGTGCAAGATTCCATCAAAAGGTGAAATGTGTACGATTTGTGATGTGGAGTCAGAAACACCACTGGAGAAAGACATCTTTGTTTTTGAAACCGTTACAGATGACGTGCTGCCGGTGGGATTGTTCATTCCTCCTGTTGTGTTTCCCTTTTCAGCCGTGAATGAGAACAAGTGCAAAGTGCTAATTAAGAATGAAACCGCCAGAGAGATAACCATACCTGCTGGAACAGTTATAGCTCATGTGTTCCCCACAGATATGGTTACGGCAGTGGCTGATACACACAAAGAACCAAAGAGGATTGACCCAAAGTTTTTTGATTTCACAAAGTCATCTATTCCAACGGAGTGGGAAGATCGTCTTCGCCAAAAGCTTTCTGAGAGAGGAAATGTGTTCTCCCTTGAAGAATGGGATGTGGGATTAACCAATGACACGAAGCATCAAATCCGTCTGAGTGACTCTAGACCGTTTCGAGAGAGGTCGCGACGTATTGCGCCCGCAGACATTGATGATGTTCGTCGTCACCTTAAAGATTTGCTAGCTGCAGGAATTATTAAGGAGTCTCGCAGTCCCTACGCTTCTCCAATCGTGATTGTGCGGAAAAGAAGTGGAGCCGTACGTATGTGCATCGATTATCGTACACTCAACAGTCGGACTTATCCAGACCAGTACACTACCCCTCGTATAGATGATGCTTTGGATTGTCTGGCTGGCAGTAAGTGGTTTTCCGTCCTTGATCTTAGAAGCGGCTACTACCAAATTGCCATGGCGGATGAGGATAAGGAGAAGACTGCGTTCATATGCCCCTTGGGTTTTTACGAGTTTGAAAGGATGCCACAAGGAGTCAGTGGAGCACCTGCGACATTCCAAAGGCTCATGGAGCGTGCCATGGGAGACATGCATTTGCTAGAGGTGATCGTGTACCTGGATGATATCATTGTCTTTGGTTCTACACTTGAAGAACATGAACGAAGGCTTTTGAAAGTCCTGGATCGGCTGGAGGAGTATGGATTGAAAGTCTCGGTGGACAAGTGCCAGCTCTGTATGTCCCAGGTCAAGTATGTGGGGCATATTGTCTCTGCTGATGGCGTTGCCCCTGATCCTGAGAAGATCAAAGCTGTTACTGAGTGGAAGATGCCTACAGATGTGAAATCCTTAAGATCATTCCTGGGTTTGCGCGGATTCTACAGGAGGTTTGTCAAAAACTACTCTGCAATAGTACGACCTCTGACAGAACTCACTAAAGGGTATCCACCAGCCAGAAGAGATCTAAAGAGTAAACCAGAAAGAGGGTACTTCAAGGTGTCAGAGCCGTTTGGTGAGCGATGGAGTAACGATTGCACCAACGCGTTCGAGTACATTATCCAGTGTCTTACTCAAGCCCCTGTTCTTGCGTTTGCAGATCCCAATAAGGCCTATGTTCTACACATTGATGCAAGTGGGAATGGTTTGGGAGCGGTATTGAATCAGGAGTATCCTGAAGGGCTCCGACCAGTAGCATACGCAAGTAGAAGACTGAGCACAACAGAGGAAAGATACCCCTACTCATCAACTTGAATTCTTGGCATTGAAGTGGGCGGTGGTAGATAAATTTCATGACTATCTCTATGGTGTGAAATTCGTCGTGAGAACTGACAACAACCCACTCACGTATGTCCTCACAACAGCTAAGTTAAATGCAACTGGACATCGTTGGTTGGCGGCATTGGCCACTTATGACTTTAGTTTGCAGTACAAGCCAGGACGTCATAATGTAGATGCTGATGTGTTTATCTCGTTACCCACTTGATGAGGAGCCTAGGTATGAGTGGACAGAAATACCTCAGCCTGGAGTAAAAGCTATCTGTCAGATGGTGGTGAGTCACCAGACTACAGAAACTTCTACAAGACTGATTGATCAGTTAGGCCCTGAGTCAGTAAGTGTTCCACCTGCCTACACTTGTCTTGCACAGCTTGACTTGGGACATTTAAAGCAACTTACACAGGCCGAGCTGAAGATGGCCCAAGATAAGGATCCAGTCGTGGGACCAGTAAAGTTTGCAGTGGAACATGGAAAGATGCATATGTTGAGTCACTCTTCCAACACTCAGCTGGGTCTACTGCAAAGAGGATCAAAGCTGGTCATTCAGAATAAGTTGCTCTACAGGGTATCCAATAGTCCTGGTGGTGAGCAGAAAAAACAACTTGTTTTACCTGAACAGTTCCACCAACAAGTACTGCAGTCTTTACATGACGAAAATGGACACCTGGGCATTGAGCGGACCACAGAGTTGCTGAAGGATAGATTCTACTGGCCTCGGATGACGTCAGTGATTGAAACATATGTGAAAGCCTGTGGTAGATGCATTGCTAGAAAGACACATCACCTCGGAAGTGTGCGCCGTTAAACAATATCACTAGTAGTGGACCATTGGAATTGGTGTGCATTGATTTTTTATCGATAGAGCCAGATTCCAAGGAGTTGCTAATGTCTTGGTTGTCACTGATCATTTCACCCGCTATGCTCAAGCCTACGCAACTAAAGATCAAAAAGCATCAACTGTTGCAAAGGTCCTCTGGGAGAAGTTCTTTGTGTATTATGGATTGCCAGCCCGTATACACTCAGATCAGGGGAGAGACTTCGAGAGCAAGCTGATTAAAGAACTGTTGGGTATGCTTGGGATTGAGAAATCAAGAACGACACCTTACCACCCGCAAGAGATCCGCAGCCCGAACGTTTCAACCGGACACTGCTCTCCATGCTAGGAACTCTGGAAGCTGCAGAAAAGCACAAGTGGAGTCAGCACATCAGCAGGTTGGTGCATGCGTACAATTGCACTAAAAATGAGGCCACGGGATACTCACCCTACTTTCTCTTGTTTGGGAGAGAAGCACGTCTGCCAATCGATGTGTGCTTCGGGACTGTTTCTGGAGGGGAAGAAGCTCAGACGTACCAAAAATATGTCGAAACCCTGAAAAACGACCTTCAGAATGCCTACCAACTTGCTTCTGAGTCTGCACTGAAGAATCACCAGAGGAACAAACGTCGTTACGACAAAAAAGTAATATGTCAAGGCATAGAGCCGGGAGACCGGGTTCTAATTCGAAATCTTGCTTTCTCTGGAAAACACAAGTTGGAAAACAGATGGAATTCGTCCCCGTTCATTGTGTTAGAGAAGCTTGCTAATCTACCTGTGTACAAGCTCAGACCTGAGGATAGGAAAGGAAAAATCAAAACAATGCACCGGGATCATCTCTTGCCGATTGGAGAACTGGTGCGGATGTCTAAACCAGACAAGAGACAAAACGTCCGGCAAAGTCCATTGGCTAATTTTGGAGAGGGCAGAAAGCAAATGTTGTCAAGAGATCATAGATTGCAGGATGCCAAGGACACAGCTGAACATTCCTCAGAGAGATGAAGAGAGCTATGGAAGTTGTTCTTCAAACCTGCCTAAAAGATGGACTCCGTTAATTCCTGACCTCCAAAGTGCATTCAGGGCTGAGAAGAGTGAAGTAGCTGTTCACACGGACAGTGAATCTCAACATGCTGGAGAAGATGAAAGGGAATCTTCTGGACAAGAGGATTTTAGAGAGGTGGAACCAGATGGAAGACTTGGCAGAGGTGTCTGAGAGGGAAAAGAGTAGCTCAAAAAGTGTGTCAGACTCTGAGATGGAGGGCGAGGAACCTCGTCCTAAGAGGCAGCCAAAACCTGTGTCTAAACTAAGCTATGATGCGCTTGGTCAGCCCAGTGAAAGACCCATTACTGTTGTGCATAGAGGAATAGTCATCCACCTACCCAATTCCTCAAAGATTGAACTTTGCCCTTCTAGTTCGGATTCCCCTTTTGGTGTCAGGTGTACTAAAATATGTGTGGACTCCGAAAATAGAGTTGTTATCCATATGTAAAGTCAGTATACTCATGGGGGCATGAGTATTTAAGAAGGGGAAGAATGTAACCCAGTGCTAAATTTCCTGTTTGGATTTCCTTATAAAAGGAGTATTTATTTTCGGTATCTGTTTTGTTTTCACATAAAAGTGGTTTATTATAAGAGTATCGTTTTCGCGAATGTGCAATGTTAGATATATAGATAGTTGTTTGTATCTTCAACGTGGCATGTAGCTATTGGGGTAAAGGGGTGATAAGCCCCGCCTTGTGGGTGTGAAAAAAAAAGGGAGTGATGGCGGATTAGATCAGAAGTGTGATGGCAGTTGAGACGATTCCAATTTAGAATGCGTTTCTTTGTTTTCTGATTCCGGGGTTTAAATGTGTATCTGTGTTTTTGTGTAGTCAACTCGACTGCATATATATATATAAAGTCATTCCTGCGTAAATTGGACGAACTGTTATTCTGCGGGTGAGCGTTCTGTGCAGTATTCAGTTTGTTCGTCCGGGTTGCAGTAGCGAGGTGGACGATATCGACGGGAATTAAATCGATTGCCGTTGA
>VCII01000366.1:0-315007 GCA_006030095.1 Triplophysa siluroides
CCTAACCCAACCCTAACCCTACACCCTAACCCTAACCCGAACCCTAACCTAACCCTAACCTAACCATAACCCTAACCCTAACCCTAACAACCTAACCCTAACCCTAACCCGAAACCCTAAAAACCCTAAACCCTAACCCTAACCCTAACCCTAACCCTAACCCTAACCCTAACCCTAACCCTAACCCTAACCCTAACCCTAACCCTAAACCCTAACCCTAACCTCAACCCTAAACCCTAACCCTAACCCTAACCCTAACCCTAACCCTAACCCTAACCCTAACCCTAACCCTAACCCTAACCCTAACCCTAACCCTAACCCTAACCCTAACCCTAACCCTAACCCTAACCCTAACGACCCTAACCCCTAACCCTAACCCTTAACCCTAACCCTGACCCTGACTTGACTTGCGAGTCCAATTTCAGACGTTTAAAAGCTTATTTTTGGCGAAATTAAGCTAAGTGTTTTCTTCAAAAAAACGACCACCCAAAAGCTATATGGATCGACTCAGAAAGGTGCGAAACGTATAGAAAAACTGTTTCTGGATGAACGAATTTTCACTTTGGACTAAGTAAAATTTCATTAAGTCGAAAAGTGAGATTTCAAAAAAAATGTATTTTTGAATGCTATACGTATCGACTCCAAATGACACGAATCGTATAGAAAAACTGTTTCTGGATGAACGAATTTTCACTTTGGACTTAGTAAATTTTCACCAATTTTCGCTTTGGACTTGCACCCTGGGGTGCACTTGGGAACGAAAGCTCGTATCGACTTGAAACCTTCACAGGCGTGTTCAGCGAGCTCTAAACTACACGATGAAGTGCCTGATGTTAATTTTTGCGTACATTTATTTTAAAAAAAAAGTGCACCCCGGGGTGCATTCGAAAACGGAAGCTCGTATCGACTCAAAACCTATGCCATCGTGTTTGGGCGTCCTCGAAACTATATAATGAAGTGCATGATGTTACTTTTAACTTCATTTTTTATTTTTTTTAAAAGAGCACACCGGGGTGCATTCGAAAACGGAAGCTCGTATCGACTCAGAATCTGCACCATCATGTTAGGCGTCCTTGAAACTATATAAAAAAGTGTGAAAATTTCATTTTTTACTTTATATAAGGGGGGTGCAGTTACTCATCTCGACCGGTGGTGGCGCTAAAGAGTTCAAACCAAGTGCGATAGAAAGGGCGTCCTCCAATTAGTATAAATACCAACTTTTAAGTTTCTACTACAATCTGTTTAGAAAGTAAGTGGGGGGGTGCACTTCAGGAGGGGTGCACTCTTCGTTTTTTGCCCTATAACCTAACCCTAACCCTAACCCCTAACCCTAACCCTAACCCTAACCCTAACCCTAACCTAACCCTAACCCTAACCTAACCCTAACCCTACCTAACCCTAACCCTAACTAACCCTAATTTTATTATAATTAAAGGGCCCTTGTAGAGACCTTTCCAACAAGCCAACTCGTCTCTCTCTCTACTCCATTCCTACACCGATTTATAAGCAAAAGAAAAAAACCGATAGCGCCACCTAGCTGTCGAAAATTCAAAATGCCGTAACTCCGTCTAGGAATGTCGTAAAAATACGAGATTGGTGTCATGCGACAGGTATTTTTACGACACCTTTTCGAAGACGTAACGTCCGACGCGAAAAAAATTTTAGGGTGAGAAATGGTTGTCGGACGAAGTGCTGTTAGAAAGGTCTGGACGTGACCTTTCCAAAAAGCCAACTCTCGTCTCTCTAGGACGTTCCAAAGCAGAGTTATGACCACTTTTTCTCAAAATAGCGCCGCCTGGCGGACAAATATTATAACTCCGCGTAGGAATGTCCTAGAGAGATGAGACGGGTGTCTTTAGAAAGGTCTGGACGAGATCTTTCCAACGACGTCTCGACCGACGCGGTAGCACCTTCCGTGACGGATAGGGGGAGCCAAACAGAAACGTGTCTCCAAAGAATATCTCGGCCTAGGAAGGTCGCAGCGACACGTGCTTGGTATCGTTGGAAAGGTCTCGGTGAGTCCTTTCAGATGCATCTAGCCATGTCCTTCTGCGACCTTCCTGGCCAGAGATAATTTTTCGAAACGCCTTTCTATTTGGTGCTCTAGCTCGGCTTAGGAAGGTCAGAGGGGGTCGAACGACGTGTCGTTGGAAAGGTCTGGTCGAGGCCTTTCCAACGGCATGTGACTCGACCTTCTGACATCTTTAATGACTGACTTATTGCGAGTCCAATTTCAGACGTTTAAAGCTTATTTTTGGCGAAATTAAGCTAAGTGTTTCTTCAAAAAAACGACCACCCAAAAGCTATATAGATCGACTCAGAAAGGTGCGAAACGTATAGAAAAACTGTTTCTGGATGAACCAATTTTCAGTTTTGGACTTAGTAAAATTTCACTGTCGAAAAGTGAGATTTCAAAAAAATGTATTTTGAATGCTATACGTATCGACTCCAAATGACACGAATCGTATAGAAAAACTGTTTCTGGATGAACGAATTTTCACTTTGGACTTAGTAAATTTTCACCAATTTTCGCTTTGGACTTGCACCCTGGGGTGCACTTGGGAACGAAAGCTCGTATCGACTTGAAACCTTCACAGGCGTGTTCAGCGAGCTCTAAACTACACGATGGAGTGCCTGATGTTAATTTTTGCTTCAATTTTTTTTCAAAAAAAAGTGCACCCCGGAGTGCATTCGAAAACGGAAGCTTGTATCGACTCAAAACCTATGCCATCGTGTTTGGCGTCCTCGAAACTATATAATGAAGTGCCTGATGTTACTTTTTGCTTCAATTTTTTTCAAAAAAAAGTGCACCCTGGGGTGCAATCGAAAACTGAAGCTCGTATCAACTCAAAACCTGCACCATCGTGTTTGGGGTCCTCGAAACTATATAATGAAGTGCATAATGTTACTTTTAACTTCATTTTTTATTTTTTTTAAAAGGGCACCCCGGGGTGCATTCGAAAACGGAAGCTCGTATCGACTCAGAATCTGCGCCATCATGTTAGGCGTCCTCGAAACTATATAAAAAAGTGTGAAAATTTCATTTTTTACTTTATATAAGGGGGGTGCAGTTACTCATCTCGACCGGTGGCGGCGCTAAAGAGTTCAAACCAAGTGCGTTAGAAAGGGCGTCCTCCAATTAGTATAAATACCAACTTTTAAGTTTCTACTACAATCTGTTTAGAAAGTAAGTGGGGGGTGCACTTCAGGAGGGGTGCACTCTTCGTTTTTTGCCCTATAACCCTAACCCTAACCCTAACCCTAACCTAACCCTAACCCTAACCCTAACCCTTTTTTGAAGAATCACTTTACCTGCACTAACCCTAAGGTCAGGAACCGGGTTCATTTTAACCCTGATAGGTGCTGGACTTTAAATATCAATGATAAACGCACAGTCGTTAAAGACTCGTCTTATCCACACCAAACTCTAAAACCTAAGGTCAGGATCCCGGCTCAACGTAACCCCATTGGGAGGTTGGCCTCAAAAACTGCGCGTTAGATAGGGGTCCTTCGACACTCAGAAACATGCGCCGGCCAGTGCCTTTTCCTCGGTCTCCTATCCCAAACTACAGCGAGATGCTGTGGGGGAGGCTGTTGTATTTTCACAACCTAACTACAGCGAGATGCTGTGGGGGAGGCTGTTGTATTTTCACAACCTAACCTTAGAATTATACTCAGGGTTAGGTTAGGGTTAGGGTTAGGTTAGGGTTAGGGTTAGGGTTAGGGTTAGGGTTAGGGTTAGGGTTAGGGTTAGGTTGTGAAAATACAACAGCCTCCCCCACAGCATCTCGCTGTAGTTTGGGATAGGAGTTAGGTTAGGGTTAGGGTTAGGGTTAGGGTTAGATTCGGGGTTAGAGTCAGGGTTAGGGTTAGATTCAGGGTTAAATTCAGATTCAGGGTTAGGGTTAGGGTTAATTTCAGATTCAGGGTTAGGGTTAGGGTTAATTTCAGATTCAGGGTTAGATTAGGGTTAGGGTTAGATTAGGGTTAGAATCACGGTTAAGGTTAGATTCAGGGTAAGGGTTAGATCAGGGTTAGGGTTAGATTCAGGGTTAGGGTTAGAATCAGGGTTAGGGTTAGATTCAGGGTTAGGGTTACATTTAGGGTTAGGGTTAGATTAGGGTTAGGGTTATACTCAGGGTTAGGGTTAGATTAGGGTTAGAATCAGGGTTAGATTAGGGTTAGGGTTAGATTAGGGTTAGAATCACGGTTAAGGTTAGATTCAGGGTAAGGGTTAGATTTAGGGTTTCAGGGTTAGGGTTAGAATCAGGGTTAGGGTTAGATTCAGGGTTAGGGTTAGGGTTAGATTCAGGGTTAGGGTTACATTTAGGGTTAGGGTTAGATTCAGGGTTAATTTCAGATTCAGGGTTAGATTTAGGGTTAGGGTTAGATTAGGGTTAGGGTTATACTCAGGGTTAGGGTTAGATCAGGGTTAGGGTTAGAATTATACTCAGGGTTAGGGTTAGATCAGGGTTAGGGTTAGAATCAGGGTTAGATTAGGGTTAGGGTTAGATTAGGGTTAGGGTTAGATTAGGGTTAGAATCACGGTTAAGGTTAGATTCAGGGTAAGGGTTAGATCAGGGTTAGGGTTAGAATCAGGGTTAGGGTTACAATCAGGGTTAGGGTTAGAATCAGGGTTAGGGTTAGATTCAGGGTTAGGGTTAGATTCAGGGTTAGGGTTAGGGTTAGGGTTAGAATCAGGGTTAGGGTTAGAATCAGGCTTAGGGTTAGATTTTGGGTTAGGGTTAGAATCAGGGTTAGGGTTAGGTTATACTCAGGGTTAGGGTTAGATCAGGGTTAGAATCAGGGTTAGATTAGGGTTAGGGTTAGATTAAGGTTAGAATCAGGGTTAAGGTTAGATTCAGGGTAAGGGTTAGATCAGGGTTAGGGTTAGAATCAGGGTTGGATTAGGATTAGGGTTAGATTCAGGGTTAGATTTAGGGTTAGATTCAGGGTTAGATTCAGGGTTAGGGTTAGATCAGGGTTAGGGTTAGATTGAGGGTTATGGTTAGGGCTAGGGTTACTCTGAACCCTAACCTAAAATGGAGACCCTCGCAAGATTCTTTTACCTAATAATTTGGCCACCCTCTCAAGACTATAAACCCAAAACCTAAAGGGAGACAGCTTTAAAAATGTTAAACACCATAATCAAAAGCCAGGGTCTATAGCGGACTTGAGATGGGTTAGGGTTCGCTTGGGGTGTGAGATTCTTATTCCCCTAACCCTAAAGAGGAAGCAATGAGGGGCTACACCACTTTATCACCAACCCTGAAGAGCAAGGAACGAGGGGCACACCCCTTTAGCACCAGCACCAACCAGGCCAAGGAACAAGGGGCATCCACCCTTATGCACAAGCACCAAACAGGCCAAGGAACAAGGGGCATCCAACCTTATGCACCAGCACCAAACAGGCCAAGCAACAAGGGGCATCCACCCCTATGCACCAGCACCAAACAGGCCAAGGAACAAGGGGCATCCACCCTTATGCACCAGCACCAAACAGGCCAAACAAATCCACCCTTATGCACCAGCACCAAACAGGTCAAGGAACAAGGGGCATCCTTCCTTAGTCATAAAACCCTGCTTTGAACAAAACCATATACACATTAAAAATGTATTCAAAACAGATGTCATGGGGTGACGTGAAGCGGAACTATTTTTGCACAATGTTGTTTCCCTGTGGGAGCGAATTTCGATGTAACAAGGCTTAGTAAAGGGGGAAATGTGCGTCAACTGTGTAACGAGCGGAGATTGAGTTGCAAGAGAGACATGTATATATTATAAAAGGACATGTTTGTGTAGAGAGAGGACGTCACACAGAGCGGTCACACAGAGCAGTCACACAGAGCGGGGAGAGACTGCACATGAGGAAGAAGGAGCCTTAAATCAGCGGTTTTATGGATCTGGATCCATGAAGGGAGATAATACTAACAGAAGAAGAGCGGTAGTGGATCTACGTTCATTCGTCAAGCAGTTAAGTGTCATCTGTAATTCTTATTAGGAAACCTAATGCCTTCAGTACCCGCTGTGTACAACAGTTGGTGAAACTACCCCGGAGTTTATTGAAATCTGGTTTGAAGCCTCTAATGCCAGTTGTGTGTTCGTAGTACATTTACATGTAGATACATTATTTACGCTTTTATCCAAAGCGACTTACAAAGAGTTTAGGAGCAATAAGCGATATGTCATACAGGAGCCATAATACATTAAGTGCCAATACAAAGTAACTGGTTTCAAGGACAGTTACTGTTTTTTTTTTCTTTTTTTTTTCTCATTTGTCTGTCAAGTATTCACAGAAGAGATGGGTTTTAAGTAGTTTTTTAAATGTTGTGAGAGATGTGGTTGAACGGACAGAGTTAGGAAGAATGTTCCACCAGGAAGGAGTTGTGAGCGGGAGAGCGATTTACAGGTCTGTAACTGTCAGAGAGGCGCAGAGGCACTGCTTAAGTATGTGTTGAGATCAGCGCGAACAGAATACAGCTGGAACACGCCTTCTCGATTAGCAAAACAAAGTCTGAACGATTTGAATGGGCCACGGATCAAACAGCGATCAACTAGCTCGGTGCTTTTAAGTGCAAACTTATGTCAAGCCGTAACGAGCGACTAACGGCAATTTCAATTCAGTACAAACGCAACAAAAAGGCTAACAACTTAGCAATCAGTCAACGAATCATTAAATACACAAGCTCAAACGATCAGTCAACGAATGATTAAATAAACAAGCTCAAATAATCTTAACTAGCACAGGCAACAGTCCGGTTCAACAGTTAAAACAAAGTAACGGGGTAAATAGCAGACTCACGCACTACAGCAGACTTGTGATGACTTATTCGCTTCTCCACGAGTCGCTTACACGAGAGCCGTCACCTCTGCTGAGCAAACACAACTACTAATCATCCCTGATAAAATGTTACTTAAACATACAACAAAAGAGTTATCATGTAATGAAGGCTTTTAGAGACAATGTTCAAAACATGAAAGATGCTTAACTGAATTATGAAGTGCTGGAATTTCTGTACTTTTTCATTATTTACACTACTGCTCCAGACATGACACGGACGGTGATCACTGAAGAGCTCCTCACAATACCCGACACAGGTAGAAGACAATACACAGTAGAAGCTACAATACACAGTAGAAGCTATGCGGTTGATTTGCACTTTTTAGAATGTATTTAGTCTTTGAGTGACTGATATAATATAAATTAGCACTGTAATATAAATGTTCCTGAATACCTGGATTAGATGCGTCAGCTTCGTTTGATGAAGGTTGGAGGTAAAATGTAGGACAGAGCATGGTAAAAGGTTTAATAAAGGAGCATGGTTAAACACATTTAATGCAAAAACGTTACACTTTAATGACTACTGTGATTAATTTAGCAGATGTTACATGCATCTGTTTTATACAATGTAAAAAAGGTGTAATTGGCTGGGAAAGTTTTACTCGCATACATCAAACTAGCACAAACCAACCTCACAGTGAAAAATCAAACAAGCAAATGAACAAACGATACTAAAGCTTTAAAGCAGTATAAACCCCGCCTTCTGCTTTCATAACCAATTATCAGCTATCCAATTATCAGAGGCCACATTTCAGCCAATTACATGCTAGTGCTTAATTGGAGCTGCTTGTTTCAGCGGGTGGAGACAACTTAAAGACAATCATTTATAAAACGTAACAAAGATTTAACCAATAAATTTACTAAGTTAATTTTTTATTGTTGGCCATCGCAAATGTTATGTTATTAGTCACAAATCTAACTGAAATCGCTTCTATAAAGTAAAAAAAACCAAATTAATAGTAGATACCACGGTTGCATGTGCATCACTTGACCAGGAGATGTCGCGAGCGCGCTGTGTTTTCATCTGCATAGGGCTGTTTGAAACTGAAACGAATGGTGCAATAGTTTTAAAAAGGCCTGTCTCTCTCAGATCCTGTTTATAGTGTGTTAAGCAAAATGTTATCTTTGCTCCAACATTAAATATATAATGGCAAATATATGGCCTATATATATATATATTTACATATTTATATCATATAATCTATTTATTTATATAAAAATTACATATTTAATAGAAGTATGACGTCAACATGTATATTATGATGCACTTGCAATTATTATCATATAGACAATTATAAACTTACACATAAACTATATGAAAATATCATATGTTATTATGGCCTTACACCTTTAATTATCACAAAAGATTATCTTATAATGCACTTACAGTTAACAGCCTTATCTCCGGGGCTTTGTCTCAGTTGAACACAGACCATTAATATAAACTATTGTTTTGCGGTGTCCATCTGATTTAGGTACCACAGCATCTGTACTACAGTAACTTTATTCAACTTTACCTGGGGGGGTTTTCAGAAAGCTGTTATGTGACAGACCCGGGTAAATTTAAGGGTAGGTTAGTTTATAACCTCAACTTTTGGTTCCAAAGACAGAGGTAACGTCAAGTGGGCGTGGATATATTACGTATAATATATTATAATCTTACAGTATTAGTATGATTACATTTCCGGTCACACCCTTTGTGATTGAGCATTCACAACTAATGTATTATAATTTTATGATTTGTAACCATTTAAAATAAATAATGTGCAAAAAAATCTACAAATATAATTAGATGCATAAATATTATGCACTTTTACAATTCTTGTAACATCAGAACAATTTATTAAGTATTTGGATCTCATTACTCTTCCCCATTAACTGTGTAATATTTAATGCATCTCAGGGCAGTTGAAGTGTAATGGTTAGAGCGATAAACTTATAGCACAAAGGTTGTACATTCGATTCCCAGGATAAGTTTGATTAGATCACCTGTATAGCATAGTGTTAACAGACTTAACATCCCTTTAACATTTATATTTAGATACATACAAAATTACATCAAAAGACTTTTAATTGTTTTCATACTATCTGTTTTTCTTGATAATGTTATTTTACTGATCCTCAGCCTCCTTTACCGTATTGAATAGCCTTTCTCCAAATTACAATTTGTTATTGGTCTTTCAAAATAGGCATTTTACACCTCATCTAACCATTTGGAAAGCCATGGCCTAGCCAAGCCAAGAGAAACAAACAAACATTTTCAACCTCTAACTCTGTCCAAGCAGACCTTCATCCACTATTGCAAATTAATTATCATACACAGTGTAGTGTACTGAAAAGCATTACACACGTTTTTACAAAATTATGACAACTGTAGCAATTTCTACAGTTAAAAGAGTCACCATTAATGTGACTGCATCAGCAAGTGCTGCAAATGAAGTTTATACAATACAAAGTCAGTTTTCAGAAAACCATTCTATTATGGAACATATAGAAATAAAACATCAGCTGTTCTTCCCGCACCACATCACGATATTCGCGGTACGATCGAGAGATCAGACATGTCGGAACAGGGTTGCAATCCTCCCAGCTTTAAGAAGCCGTCCGATGTTCTGCGCATGAGAAGGATACGCGCGCGGAGCCAAACGTTTGGAGGCAGAGTGTCGAGTCGAGTCCGGTGGTCGGATACGTTCGCAGGGCCCGTTCGCAAAATTGCAAACACGTACAACTGCCCGAAGAAAAGAGTTGTATCACACACCGGCTGCGGTATCAGCGCACCGGACATTAAAACGACGGCAGCTGCGGGACTGGATGGGAAAATACAACATGAACGAAGTAATGCGGGAGCCAGAAACGAGCTTTTCAGGGGGTATTCCAGAAAGCAGGGTTACCATTCCGTCAGCTAAACCCTGAACTCTGGGTTGGTTAACCCAAACGTTTGAAGAGTAAGTTTGATAAACCTCTCGAAAGATACCAGAGTTCGTGCGCTCACAGAAACATCATGGAGACATTGTCAATGGATCACAGATTTCACGAGTCACCATGGATATTGCCTGGAAGCTTAAAGTTTTAAACGCTACGATCTGAATTTCGCGCTAAACTGGATGACGTAGTAAAATTGCGTGAGACGCAAGCACGTATGAACGGGGCACCCGACAGATGTAAAGATCCAACTATATTATATTTCTTACACCACAAAACAAAGAAAACAAACAATAAATAATGAAGTCATTTTTTTAATAAATTAAAAACGTTCTACGAAAAGTAGATGATGCTTTGCTAATGCGGTAGGAATTGCAAAATATTTTTTCTTTTAAATTTTTCGTCTCAGGTAGTAATAACCGTAATAATAATAGTAACGTTATAAATATGCTTTTAATATGTGATTCGGTTTTAACAGGTAATTTGCAAAATCTAACAACTATAAATCTTGAAATCTCTACACGTACCCTATATGCAAAAATATTTTGTCCAGAGTATTAAAAATGTATTTAACTTTATTGTAACGCATTAAAAAGTGTTACATTATCCGAAAATGTTAACTACAGACTTATTTTTCAGCTGATCATAATCATGAATAGGACTTTTATAAAGTGCGTGCGTAAATCTGTAATCAGACAGTGCCATCTGCTGGACTAAAAAGAGTAGTCCAGAGTAAACTGCTTATAAAAGTCAACAATTAATAAAAGTTTATTTCCACCCTACCAAAAGCACTCAGGTTTCTATGCAAAGCTTCCTGTTTTCCGGCTGTCAGAATTTAGATTAATGAGAGGACTTCAGAGGTTTGTCATTTGCATTTGTGATTATTGACTATTTAATGTGACAGGAGGGAATATTGTAGGTATGGATGAGTTGTCAGGGGTTTCAGCACTTTATATTGATCCTGTGGTTGGTCAGGAGTGATGAGATGTTGGACCGTCTGTGTGATGAATGGTCGGGGGTTGATAAGTGACCCTGAACTGGATTTGGACAGGTTATACAAGAATGTTGTGAACGGACCTGGATTTTTTGAAATATTAATGAGAATTGGCCTTACTTTTCAATCATGTCTTTTGATAAGAAGACTCCCAGTAACCAAATTGTACAAATATATGCATAATAATGTTTTATAAATATAACAATTAATACTTTTGTGTCTATTTTATCAGTCAAATTTTTGTGTAGGTCAATAAGTGTAAGTGTAGGTCAATAAAACTATGTTTGTTATATATATATATATATATCAAATTACTCTGATATTCTGATACCGTCACTGTACTGTACATGTTATTTGTACTTTTGTTTATCAACGGTATTATTCCTTTGTAATGTGTCTTTTTATTATGTATTCAAGAAAATGTCATTGTTATACCCATGTCCCAAAACTACTTACAATAAAGTCTGCCTCTCCAAAAGAACCAAGTAAATATAAGGCAAGGACTAGAGAAATGTCCAGTATTTCTCAAAGCAGTTTGTCTATAAGCACACAGACGTGCATGGAGACAGTCAGCGGTATGTGTTTGTGGGTGGCTGGAGTCATGCCGCTCTCACACCCTGGAATCTTTTTATAAAGACGATTTGATTTTATAGGCCTTGGCCCGACTCCTAGACCACAATTATGCCGGGGCCCGGCAGGGTCCTGACGCAGACTGCTGGGACAGGCCCGTCTTTATTTAGCCTCTGCTGTCCCCTGCGGTTCGGTGTGTGTTTGCCTGTGGGTGAATCTGGGCATGGAAAAGAAGGAAAAAGAAACATGGGGAAAAGGTTTGAGAGGAAGAACACTGTGAAGAGAGAGAGAGATATGAATGAGACACACAAAGACATTTATCGATATCGTATCTGCAGGCAGTGAGCAGGTCAGGGCTTGTCTGTATAAATTCTTCCAGAGTCGAGAATAGTGTACAGAGGCTGAAGCTGTGTTAAAGGAGTAGTTCACTTTCGAAAAAAAAATTTCATGATAATTTACTCACCCCCATGTCATCCAAGATGTTTATGTTTTTGTTTCTTTAGTCGAAAAGAAATTGAAGTTTAAAGTATGTGCTTTATAAACAGAAATGCTCGCCTTGCCCTGTTCTGTGATGCGCGTTCATGACTTCACAAAATACATAATTACGTTATAACTACTCCTTTAAAAACTCATACACGCTCCGCAGCCAAACACTTCTTGTCCTAGTATCATGAGATAAAATGATCACTTCAGGGCAGTCGACGTGAAAAAACATCCACAGCTTATTTCCTTTCTGTTATGTATTAACTATTCTAAAGGGGCGGTCACCTTACCCAGACTTGCTCCCAGGGCGCTGCAGTGAAAGCTGCCCACTGCTCCGGGTGTGCGTGTGTTCACGACTTGCTGTGCATGTGTTCACTTCTCTCTGGATGGGTTAAATGCAGAGTTCACATTTCGTTTATGGGTCACCGTATCTGACTAGGTCACTTTCACTAAAGAGAAAAATATTTTTTTATACAGATTGACTGACAAAGGTGAAAAGTCTTGATGCAGTCAAACATGAAAGTTGATTCTAAGGACAATTTGTTTGCTCAGGAGAGTTCTTTTATTTCAACATATTGTTTTTGTCTCAGATGTTTCTATAAAAATTGGAACAAAAACAGAAACAAATGAGACAATTGTTGAAATCCATGAAGAGGTGTAACATATATGTAGATTGTCGAGGTGGATTGGGGTTAATTTGATGAGAAATGTTTGCGTTCACATTGAGTAACTGCAATAGTGATGCTGTTGATCTTCTGCAAGCATTTATCGTAAATAGGAAATAAACACACAACACGTGGCATAGAAAGAAGCTGTTTCTTCACAACAGTGTTATATTCAGCAAAGAACGGTTGAACAGGACAACCAAACAAACATTTTAAGCTGCATTTTGAATTCTTCGCCAGTTGGAAGTTGAGAACAGTGTCTTGTGTTGAGCAACCGATGAGTCGCTGAAGTCATTTACAATCTATTTACACAAAAAGAGGTCCGTGAGTGTTCCATCTTACGTCCAGCCGACCACCAAACCATCAAACCAGAGCGTCATCAGTAAAGACTGAATTCGCAGAGACCGTGTTGAGAGGTTAATCTTGTACAGAGAAAGACTGTGAAAGGCAGTAAGCGGGTCGACTCTCGTAAACCTGGAAACATACAGAGTCTGTTTAAGCTCTTAAGAGCATATCGATGTTGGCAAAGACTAAGTATAAAGCTGTTTCCTATGGTGTTTCAAGAGGGCTGAGAAAACATGAGGAGAAAAGAAAGCCAGGGACTTTGAAATGTTTCTTCCACATTATTAGAAATATTTGGGACTCTGCTGACTGCATAATAGCTCTGATAAATGAAAATGTGAACTCTTCTATGCTTTGTTCCAAACGTGAGCAAGAACTCAAATTCTTATGCAAACTCGAATTTACTCGATATTCAGAAGTCCATATGTCTGCCATCTTGGAACAGTCTATCTTGACAAAGATAAAATGGCAGTTTTAAAGTCTAAAATAAATTGGATAATCTTATTGCAGATGAGAATGGGTTAGTGTGTGTTTCTCTGATTTTAATGAACACAGACAAAGATACTTGCTTGCAACCCAAGAATGCTTGCAACCCAACAGATCTTGGCCACCATTGACTCCCGTAGTAGGAAAAATGACAATGGTAGTCAAAAGTGCCCCAGAACGGTTTGCTATCCTAAATTCTTCAAAATATCTTATTTTGTGATCAACACAACAAAGCCGTTTATAAATATTTTTTTCCTACTATGGTAGTCAATAGTGGCCAAGAACTGTTTGGTTACAAGCATTCTTCCAAATATCTTTCTCTGTGTTCCTTTAGAACAAAGAAATGTATACAGATTTGGAACAACTTGAGGATGAGTAAATGATCACAGAATTTTCATTTTGAACTGTCCCTTTAACTCAATATTACAGGTCTGTAAACTCTTAAAATGTTGTGTTAGCTACAGCCTTCATTCTGTTGCAATGATAATGCTTTTGTTTACACAACAGCAAATAACTTTTGATATTCCTACACGTGTGTCAGTCTTCTTTTGAGAGTTCATGGTACAGCTTTGACTGTTCCAATATGGTGGACGACTTAGATGCTTCATTAGCAGCTGTGCCTAAGGTTCTATGTATATAATCTATGGGTCAACTACTGTAATTGGTTTTATCTTACTGCAATATCACAAAGATCACAGAAATGCTAAAATATACATTAACATGAACAATAGGAGCACACGCTTGCAACGCCTTAGCCAAGCTTTTGTGTTTGCTTCTGGTCTGGGATGTACAGTAGCATGGTTAGGTTCCATTTGACATGAAATAATTTTGACACTAACATAAAGTGGCTGTTTAAAAGCAAACCAGTGGTGTTGAAGTCAAAACATGGCTGGCACTGGTGAACAATGATGTACAATTACGACCAACAACAATAATATTAATAAAAACAACAATGATAATAGCAACAATATTAATAATATGAACTATCCACAACTTCCTTTTTAGAAAAGCAAACAAGTCTCATGCTGTGCGGTGTAAAACAGAAGTCCATCCTTTCTGAGTCCAATATGCTCCAATCACAAACCATCTACAGTTCAGCTACCCTCTTTCTATTGGTCAACCCAAGTGTCAGTCAAAGATGTAGTTCTCAATACGGCCTCCAAACAGCTTCAACAGACATGCTGGTTGGCGAACTGCTATGACTTCCTTCGGCCTCCACCACGTCGCTCTGATTGGGCAAAGAGGGGTGCAGGAGGGCGGAGCCTGTGGAGGCGTTGGTGCAGGGCGGTAGTATGCGGGGCGGCGAGCGTTCACCTCCGCCTCCTCCCGCCATCATGGAGAACTGGTACGAGCCGGCGGCGCTGCTGTAGTACAAGTGATAGGGTGACGAGCTGGCCTGGAAGGGTCCACCCTGACCTTGGGAGGAGCCCGCCGGGTATGTCGGGGGTAAATACGTGTGGTAGCGGCCGGAGGGGGTCGTCATGGCTGACATGCCAATGCCGATAGCGCTGGTGACAGGGGTGGGTGTGTAGGTGAACGCTCCTGTGGGGTAGGGCACCCGTGGGTCGGAGAAACGCCCATCAGGTAGTGAGGGGAGGGATGGGAACGATCGCTCCAGACTGACACGTGGGTCTGTAAACGCTGTCAGATCTGGACCTGCGAGAAGACAGTGTTGTGATTAGTTATGATGCTGAACATGTGATGAATTAAACAAGTTTTTTGTTCATATCAGAGTATGTATCATTAGGTATTCATCACATTATATCGGTTTAAATCAACAGGAAATAAAGATGATAAAATGTCACGAGGTTTCTATTTTAAAGCTGTAGAGACTTCGAGAGAGACAAATCCTTGAGACCTTAGAGAGATCTTATTTTGGGAGTATTATTTTCGTTGACCAACCAAATCCATTGCGCTACATCTGGACTTGAATTAAAATCTGTAGATTTTCCATCTAAATGATTTAGACCTCATATAATACCATGGTATTCTTTAAAGAACCATGTAAAAACCATGGTATATAAATGCAGATAATATGTTATATTTCAAAGTACTGTGGTATTAACATTGAATATCATCACCATGTCATGTGCAAAAAGTACCACGGTAATACTGTATTTTAGAGAAAAGTAACACTTACAGTGTATAGCGTTGCGGCTGGGCGATATGGGCGTTGTGGGATGAACCGTTGGGGTGGAGATGGGACCCAGGTAAGGGTATGATTGCTCATAAGACCAGGATGGAGAGGTTTGCATCTGTCTTGAATCTAGAAAGACAACATTTATGTTTAATAAATTACATCAGAGGAGAAATACGCAAATGTACACAAATGCAAAACAAACTTTGGCTTCCACAAACTCACACATAAACATCCCAGCCGTAATACACTTAACACAGGTTTACAACTCTTAAAATTAAGTCATGTACCAGAGTATCAGACCTTACTGCAAATTTTTGCTCAATAATTGATTTTTATATATTTGAACAAAAAAAGTTTACAGATAGCCAGTAAAAACTTCATAGCTGACTCATAAAGTTCGAACAACAACATTAAAATTTCTGCGTCTCGTCTGCACATTTGTACCTGCCGGTTAAACTATTCAGACAAACATGAGGACACTGAATAATGGAGTAAAGAGGGCGGGAGGAGACATTGTCTCAGTATGAGTTTGCCGTTTTTTTTTCTTTCTCTGCGGTCTAATAAACGCTCGCCGATAGCCTACAGACTTCCAGACAGAGGAGTGAGGAGGGCCATCACAGAGGAAGCAAATTACGCACAGCGGCCAAAAAGCGCGCGGCCCGTTTCAAGTGAGGCCAGACCGCGGCCCACAGCCAGACCCCCCCGAGAGCCCCCGCTTATCCTTCCTCCCCTCCCCGAGCTCAGGGCTTGTGATCTGGGGCAGGAGTCACACATGGCTGGGTGGGTGGCTGGAGGTGGATTCAAGCATCCGGGCTCAATCATTTATTGCTCACACACACAGCTACCAGAAAAAAAGAGTCAGAAGAGATACACACTGAATGTAGGACTAACGCAAATGTTCATAATGAAACAGTGCTCAAATAGCTCAGAAGATTTAATTGATTTCTTAGTTTTTTTTTTCATTTAGGTATCAAATTGCTTAGGAGAAATGAAAAGAGAAACAAATGAGTAAACAACACATAATCAATCTGGAGGTGTAAATGAATGTAGATTGTAGAGGTGGAATTATATGGATTTGAGTAAATGTGATGAGAAATGTTTGAGTTGATATTGAGATCTTCACTAATATTGACTTTTGATTGCAGACGAGACGAATCTGAGCTCAGTTTGACACATTGATGACGTCTCTTCTCAAACTCTAATGACAGACACATTTCTAAATCTTTTTCTCAGGAGAAATATCCGAGACATTTAATCTTGTTAATGTATTTTTCTTGCCTGTGAGAAATCATGTCTTTTGGAAGTAGATTTAAAATAACCTTTTTGAAAAGAAAACACTGGAATGATCAAAGTTACGTTATCAGTTCAGTGAATTCTCCAGTTTTCAAAATTCCATCTGGCTAATTATTTCCCTAAAAATCTCAGAGATATCGGCAGACATTTGATACATCTGCCTGTAACTTATTTAAAGTCACAGAGGTTTAATGTTATAGACGTGGTTGTGAAAACATCTACAGCTAGCGTTACGTTTCATTGGAAGACGCTGCCAAAAACCATTCTTCAAACATATTTCTGTCCCAACTTCCTCTTTGTGTGCGGTTAGGTTAGTGTCATACCTACACGCTGCGAATGCAAACTTCTTTAAATTCAGAAGCTTCCTCAAATTTGCACGCACTGTGACACACAGAGCCTGTGCAAACACACAAACAAACGGACACGGCCTCCCCATCTGCTCACCATTTTCTCCAGTATTGAAAGAGAAGTAGCGAGTTATGAGAACGAAAGAGAAAACGCTCTTGAATGACTTAATAACGGTTTCCGTTGGACGCGCTCCCGCTGCTATTTCTGGCTGCCGGATCAGAGGGAAGCAGGCGGCAGGAAACATTTGGTCCGGTCCAAATCGCTCACTTCATCATTCAGCTCAATGCTACAGGAACACTTTATTGCTCATATGTTGCTCTTTTCTTGCTCATCGTGATTCTAATTGAATTTTAATACTCACTAACATAAACCAGCTTAGATCAGAATTATGATTTTTTTACTGTTTTATAAACTATGTGCTCCTTTTTGAAATAAAATCGCTTTATATCTATCAACAAAATGAAGCAGCGTTTAATTTGCTTGTGTTTTAAATGAGGGATTTTCACACGAACCTGCTTCCTGTCAAATGAATCTCACTTCCTTTATTCTGCGCTCTGCTTCCTCCCAATGCACATGCTAGGTGTTCGCTCTCTATATCCTTCTATCTGTCTCTCTCACACACAACATACACACGGACAAACAACACACACACACCTTGCACTCATCTGCACGCGTGAAGAGGAATCGAAACTCTGAGGATCTCAATATTTCAGAGGTGGAGCTCCTTGTTTCCACGATGAGAAATGGGTGAAAAGCAGAAGTGCTTAGGGCTGAACTCTGGCGTCCAGTCAGTCCATTTCTCAGAAGATCAGCACGATATAAATATATCAAGTAAATGGTAAACAAATCTGAAGCGCAGTTCGGACAGACTGTGTTTTGCGGGATGAATGTAATGATGGGTGTTTATACTCGTTTCTTGCACACACATTTGATGTGGATCTGATTCATAGGAATCACATTCCAAACAGACTTGATAATGATTTCAGGAATAGCAGTAAAAACTGGCTATGAGCAACAGCTTTTGTCATTTCCACCATGACTGTGTGAAATGTTACTACGATGTTATTGTGAAACTATCATTGTCTATGAGAAATGACAGAATGTTTAAGTTGTGCTTTTTTGCTCATATAACAAAGATATATTTTGGATCTACACTTTCCATTCCAGTGTGTTTGTGTGTGTGCGAGAGAGTCTGTGTGTGAAAGAGTGTGAATATCTGTGTGTACGTGTGTGTGTATCTGTGTGTGTAAGTGTGTGTGTGCATGTGTGTGCTTATGTGAGTCAGTGTTTGTGTGTGTGCCAGTAACTGTGCGTTCAGACCGCCAGCGACTGTGTCGCTGTGTGTTGCTAGTCTCTTGCTACGAGGTGGTCAGAAGGCGTTCCTAGCTTTGGTTGCTCTAGTAACATGTTCTGTATAACCAAACCCAGCAGTAACTGACGAGAGACGGCTGACGTGAGCTCCAATGATTTGCTCCTATTGGTAGTCGCTTCCGAAAGTCGCTCATCATTTGCATAAAATTGAGCAAATCTCAACTTTGTTGCGTTGCTAGACACACTCACTTCCTGTCACCAACGGTCACTGTCGCTCGTGTCACCATTTAAATGAATGACATTGCCTCGATTTCTCGCTGGGTGTAGCTGGCAGTCTGAACGGGGGGGTAAGAGTGTGTATGTGTGTGTATCAGTAAGACAGTGTGTGCTTGTGTGTGTCTGCGTGTGTGAGAGTGTGTATGCGTTTGTGTTTCTGTGTGCGTGTGTGTGAGTGCATGTGCATTTCTGTGTGTATATATGTGTGTGTATCTGTATGAGTGTGTAAATGTGTGAGTCTGTCTGTGTGTGGTTGTGGCGACACGCTCTGGCATGCTCGTCTAAGCTCCAATCAAAGGTGGCCTTGTTCTCTGTATTTGTTATGTCTGAATGTCCGATGATGTGTGATGTGTCCCCACTTCCCCCCGTCACCTGCCAGGAACAAGCAGAACCAATAACAAAGTGCCATACACACTAACACACACACTTTCACTATCCCTAAACTAGCGAAAAGCACTGGAAAAGAATCCCAAGCGACTCCAAATGCCTCAAACAGTGTTAACACAACAGCCTGCATGTATTCCTTACTTGACAAAACATTTCTGTGATGTTAAGAAAGGATGTTTAAACAGGACAAAGGCCTAACCCAGGCCCGCCCCGCACCTGCGTTGCTCTCTGATATAGATAGAATATCAAATATGGAGACTTTCTGGTCTAACTCACCGGGAATCTGGCTGTGGGTGGGGCTGCTGAATGAGGGTGTGTTGAGGGCTGGGCGTGGGTTGTGGGCGGGGCCATGGTGAGGACTGCAGCGCATGGCACTTCGCCTCAGCTGCTCAGAGAAAGCTAACGCGCCTGGCTTTACACCTTCATCCGGCTTCTGGCGGTGTCCTGGACACACACATACACACAGAACGGAGATGAGAGAAAGCGGTTGTGTTGCCTACGGTCCATTAACAAATTCAGAACACAGACACACCAAAAAAAAACATTTATCATACTATACTCTCATTCCAACACACACTTCTGCATATGACTCACTGGAGAACGCACTCATGCTGCTGAATAACGTGCAATAAATTAAACATGAGGTGATTGAGAGGAGCAGAGAGTGAGACATGAGGAGAATAAGAAGAGCAGAGAAAGAGACAAGAAAAGAATGAGAGGTGAGCAGTAATTGAGACATGAGGAGATTAAGAGGAAAGCAGAAAAGAGAGAAGCAGTAGAGAGCCGAATCTGAGACATGAAGAGAATAAGATAAGAGCCAAGGATTAAACATGATGAGAAGGAGAAGAGCAGAGAATGAGACATGATGAGAATGAGAGAAGAGGAGATTGAAAGCACCTTTATTGAGACAATATTTTCAGCCACACAAAGAGACTTATCAAAATACAAGGCAATTATTGTGGAGGCATGAATTCAAATCCCAATTTTAACACAAGCTTTTGTTTATATGAGAGGGAATGGTATTCACGCGAACATCATGTAAGTGTCAGAACTGAAAACACCCTTGTTACTGAGATGACATCTGTTATTGACACCAGGCCGAGTGAACGCCAGGTTCAGGAATGCACCTATCTGTGACGACATTGATAGGTTGAACACCGCCTCCACAGAAAGAATATCAACGACTACTTCTCTAGCTCCACCCACTGGTTCACGCATGACAATTCTGAAGTGACACATGTGTAGTGACACAGATAGAGCGAGCAAGCAAAAAACAAACACGCCGTTAAAGATAGCTAAATATTGTGCCATCCCTGGTTGTGGAAGAAAACAGTCGCTGCATAACCTTCCTTCAGATTCCTATATTAGGAATGCGTGGATAAAGTTTATCTTTAAAGACGTTCCAGTTCATGTGGGAAAAACATGGAGCGTTTGTTCGTTTCATTTCTCTGAGGATTCCTTCATAAACAAGGCACAGGTGACAGAGACTAAAATTAAAAAGCAATGCTGTGCCGTCAATATTTGATCTGATAGGAACGGTGCAGCAATCTTATGTGAGTAAAACATGTTTGTACTATGCGTCACTATTGCTTTGTTAGAGATCACTTGATGTGCCCTGAGCACTATTCTCACGAGATTAGTATTACCTGGGGACCTCTAGTCATTTGTATTAATCGCAGTTGTCTGTGATCTTAAGCCTGTGCGAATCGCAATCTCTGTGATTTGGTGGGCTCATATATCAGTTTTCAAGGTTTTATCCACCATTTGCGAATAATAGAGGCTGCTTTGAAGTGTTTTGGTATTATTTCGGGTGCTGGGTGATATGTTACCGGGAGTCTCCCGTTTGTTTATTTATCCTGGAAACTCTCGTAACATTTGAGATCCGCGATCGCTGTGATCTTTTGTCCGGTTCGTGATCACGGGTCTCAAATGCTGACAGGTACGGTCATATGTCATTAAACACCATACAACTATAGGCTATACAAACTATACGCAAAGCCTTGCCATCACATCCGGCAAATATGTCAGTAAATTTTTGTAAAATCATCTCACCACATGAAATAATGATGTGGGGAGGTAATTTATAGATCACAGGAGGTCTCCAGATAATCCTAATGCCGTGCGAAAACTGTGAATGGTGCTAATGTGTAACCTAACGTTACATCTCAAACTAAATTCACAGAAGGCTCCAACTACGCAAACTGCTATCCAATCAAAGCAGTGGGCGTTTACTTATAAAGTCTTCAATGCGGCTTTATAAACCTAGTGTTTTTAGAGCTGGCCTCAAAACCCGGGTAGAAAATAGCTGATTTTGATGTTTTTGAATGTAAAAATCACACAAACGTCTTAAATAGAACACAGACAACAGTATAAAACAATAAACAAGCCCAGTTCATCACACCATTAAAGCATTCTACAAATCATCATCTTCATTAACTGTGCAGAGAACCACATTTATCCGCCAAATATCAACAAACACTTCTACACGGTTTACCAACTTATTATAAGCATGCTCTATCCTAAGACGAGTTGCCACCAGTCCAATAAACATGTTCAACACATTCAAAGAACCTTGCCCTAGCAATTAATTTTTTCTAGATTTCCTAATTGCAAATTTTTCTGTACCAGACAAAAAATTCAATAAGGTCAACATATTTTTCCTACTTGCTGAATATTTTGGACTATAAATAAATATTTCAGAAGAGAAATCTTATATATTATTAGTTTATATAGCAAGAGAAATGCTATAAACCATTAGAAAAAATAGAGAAGAGATAATTTAACAGAGAACATTTTACGAATAAATGAAAAACTGTTTCAACTTCAGAACAAAAAAGACAGCCTACCCCTACTGAAGGATTAAGGTGCACCACGAGTCTGTTCGTAGCTATGGCCCCATGTACAATCCTCTATTGGAGGTCACCTGTACGTTTGTCAATTGGTCGTTTGTATAGGGACTGCCAACAGCCTCCATCTTCCAAAACTCAGTCCATCTTGTTTCTGGAACTCCTCTCAAAAAATTACCATCAGATGACTTTACACAGGAAATATAAAGGGTTTTCCTCGTTTCATCGTCAAACTCATCCAACTGAGGGGTTTTTAATGACAGAAGACACTTTTCATCACCTTCCCACTCCCCCATAGCAATCTTTATCTTTAATGAGGAAAACACATGAGGAACTCCTTTTCTCCATTAATTAATGTTCTTTGAATCATTTAAGAAAGTGTTATATTCCACATACAAAGACTGAGTAATCTCAGAGAGGGCTTTATTTAGCAGGTGTTATGATCTGAACCCTGTCCTTTCACTCAAATCATCTAAATATGTATTCAAAACATGTCCCAACTTTATGCATCCAGCAGCAATGAAACGCGAACGCAAACTTTGTGCAGACATCAGTTTAGCTTGTAACAAAGAGTTGAAAAAAACTAGTTCCTCAAATAGCCACAAACCAGCAGGTTCATCTGATGAACGCGAAATAGTAAACACTTTCCATGCCTCAATTGTTGACTTGTAAAATGATGTAATGTCCACTCGATCATCATCTTGGAGCTGCATTAGGAACAGATTTTTGTCCAGTCCGATACCTCCTGCCCGCCTAAGGAGAACAACAGCAATTTCCATCCAAGATGCATTAGTGTGATACAACAGTCTTTGAACAGTCTGCAAACGGAAGGTCATTATTCTGGATTTTATATCCATCAGTCCTTGACCAGCTTCTTGAACAGGAAGGAACAAAGCAGCAGAGTGAATCCAGTGTTACCTCGACCAGAAAAAAACGCACAAGCTTTCTTTGAACTTCTTCTATAAGTCCTGCACCTGCTGTAGCACCATTAGATTATGCCCAAGAGTAGAAGCAACCAAATTATTGGTCACTAAAATTCTTCCCCTGTAAAACAGCCGAGGTAGCTAATATTTCCATCTAGACAACTTTGTGCACACCTTCTCTATTGTATCCTATAAGTGTCAGACCCCCAACAATTTGATTCATTCTCTGCCCCACCTATGATCCCATGGCAATTGAGGGAGATTTTTTAAATGCCCCTGACCCGCCCAAAAAGCTTCACTTTTGTTCCAATTTACTTTGTCTGATGAAGCTTCCTCATAACAATCAAGAACTTCAAACAGACTGTTAATATCTTAATTATGGTTAACAAAGACTGTAATTTCATCAGCATAGGCAGAAAGACATATTTTTATCCCCATGTACAATCAGCTCTAAATAGTTTTTTAGTGTGTTTGACAAACAATTTGACAAACATGTATATTTAGTTGTGAAAGGTGCAACAGGACACAAATTCTTTAAAAGAGCTAGATTCCCTTTTTTGGGCCATAATGATAAAATAGCGTATTGACAGAAAACAGGCAAAACACCTTTTTTTATACATTCACAAAAAACATCAAAAAGGTCCCTGTCTATACAACTCCAGAAACTCTTATAAAAAATTGCTGGCAGTCCATCCAGTCCAGGGGGTCGTCCTATGTTAAGGTTTCCAACAGTAGCAGTAAATTCTTTAAATGTTATATCAGCATCTAAGGCAGTTTACGAGTCACCATCCGACGGAGGAAAACCTTGAAAAAGCTGTATCATACAATCATTATCACAGTTCTCTGCAGCATAGAGATTAGAGTAAAAGTCCACCACATGTTTCCTAATTTCCAAAGCATTAGAGGTTACCCTCCCATCAGGAATCTTAAGACAAGCCATGTGGAGCGTCCATCTCTGCCAAAGATAGGAAACGAGACCTGACCAGAGTTCCTTTCACCCTCTCATTCAAAGCCAGACTCAATTCTCTCTTCTCTTCTCTTCTCTTCTCTTCTCTTCTCTTCTCTTCTCTTCTCTTCTCTTCTCTTCTCTTCAACGATTATATAAAGTAGAGTCATGTGTATCCACCAACTTTGATTCTATTAAATTAATTTGTTTTTCAAGCGTCTCAATCAGATTTTTTACTCGATTGCTGGAATTGACTGTATAGTACTGACAATAATTTGTATTCAAATTTTTCCTATATCCCACCACTGCTTTACATTTTCAAAACGAGCTTTTTTCTCTACCCAATGTTCACAAAAAAAAATCATCCTGCAGCAACTTAACATTGAAATGCCAATGTGAAGAGTAATACAGACATAACAATTGTCATCGAGATCAAATGATGATCTGAAAATCCTATTGGACAAATACAGCAATCTGTTACCTGATTACTAAAACATTTTGACACATAAAATCTGTCCAAGCGGCCAGCACTGACCCTGTAGATAAAAGTCTTAACCCACGTATACTGTCGATCATTATGATGTTTAATTCTCCACATATCTAAACATTTAATATCTTTTACCAATTTACACGATGAGCTTGAGGGCTGTAAATGAGGTTCCTCGGTATTACGATCTTCAGTAAAATGCACAGTACAGTTCCAATCTCCACCAATAACAACATAACCTTCACTAGAAAAACATTTAAGAACCCCACTCAGAATATAAAAAAAATATGACGTTCATATCCCACCTTTGGAGAACAGATATTTATCAAGCATGTCTTTATAAAAAGCATGCCTTGAATTTTTGCTTCAACTAAAATAGGACGACCTCTTACTGGTTCTTTTGGTTTTACAATAACTACATCTAAAGATGAGGAAAATAAGATGGCCACCCCTTAACTAGGAGATTTGTACCATGACTGAGTATTTTATGTCCATTCCACCACAAATTCCACTAAGCTTAATTTACTACATCAGGGTGCGTTTCTTGTAGAAAAACAATATTAATTCTCTTCTGTACAACAATTTCATTAACAAGAGCCCGCTTATAGCTATTCCTCCCACCATTAATATTCAGAGAACCTGTATTCAATACTTTCAATACAAACAGAAAGAGTAAAGATTAGGAAACAAGAGGAAGAGCTAAGAAAAGACACCATGATATATTACAATCGTCGATTCCCGCCCATCTTCTTTTTTTTACTTAGGGTTACCTTACATTTTCTTATTGCGGTAAGATTTACTGACATGACTTACTGATATAAAATTATAATTAAACGTTATTTGGAGAACTATTTATACACAATGCACATTTCATATTACATACACTTCAATCAAAACATAACCATATAGCATAATCAAATACACTTAAATGTATCTTTAGTTGGACTTCAGCACTATTTCTGCACAACTAAAGAATATTAAGTACAAAATTAGTTGTTCCAATTTAGCAGACTTTAAGTATACCAATGTAGTATACCACAAATACAATCGCGGTGTAGTTTCATTAAGTATATAAGATTTAAAAGGATTTGCAGTATACTTAGTATGAAATAAATGTATTTCAATTTATTTTTCACTAGGGTTCTCTGGTAAAAAATACAGACTTAAGAAATTTGTCTATATTGTGAAAAAATTCCTTAATGTTGATCTATTTGCCATCCAGAAAACCGTTGATGTGTTCTAAGCTTTACAAGGAGTCTTTATCAAAGCCTTGATCTGCTTGAGCCCTCTGAATTACCATCATCACACTGAGAATCTTCCTGAAATTCAAGATCATCAGACATCACATCTTCCATTTCCTCATTATTTACTTCATAGCACAATTCTTCTTGACTTACATCTTCCCTATTTTCCAACTTCTTATCACCACTAGTACTAGGAACTACTTCATCATATTTGGACTCAGACACTGAACTGTTTACACTAACACAGGATGGCACATTAACTGTAGCATCTGCATCAGCACAAACACCATTAGAAACTGAAGAATCAGACTCGATATGTTCAGCCTCATCATCAGCAGATAACACAGCATCAGCATTAACAACACTCACCTCAACAGGTGGAACAACGTCATCGAGCAGCCTCAGCCGAATTCTTAATGTTGTCTGAAGCCTCGACACTTGATCCAGCCGCACTCACTGCACCTGTTCTCATATGCGGACACGTAAAACGCTTATGTCCGATGTTTCCGCATTCAAAACAACGTAGGCCTACATTACCAGTGGTCGCAAACACCGTATACTATCCTCCCTCATGTTACACTCAAAAGTTTATGGCCAATGTATTATCATTAGAATCCAACATCATGAACACTTGCCTCCTAAATGATGCAACATGTTTCAATGAAGGATGTTTACAGCCAAGTGAGATAGCTTTAAAAAGGACTAACAACCTTTCCATATCGTTGTTATTCACGCTGTAAATCTTCATCAGATACACATGGCTTAACATTTGAAATCGTAACTTTGTAGACGACGCGTAAAGTGGAGAACGTTGTACGAAAGCATCATTAATAACCATCCCACTCACTAATAAACGATTGACTTAATTCTGCTCTTTAAAAAAAAAAAACAGCCTTATTCATACATGAATAAGGATGAAATGTTTTCATGACCAATTTGATCCCCAACCACGACACGCACATCTTCCACTGTGGCATTTTCTTCAGGAACACACCTGAAACCATTACAAAGTGATAATGATGGCGTCTCAGCGAAAGACACTGTCCTACCACACAACTCCAAAACAATGTTCTGTAAAATGTACACTTCCAAATCATGCAACTTTAGAGGAAAGAAGGAAAAAGGAGGAAAAAATATTTAGAAAATATTATCATGCAACAGCTCTCACCCGACTCCCAGCATGCTACAGAGTGAGAGAGGAGAGAATGACACCGTGTCCTCACCAAATGCGATGTGACGCGCGATAAAAATGTATCTTTCCATGTTAATCAGATGTTTTATCCTAACCAGCTGCGACAGCACCGCGTGATGAGCAACTGCCATTTCTATTTTAGAAACGATTTCTATTTCTGCGACATCGTGGCTGATAGCTCCACCCACACAACGATCTCATTCGATGTAAGTTCTGCACCTCATGTATTTTGATCACCAAACATGGATGAAGATCGCAAAGAACAAGACGCATCTCTCTTTGTGCACTCTTCAGCTCCAGCGTGCGAGGCTGCGTGGACAGAGAAAAACGATTCTGATTGGCAGTGTTTTGTGATTGATTGTCGCGTCCCGCCCCTTTTTCGCATTTGGTATGGAAAAACAAATTGCTTATCGCAGCAATCTCATCGCATCGCGTTTGGTTAGGATGCGGTGTGAGACATGAGGAGAATGAGAGAAGAGCCAAGGATTACACATGATGAGAATGAGAATAGCAGAGAAAGAGAAAAGACAAGAAAAGAATGAGACGAGAGCAGTAAATGAGACAAGAGGAGCAGAGGATGAGACATCATGAGAATGAGAAGGGCGAGGATAAGACACGTTGAGAATGAGAAGAATAAGCAGAGGAGAGGATAAGACATGATAAGAATGAGAAGAACGGAGGATAAAACATGATGAGAATGAGAGAGCAGTAAATGAGATATGAGGAGGATGTGGAAGAACAGAGAATGATACGATGAGATTGAGAATAGCTGAAAATGAGACATGAAGAGGATGAGAGAAGAGAATAGGCATGAGGAGAATGAGAGGAGAGATTGAGACATGAGGAGAATGAGAGGAGAGAATGAGATATGAGGAGAATGAAAGGAGAGCAGAGAATGAGACATGAGGAGAATGAGAGCAGAGAATGAGAAGAGAGCAGATAAGGAGACATGATGAGAATGACGATGAGAAGAGCAGAAGATGAGACATCATGAGAATGAGAAGAGCAGAGGATGACACACGAGGAGAATGAGAAGATGAGACATGGAGAGAATGAGAGGAGGGGAAGAATGATACATGAGGAGAATGAGAGGAGAGAATGAGAGATGAGGAGAATGAGAGGAGCAGATATTCAGACATGAGGAAAATAAGAAGAACAGAGAATGAGTCATGAAATAACTTTATTTTTGTTGTCATGAGAATGAGAAAAGAGCAGTAAATGAGACATGAGGAGGATGAGAGGAGAGCAGATAATGAGACATGAGGAGAAAAAGGATGAGAAGAGCAGAAGAAAATACATCATGAGAATAAGAAGAGCAGAGAATGAGACACGAGGAGAATGAGAGGTGAGCAGAGAATGAGTCAAAAGTCAAAGTCTGCTTTATTGTCAATTCTGCCACATGTACAGTACATACATATAGAGATGATGAGAATAAGAATGAGACGATGTACATACATCGAAGAGCAGAGGATTAGACATGAGGAGGATGAGAGGAGAGAATGAGACATGGGGAGAATGAGAGGAGAGAATGAGACATGAGGAGAATGAGAGGAGAGAATGAGACATGGGGAGAATGAGAGGAGAGAATGAGGAGAGAATGAGATTGAGACATGAGAATGAGAGGAGAGAATGAGATATGAGGCATGAGGAGAATGAGAGCAGAGAATGAGAGAGGAGATGAGACATGAGACATGAGGAGGATGAGAGGAGAGAATGAGACATGGGGAGAATGACAGGAGAGAATGAGACATGAGGAGAATGAGAGGAGAGAATGAGACATGAGGAGGATTAGAGGAGAGAATGAGACATGAGGAGAATGAGAGGAGACAATGAGACATGAGGAGATGAGAGGAGAGAATGAGGAGATGAGATGAGATGAGAGGAGAGGAACGAATGAGACATGAGGAGGATGAGAGAAGAGAATGAGACATGAGGAGGATGAGAGGAAAGAATGAGACATGAGGAGGATGAGAGGAGAGAATGAGACATGAGGAGGATGAGAGGAGAGAATGAGACGCGAGACATGAGGAGGATGAGAGGAGAGAATGAGACACGAGACATGAGGAGGATGAGAGGAGAGAATGAGACACGAGACATGAGGAGGATGAGAGGAGAGAATGAGACATGAGGAGGATGAGAGGAGAGAATGAGACATGAGGAGGATGAGACACGAGACATGAGGAGGATGAGAGGAGAGAATGAGACACGAGACATGAGGAGGATGAGAGGAGAGAATGAGACATGAGGAGGATGAGGAGAGAATGAGACATGAGGAGGATGAGAGGAGAGAATGAGACATGCATGAGACATGAGGATGAGACATGAGGAGGATGAGATGAGACTGAGGAGGATGAGATGAGAGAGAGGATGAGAGGAGAGAATGAGACATGAGGAGGATGAGAGGAGAGAATGGGACATGAGACATGAGGAGGATGAGAGGAGAGAATGAGACTGAGGACATGAGGAGGATGATGAGACATGAGGAGATGATGAGGAGGGAGAGGAGAATGAGACATGAGGATGAGATGAGGAGTGAGGAGAGGAGGATGAGAGGATGAGACATGACGATGGGAGGATGAGAGGAGAGAGAGAATGAGACATGAGGAGGATGAGACATGAGAGGATGAGACATGAGACATGAGGAGGATGAGAGGAGAGAATGAGACATGAGGAGGATGAGAGGAGAGAATGAGACATGAGGAGGATGAGAATGAGGAATGAGAGGAGGAGAATGAGACATGAGGAGGATGATGAGGAGAGAATGAGAATGAGACATGAGGGGATGAGAGAGAGGAGAGATGAGAGACATGAGACATGAGGAGGATGAGAGGAGAGAATGAGAATGAGGAGATGATGAGGACATGAGGAGGATGAGAGAGAGAGAGGATGAGAGGAGAGAATGAGACATGAGACATGAGGAAGATGAGAGGAGAGAATGAGACATGAGGAGGATGAGAGGAGAGAATGAGACATGAGGACATGAGAGAGGATGAGATGAGAGAGAGGATGAGACATGAGGAGGATGAGACATGAGACAGGAGGATGAGAGATGAGGAGGATGAGAGGAGAGAATGAGACATGAGGAGGATGAGAGGAGAGAATGAGACATGAGGATGAGACATGAGACATGAGGAGGGATGAGACATGAGAGGATGAGAGAGAGAGAATGAGACATGAGACATGAGGAGGATGAGAGGAGATTGAGGAGGATGAGACAGAGATGAGATGAGAGGAGAGAATGAGACATGAGGAGGATGAGAGGAGAGAATGAGACATGAGGAGGATGAGAGGAGAGAATGAGACATGAGGAGGATGAGACATGAGACATGAGGAGGATGAGAGGAGAGAATGAGACATGAGGAGGATGAGTGAGACATGAGGAGATGAGAGAGAGAATGAGACATGAGGATGAGATGAGATGAGCTGAGGAGGATGAGACAGAGACATGAGGAGGATGATGAGCATGAGACATGAGGAGGATGATGAGACATGACTGAGACTGAGACATGAGGAGGATGAGATGAGACATGAGGAGGATGAGAGGAGAGAATGAGACATGAGACATGAGGAGGATGAGAGCAGAGCATGAGACATGAGGAGGATGAGAGCAGAGAATGAGACATGAGGAGGATGAGAGCAGAGAATGAGACATGAGGAGGATGAGAGGAGAGAATGAGACATGAGGAGGATGAGAGGAGAGAATGAGTCTTGAGGAGAATGAGAAGAGAGCAGATGATACTTTTGTTGAGGGGTTGAAGTATGTAAAAGTCTTTAGGATGAGGTGACACTGGTCAGGCAGGAGTAGCTTCAGTGTTTTTGTGAATGTGTGTGGATGTTACACAGGAGGATGTCAGATGCTGTTTTTGACTCTGTCTGCATTCACACTAAATGGAGACGCATGTGTGTGTGGGTGGGTGTCTCACTCTGACCTCACACATCGAGAGCTTTCGAGCATGGCAGATTAATGATCACAGGCGATGAGAGGAAAAGCAAACGCCGCCCGCAGCTGTGCGAAGCCGTCAGCCGCACTCATGCAGACGCGCTAGTCTGCACACGCGAGGAGAGGAAGTCCTGCTGAAATCAGAGAGCGCGTCTGAGAGCTTTGAACACAGGGCCAGACAGACCCTGAATATGTGGGGTGGCGCCGCCAAACAGATTCCCGACCGGAATAACGGACCAACGGGGAATAGCCGTTCCACGACCACCAGCACGAGAACACAGCGTGATATGAGCGCATATAAAGACATAGCAAAATCCCTAACACACACACGCTCACACACACTGACAGAGCAAACACAAACTATAGTAAAATGAAAAAAAGAAATGTGTCAGGACTTACGCCGTGGCTCCCGGGGCCCGTCCACCGTGATCTTTATGGCTCTCTGATAGGTGGCCACCTGCGGAGGGTTCGTGAAGACGGTGATGGTGAGAGTAAAACTCTTTCCTGTGGACACACAAACACACACACAGATCAGAAAAATGCACGCAAGACATTTGTTGAACAGATTTAGCAGATGGATTTCAGATATATTTATAATACATCTGCAAGGCATTAAAATCAGTGTATTTATGGATGAGGATATCATGGCAGATGTTTTGACGGATGGCTGTCAGATCTACACTGACACGACTGCTTGTACTCTGGTAAAAAACGAAACCACAAGTCGACACACGTAGGGATTTAAAGTTGCTTTTCTCGTGTCTTCAAACACATGGTGTCAGGACAGCAAAGACACGAGCTACGTGAGCATCCCCAAATAATCACAGGACGAGCCAGATGACCTCAGAGAGTCTGAAATAATACTGAGAGATATCAGACGCGGTATTCACTCCTCATAAATGACTTCATATGTGGACAGACTTAAATTCAGAAGACACACACACATGTAAACACCAACACACACTTTAAAAATAAAAAGCAAGAGACATGGAGTCTGTTCAATATGTTGTTCTGTCTTAAAGGGACAGTTCACCCAAAAATGAAAATTCTGTCATCATTTAGTCTCGTTTGAGTTGTTCCAAATCTGTATAAATTTCTTCGTTCTGTTGAGCACAAAAGAAGATATTTTGAAGAATGTAAGTTACAATACAGATCTCATCCACCATTTACTGCCATAGTAGGGGTAATAAATACTATCGCAGCATATGGGATGAGATCTGTTTGGTTACTGACATTCTTCAAAATATCTTCTTTTGTGTTCAGCAGAACAAAAAGTACTGCATACATACAGGTTTGGAACAATCTCAGGGTGAGTAAATGATGATAACATTTTCATTTTTGGGTGAACTGTTCCTTCAAAGACTTTTTACATTGTCTTTCATTTCAAACAGCCTCATTCTCATGTCAAATGAAATGTTGCATCCATCAGAACTAAAACGACTTGAACAGACTTAGTCATATAAAGGTTTTAAATTCCACACAATAAAAAAACGTTCTCTAGATTTATTTTAGTTTACTTTAATTAGTTTACTAACCTTTCAGAAAACTATATTTTTACTAGTGTTTTAAAAAACACAGAAAAATACCAATGAATATTTCCAAATATTTCACCAAAATCTGACAAACTTTGCCATGGATGAGTGCAAACACACGCACACACTAAAGCCACACAAGAGATCAGAACTGGAACCCGAGCAAACGCACCCTACCAACGCCAGGTGCTATTCTGAGCTTAGATCTCCCAGAAACCCACAAAAACATACACAGTCCAGAGAGTCCAGAGACACACACGCACCAACAGTATGGAAAGACACACATACGCACACGCGGCTACACACACACTTATAAACATACATAGTAAAGTAACACGCACACACTCAGTGGTTTACTGTCTGGATCAAAGACGTTCTGTCTTGAGAAGACACTCACTGGACAACCAGGAAGTGCATGCGGTTCTTCAAGGGGATGTCCCCATACATACACAACAAGTGTGTGTGCTTCTGCGTTTCTGTAATGTGTGTGTGTGGGGGGGGGGTTGTGTTCATTTGTTTGTAAATGTCCGGGTTAGAGGGGATTTCATGGCGTGTGTACATGCAGAAGTCAATTAACAAAGCAAAAGTTTAAATGTGTGTGTGTGTAACTGCCTCAGGACAGCAACTCAACCCAACTGAACAAACATAGAAGATGAAAAGACAGAAAAGCCACACAGATGAATCTTTGTTGTCTTATCTCCATGTCTTAACTGATGGAAAACCTTGAGAACTTCAGCAGCATTAAAGAGAGAGAGTGTATCCGTGTGTGTGGTTTACATTTCTCTCTTACTTAACACGCCAGCTTTCTCTCGGCCCGCACTCTTTTCCGGCACTAACCATAATCACTTCCATCACTGTAGAGTACAGCTGCTCTCCGGCACACACACACACTCACACATCGCTCTAATAAACAACAGTCTGCGCAGACGTGCATGTCCGAAACAGTCGTGTGTGTACATTCTGCACGACAAGGGCCTTCATGCAACCACACAAATATCTTCGTTTTGTTTAGCATCCCTAACTAAACATTTACGTACGTCTCTGTACACATTCATGGGGTACACAACCAAAAACACAAAAAGTCATACACAATCTTTCATTTGCGGTACATGCGTGTCTCTGATCTAAACACACCTGCAGCAAACACAGACCCCAAATCCTGTTTTCATTCTTTTATACGTGTGCGCTTGAATGAAGACAAAAAAGAAGAGGACAAAGAGTGTGTTAACATTGTGTTTGTGTGTCTCAGGTCCGGGCATGTAGCGGTAAGACAGCAACATTAGCGTTCAGGGCTATATCAGACGCATCAAATCAGAGCAACAATACAGCCCTGCGGGACACCACCATTTCCCAGAAGAAGAGTGAGTGTGTTTAGCTAAATATCCACATTTTGGCTGAATATCACAACACATCAGTGTCAGAAATAGAAGTTAACACAACTGCCCCATAAGTCGTGGACGGGCTACATGGAGGGGCTCTGAGGCATAGCAAGCCATATATTTATGTTTAACAAGTATATATATTTTTTAGTTTTCTTGGAAAAGGGCCAATGGTTTGGCTTGACAACACCCTTATTCATTGGCTGGTGTCGTGTAGACCCTTTTGAAGCTGCGTTGAATTTGGATCTTCACCCACAGCCCCCCGTTGAAGTGCATTATATGTAGAAGATCCCTGGAAAACTTTCCTCAAAAGCCTCAATTTGTTTTTGACAGAAGAAATAAACACACGGACAGCTTGCATGACATGTGGGTGAGGGAATTATCATGCATTTCTAACTTTAAAGTGAACTACTCCTTTTAGTGATTCTTGATTCAATCCGTCTAGTAAGTCAACAAACGCGGTCTCCATGAGAAGTGTATGTTCAGACAATAATTCATTTCTCGAATACAATTCACAAAGTTACAATAGACCAAAGGGCATGCAACTATGCAAAACAACATTGATCCACCTTTAAAAATGTCTACATTGAGCACACTTTTGTATCGAAAGTAACTTACAAATGAGGAACATTACAAACACATCTACAAGCATTAGAAGCAGGGCCGGCCCAAGCCTTTACGAGGCCCTAAGCACAATTCTATTTGGGAGTACCCCTGTGCCCCCAATTCAATCGCTTATTGTCAATGTTTGATTATTTGCACGCACACTTACCCAATGTTATTAGTTGTAGCTATGCTTGGGATGTATGAATGTCACGAACACATTAACCTTGCATTACAAGTGTATTGTGACTTGATCAATTCATAACTTCCAATTTAGGGTGAACTGTCCCTTTAAATGTTGAGCACAGACCATACAAAGGTTGTGGGATATATTGTTTAATGCATTTAGCTATTTGCAAAAAATGTATTTAATAAATCATTTTTATTTTATTTTAACCACAACCTAAACACCCCTTTAAAGCCACACAGTCCTTGGGGATGATTTAATCTTTTTTATTTAGTGTATTTTACTTGATAACCCTTAACTGAATTTACAATATGCACACAATTAATCTTAACCTTATCTTAAATAAAACGCTGAATTGACAGACAATTATAAATGACACGAATCATATAAATTACATATTTTTCATCTAAATCACCATTTTGTCATTTGTATCAGTGAATACTGTCGGATGTTCAACATTTTCTATCATATTTAATAACCAGTTGTCAAATATTGGATGTTTTTCATGACTTGTGTTGCACAGCACTCTTTCGACCTTAAAACTGAAGCGTCATGCTAAACAGATGAAGACGTGACAGTAGCTCTGTCTTCTTTGATTTGATTCGCCGCTGCTCGGCTCTGTAACCAGTAACTCCCGCCTCCTTTCATTTGATTGGCCACCTCACTTATTTTGATGTTGCAAATGTTGTGTTTAGTCAGTCATTTCACAAATTTTGACACACACCACAGAAAAAAAAAAGTGTACTGCTCTATGTGAAAAAAGGGATGCGTGTCGTGAATAAGCTGTAATTTCATGTGCTCTTGGGGGCCCCCTAGTGGCAGCGAGGCCCTAAGCAGCCGCTTCGTTAGCTTACAGGGCCGGCTCCGATTAAAAGTTAAAACTTTGTCTCAGATGTTTGATACTCAGATACTAACTTTTCCAGACTTGACAAATCTGAGCTCAGTTGATCTCTTCTCAAATCAGACAGACTTGAAAGATTTTCAACTCTTTTTCTCCGGAGATATATCTGAGACACAAATGAGACTTAAGCTTCCATTTGCTCGCCAATTTACTCTCACTGAAATCTAAGAGAAATAGATGATGTCATCAATGATATTTGTCACATTTAAATCTATTTCTACATTCTTGTGATCTACTAATGCTCCGCCCACAGCACGATGGGAGTTGTTAAACAGTCCCACGCTTGCTTAAGCAGCGGTACAAAAGACTCGATGGGGGCGGATGTCTAGCTTGTGTTCATAAAGGCTTATGCTTTAAATAGATAAGACTGCCATATTTGACTGCACCTGATTTTGTCTGACGGTCGACCAGACGCACAGGAAACAGAAGCGTCAGGTGTAATGGTCTGATGTGTGTGTTCGTACATCAAACACACATGAGAATTAAAATGTCTCGTCATGGTCTGCGGTACGACTGCATCGACTGTTTCCTTCTCACAAAAAGGCAAATTTGTCCGCTAAATCTGAGAAAACCATCTTCGGGGACATCTGGGGACGTCCTCCTCACTTGTGTGTCTAGCAGCAATAAGGTCCTTCAGAGTACAAGATATACTGTGTCTGTGTGTGTCATATTTCTACAATCAGAGATACGCAAGCCAACATCTGTTCTGCACAACCAGCTGAAAGCATCGTGCGGGGTGACACAAAGCCAAAAGAAGATCTATTTTGGTATCATATATTCCCCGGCTCACCTCTTCCACTGCGTCCCACGAAACGCAGGTCGTTGAATCGGGCCACTTGGTTTTTGATGGCGGCCGTGGCGTTGCGTAGCTCCGCCGAGAAATTCTCATCGTTCCCCGCCATCACGGTCACCAGTGTTCCATCGGGGATATCGCCGAGAGCCACGACCTGCCGTCCGGTGAATGAAGAAGATACGTTAGACACAAAAAAAGAAATACAAATTCAGCATGCAACAGCACATCCATTAAAACACAATAACAAAACAAGAATAAGATACCAAAATAATTTATAAAAACATGTTGTCATGTCAACATTTTATTCTTATCTAATTTATCTTATTGTTGTATAATTTGCAGTTTAAATAGACATTTTATCATGCAAACACATGGGTAGACGTGATAGTGAAAATGAAACACAAACAACATTCAAATGGTCTCCGCTGCCCTGCGTCATTGCCAATATCTCCCCATCTAAACAAAATAAGCAGGTTATTTGCATATTAACTGTAAATGTCAGAACAGTTACAGTCACGAGTCCAGCGAAAAACTCTCACATCCAGGATCATTCATTACGTTTTAGCGATGGCAAGACTGGGTGGGTCACATTTCTGCCTTCGAGTGCCTAACGCAATGATGAAAGAACGTGTGGTCACCCGTGACTGCAGCAGATTAACAACAATTACAGACGTTTCCCTCCAAAGCATTTAAGGATGTTAAAAAGCTGAAGCCAAATTGTAAGATATGTCAAGATATTGTTAAGATTCTAAAGCTTGAGGCAAATTTTCTATTAGTGATATACATTATGTTATTGTCCTTTCATACAGCTAAAACAACAGATGATCATTTTTGCGTAATGATCACCTAGAATGATCATTGACAAATTAAATGAATTGTTCAACCAAATAATTGAATGTCATTTTTACCCCATAAATGAAAGGATTATACTTAAGTTTAGAAAACATGTTTGCCTTTAGGACACTCGGAATATACAGCACGAGTGGCATTTTGCATTTAACTTTAGTTTGGTATGTTTGGTCTGTGTCACCACACTTTATAGCAAATAAAATTCAATGTGACAAATCCAACGTGAGCGCATATGACAAGTAACGCAGACTTTTACTGTTAAATTGGGTGTGTAAAACAGACGGTGTTGAAAGGACACAGCAGACGGTGGTCCGGTACCTTGAAGGCAATGGGTAGGGTCTTGTTACAGCGCCAGTGTGTGGGCAGTACGGAGCAAAGGAAGTTTGGGCTGTCCGTGCGCACCAGTTCTCCCGGGTGGTCGGAAAGCACCTCCACCATGCTCCGGTCAGCCATGCGCAGTTTGCCCACCAGGGTGGCGCCGCTGCTCTCCTGAGCCCCCAGGGGCAAGCCCTCATTCATCTTCCCCGAGCTCAGGGTGGTCGAGGGAGGCGTGAAGCGTCGCCCAGGCGCAGGTTCTGAAACAGGAAGCCAGAGACATCACATTTAGTTTCATTATTGTTCAACTCATCAGATGTTAAGAATAAAACACATCATTTAAAGTTGATCTTAAAGGATATTATTTAATTAACGCATTCATTTTAAATAAATGATTTAATTCATTTAAGATCTAAGAAGATACAATGTTGCTTGCTAGTTTTTTTATTAAATAACTGGCTGTAGAATCTGACGGGGGGAGAAGGGTTTTAAATTGAATCACACTTCAGTGAAATTCAATGTATTGCAATCTCAAATTCTGATAATCTGATGTGTAGTATGCAGTTTAGTACAAAACTACAAACTACAATACATAGGCCTACGTTTTAATAAACAAAATTATTTTTTAGATTATTAATGTCAATAAACCTCACCATTTATTTTACCCCCAAACCACAGTAATGCACTGTAAGGATCTTATTCCAGTCACACTATTATGTTACTGCGTTGTTTTCTCATGTCACCTATGCATTTGCAGAATAAATCTTTAGCTTATATAGAGGCAAATGAAACCATTAAAAGCCCGAAACCACTTCATTTATTCAACCACAACCACTGGCACATGAGTGCGGTTAAACGCGACTGTAGGAAGGAGCGCAACGACCTGCTGCGCCACAGACGCGCCACCCAATATAAATGCAGAAGCTCTGGATCAGTGCAAAACTGGAGCTGGTGACGATGAGTATTTGAGGTGGTAAAAAGAGAGGAATAAGAGTAGGTGATGTAAAAGAGAGAGTGACCGTTAGCATAAAATACACAGACATATTTGGGAGAAGATGTATATCATTATCGTATAAAATGTAAAAACTTTACCAAACAATAAAAACAGTACAGTTTCGGTCTATTACACTTCTTAATTCTTTATCCCTTTAATGACTTACATTTAACTTACATTGAATAATTGGTACATTCGCATTTTGGGCAATTTGATTGAATGTTAATCTTTAGTCTGCAATGCATTGCTTTATTATTTTAAAATGCTATTCGCTTATTCTTTGTACGGTTGCTAGTTTACTTCATTACTTCCTGCAGTGCTTCGATTGCACAAATGGTTGTCTCTTTTTGTCGAAGAGAGAGAGGCTTATATTAAAAATAACACCGAGAGCGTCTATGGCTATTAAATGTCACATCTAAATCACCAGCAGGTTCAGATACGAAATACTGTTGGTATTAAAAGCTGCCAACGTCGAGATATTATTAAACACGACGTCAAAATAGTCGTGTGTCCGGAGACTTGAGAAATACATCTTACCGTATTTGGCGTCCCAAAGAAAAACCATTTGTATGTTTTAAGCGCTTCTCAGACGGGATCAGGATCCAGAGTCTCCAGACGCGCAGCTGAGACGCGTGGAACAACAAGAGCCGAAACGCAGCGTGGAAACTTTGCGTTACTATCCGCTCGACGAGGTAGAAAAGTCGTTTAGTCAGTCTTAAGACTGAACTTTGTGAATCCTTCGCGTCGATATTCTTCCTCTTTCAGCAGGAATCATCGGAGGTGACCCGCGTAGCCTATCCGTTAGAAAGCGTGCGTAAAGTTGCGCACCTTGGAGACGCTATCCCTAACGCACGCGTTTCTGCGGTTCACTTTCAGCCGGAATGAAGAGTAGATGTACTCTATTGTCTATCTATAAACATAAACTGTTAGGAGAAAGTATTCTTCCTGAATCCATCTCACAGCGCTTCCAGGACTTCGCTTTGCAGTGGGAATGACAGTGCGCCGAATAAGTCTCGCGGCAGCGACGCGGCTTTTACTGGCAATGCTCAGCACAGGAATGCCAGACCGGGGATGTATTTGCATACGTCCCCTCGGGCGTTCTCATTGGTCACGACTGACGACCCTCAGTAGGCTCGACCAATCAGAGGCCCGCCCGAACGGGGGAACGAGCAGTCAATGGAATTCCTGTCGCGCGTGCTTCGACGCGCGCACTCGTCGCAAGGTTAATTTGTTTTGAATCGTTTGGTTTGAAGTTACCGGTCACGTGACAGTAAAGATTAGCCGTCACGGTGAAGAGATGAATGAAAAGACTATAAATAATAGCTTGCTTTACTTTATAATATATTATGCGCATGAAGATTTGATTTAAAATATATAAATACAAAATGTTTTAAAAAGCTGCCAAATGAATAGATGTCAAGAAGATAATAACAAGTGTACAAGACAACATTCAGACATTTACAAATATTTAATATGGTTTTGTCTTAAAATTTAAATATCAGTCTTGTAATAGGTGAATACATGACGTTTTGTTATTGCTGTACTGTCAAACGCAAAATAACAAGAGCTCCATCTTCAAAGCATTATCATGTTCATGAGAAGATGTGAGTGTACTGTGACAAACAAACACAATGTGCACACGCAATAAACAAAGTGTTTATACAGTTTCTAACTTAGGTAAAGAACATACAAGTCAACATGTTCTATAGAAATGTCTATCCTCTACTAAAATATATGAGAGACAGAGCAAGGGTCTTAGTCTCAACCGAAGAGCAGAATGTCTGATCGCAGTAATGATTTGTATTCTGTAGCCAAAAGGGGGCAGCACTAGATTTATATGATTCTCATGGAGCGTGGTATGATGTGGATGTGCCAGACGATGCAAATGTTTTTCAAGCAGTTAACATAACTGCAAACCGAGTCTTTACATGTATCCAACACAACACTGCCAAGGCTTTAAAAGGGGAACAGTTAATATGGCTGCTAAATCACCAAGTTTTGCTTATTTGGTGAAGGTTGAGTCTGCATTCCGATGAAAGATCAGACATCTATATGGCATCCTGTATACAATTCACAATGTTCATTCCAATTTCAGATACTGACTGAACATATATTAACATATAGTCATTTTTTGAATGATTTAATGTTGCTAGATGCACTTTATCTCTATGCCTTGACTAAGATAAAGTGAAATGAGTCAATGTGCAGCTTTGAGTATCAACAACAACAGAACTAAGAGATTTTGTTCTCTACGTGAACTGATTCATTTGTTAAAACACAGTTTCATGAGATGTGTCATTTTCTGTATAGTCTCAGCTGAGGATAATAAAAACAAAATGCATATGCTGATGTCACAGAAATGACAAATATTGTAGCCGGCATGAGCTGAACAACACTGACCTGATCTGTTCTTTTAACTTATAGATAAATTAATAAATGAACATTTTATGTAAAAATGAAAGGTAAAGTGTTGCACTTGAGGTTACCAATTCAAGTTACTAACTTTGGTTACATTTAAACACACACACACACACACACACACCAAACAATGCTGTTATCTTGGCCCGAACCTGAAACCAACGATCAATTTCAGGGAAAATATAACATGCACGCACGCCAATCATAAATGATTTTCTAGCACAAAGGCTCCGCGGGTCTGGATGTTCAGGATCCTCCTCTTCTGTTTTACTGAATTGGAGTAATCTGATCTCTCAAAGTTGAGCGATCAATAGTGCTTGTAGTCGGCCATAAAATATATCGACAAGCATCGCAAGGTTACAAATATCTGATCATGTTCAGTTCAGTCATGGAGGGTCATATCCTAAAACTAAAATATATTTTTATAGCAAAGCTTGTACTTTAATAGACAGAATATAAAAATTAATGAAAATTTAAGCAAACATTTCCATTTGCTCCCCATTCAATGTCACTGATAGTTAGAAGAAATAATCAAGATATTAAAGATATCTGTGAATTTTCTTTCTTGGTTAAAATGAGCTTCATTATTTAGTAACTCAAGACTCATATAGATATATCTATTGTCACACAAAATAAAATATATTTGTAGCTCTTTAAACCTTTCCCAGGCTGTAGTATACCAACAAAATGTATGTCAAGCAAAGTAATTTAAAAAATAATACACTGTAAGAAAATACTTAAAAAGTTAACTTGTTAAACAGCTTCATTAAATTGTTAAGTTAAATCAAATTAGCTTTATGAGTCAATTCAAATTCAATGATATTGATAATATAATTAGGTTCAATTGTCTTATAAAGCTAATTTTATATAACGTAAAAATTTTAGCAGAAAATTACTGATTTTTGACAGTGTACCTATCCAGAAAACACAGTGAACACCTTCAAATAATATAAATATCATAACATATATCCGTTATTCTGACAAATAAAATCCTGCTTTAAGGCCTGATGAAAGCATACAACCACATACACACACTGAAGTTGTAGTTCCCTATTTGAGCAGTTCCTCTTTTACATTTTAAAGCAAGGGAAAAGAAACAAAAGAAGGCGAGAACAGAAAAGACATCAAAGAAAAACCACATGCAATGTAAAGAAATGGAGAACAAAAGTCTAAAGTAAATAAAATCAAAACATTTATGAGCCACAGTTTGGACTTTACCAAAAAGTGTGCTGCCGCTTCGGCCCTTCCTCATGAAGTACATGGCCCACGAGAGTGGTCCGGATGCTTTGAAGGACGCCGAATTCATTTTCGCTCGCTCTGACGGGACGAACCCAATCCAAAGATTTGCACCTGAAATAAGGACTCGCTCTATTCCCTCTGCTTTTATACACCGACACGCTCCGGATTACAAAAAAACTCCAGATTAAGAAGAGGTGATGGAGGGAAAGCTGACATGCAGTCATGACTAATATATCCCATCAGTAACCATGGCCTCAGGAGACAGACCCATCTCTCTGCCCCAAGGCCATTCTGACCTGCTAATTTCATTTAGGCAATGATTTCTCCTCCATCTCGAGGTTTTTCTGGATGCTGTGAAAATGGAGGTCGTAGATGAACTGATTCTGGGCAGGTGATGTTAAAAATATGAGAAATATTCAAATTGTTTTTTCAAAAATTTTTTGCTCTACTCTGCTCTTTAATTCTCTTCGATATTTCAATTATTTCTCAGACATAGTGTGATGAAATGGAAACGTTTGCTTCAGTCTCATGTGTGTCTCAGATATTTCTCCCGAGAAAAAGAGTCAGACATCTGATAAATGTGTCTGTGATGAGAGTTTTTAGAAGAGATGTCAAACTGAGCTCAGATTCGTCTCGTCTGCAATCAAAGTCAATATTAGTGAAGATCTCGATATCAACTCAAACATTTCTCTCATCACATTTACTCAAATCCAGATTTTTTTACCTCTACAATCTTCATTTACACCCCCATTGTCTTCTTGGATTTGAACAATCTTCATCATTCTACAATTTTGTGAGAAACATCTGAGACGAAGTTGAGACTTAAAAGAAACACAACTGAGAACTGCATTAAATCTCCTTTGCTGATTCATATATTCACGTTCAGCCAGACAGAGAAACCCAACTTTAAAACATCAATTGTAGACATCATAAACATGCTCTTTACACAAATGTGTGCACTTGACAGATACTGTACATGTGCTTGTTAAAGATACTAATACAAAGATGAATTTTGGTCATCAATAGGTCACTCATGTCAAAGATAACACTGGAATAAACACGATTCAACCCACAGCTCAGTTTTCATATGTAGGTATGTAGCTCCTGTCAATGCTCATACCACAAAGATGTATCGCATATAGTGCTGTCTGTCCAGTTTTGAAACTCTCACAACACCTCAGACACACTTATGGAAGACGGCACAGATTTAGTCTCTGCCTAGAGGCAGTCTGTCCTCTGCGGCCCCCAGAGACGTTCCACCCCGGGGCCGGTGCTGCTGGGCACAGAGGATCAATAATCCCTTCCTGAGGCCCAACAATCAATGAGTCCATACCTAACAAACGCTCAGATTAAACGAAGAAGAGTCATTTAAAGAGGGAATATCATGCAATACATGTATTTACTGTACAACTGGAAATAGCTTATAACCTGCAATGTTTTAACTAAAACCAAAATTGTTGGTTCAACTTTAAAAAAAAAGTTACCTGGTTGCCTTAAAATTTGGAGTTAATTCAAGTTATAAATATTAGTCAACATAACAATTTTGCATCAAATTAATTGAGTTTTAAGCATTAACTATTAACTATATTAACTATTAAGAGTTAAGTATATTTTTAAGTTGAATTTTAAGTTGATGTTGAAACGACAAAAAAAAACAAATTATATTTAAGAGTTTACAGTATGTTGTTCTTATTATCTAAAACAAGTTTTATTAAATTATCTTTTTTGTTTCAGGTGTTTTTTTCTAAAACAAAAAAACATTAGGAGAAATCAAAACAGTTAATTGTTGACTTACATAAACAGTAAAGATGTTTGAAATAAATGCGTATAGCTCAACTCAAATCTTTTGATATTTAAAGAATCTTAAGAATAATGTTCAAGTTGAGACAATGTTGAGATCTCTTCTAAAACTCGGAAAGATTCACAAAAGGTTCTTTGTCAGGCTGTATGGTTCCATAAGGTACCTTTAGCATCCACAGAACCTTTTCTTTGCAGAGAAAAATTTCTCCTGAGAAAGAGTCAAAAATCGAACAAATGTGTCTGTGATGAGAGTTTGAGAAGAGACGTCAACAATGTGTCAAACTGATCTCAGATTCGTCTCGTCTGAGATCAAAAGTCAATATTAATGAAGATCTCGATATCAACTCAAACATTTCTCATCACATTTACTCAAATCCAGATGATATTACCTCTACAATCTACATTAATTTACACCTCAATAGTCTTCATGGATTTCAACAACTGTACTCTTTTTATTCAGAGACATTTTTGGAGAAACATCTGATACTAAGTTGACACTTAAATGAAATCCAACTGAGAACTGGATAACATCTCCTGAGCGATGAAGGAGAAGCATCTGAGCAATAACACTGCATGTCTCTGAGGTGTCTGTCTCTCTTCTGCACTACTGTATGAGTGGAGTTTAGTTAAGGGATGTGGTGGGTGGGGGGGGAGCTCTTTTCTCACTTTAATAATTCATGGGTCTGTATTGTGTGGATGCTGTTAACTGCTGCTTAAAAGTAATTAATTGATTTTCTGACATAACGTTTAGCAGCACAGGCAAGTGACAGCACAAAGCACTCTACACTATCCTCTCGCTCTCGCTCTCTCTCTCTCTCTCTCTCTCTCTCTCTCTCTCTCTCCTGCTTACAAGTGAAAGTGACGTCAGCACATGCTCCTTCTCCTGATCTCCTGTGGCCGTGTGCTTTTCCGGGAGAATTGTCCAATAAGAGACTAAGATAATTTGTTACGAAACAGTTTTATATGTTCGAAAAAATCTTTCCGAAACCTGTACGGTCGCTGGGGGAGTGTATTGAGCACAGAAATACTACGTAATACGCCCAACTCGTTTTTTGACAGGTTGACCATGTTTAAGCATGAGAAGACAGCACGTTTAACAATATAAAGAAGTCAGAATGCATGAAACACCATTGAACGGCCACTTTAAAGCATTGAACATATAACATAAGACATACAATAAGTATAAACATAAGAGTAAAATGAAAATGAAGGCAGTAGTTTGTGCAGCTGATAGATGAATGAAGCAGCAGCTGATGTGTGTCTCTTCTCCCCCACTAACATCTGCATTCGCTCTGTTTCTGAAACACCTATCAAACTCTGGCATGAGCTTTGACATTTTGTGAAAGTGTTTCTCTCTCACATCTTTAAACTGATCACAATGAAGGAGAAAGTGTGTCTCTGTCTCCACCTCACCAGTGTCACAGACTCCATGTTTGTCTGTGTCTGTCTTTCTCTACGGCCAGACTGTGATCACTGAGGATCCGGCTCTGTTTTACATCTCCAACAGTGTAGAGATCATCTGCCAGATTGTATTTTCTGTTTAGGGTCCGATAGCATTCTAGTTTACTTTGGTTTTTACTTTCCCAATGATCTAAATATGACTTTTGACTTTCTTTGATCATTTGGTTTATTCTGTTTGGTTTTGTTGGGCTGTGCCGGTCTGAAGTGTCAGATGGGACTGGCTTTAGGTCTCAGCTCTTGGGTTTTAAGTGCTTCATATTGAAGTGTGTTTGGAGGACTTGAGTTAAGGTGTGTCCAGAATTTGAGGGAATGTTTTTGGATGTGTATTATCAGGGGGTATCTGCCTAATTCGGCCCTGCATGCATTATTTGGTGTTCTTCTCTGAACTCTTAAAATGTTTTTACAGAATTCAGCATGCAGGGATTCTATGGGTTTTTTATCCCATTTGGAGTAATCTGTCAGACACTGTGGACCCCAAACCTCGCAGCCATATAGAGCTATAGGCATAATAACACTATCAAAGATCTGCCTTTGATGGCGTAAAACGCTCGTCTAGCTTTCTCCTTCAGTGCATTCACTCTCAGACCAAAACCTCCTGACGCGCTGATTTTTAGGCTTTCTATTGTTCTATTGTGGATGTGTATCTGTTTTCCTGTAATCTGTCTTTTTTCTGGAAAATCATAATTTGAGTTTTGTTCAGATTGACTGTCAGGGCCCAGTTTTGAGAGTATTTCTCTAGCAGGTGTAGGTGTTGCTGTAGACCTTCGGCGGTGTCTGACAGAAGCACCAGATCATCAGCATACAGAAGACATTTCACCTCAGAGTTGTTTAACGTGAGACCGGCTGTTGCAGATTGTTCCAGTAACACGGCTAACTCATTTATAGAGAAGTTAAACAGAGTTGGACTTAAGTTTCATCCCTGTCTAACTCCATGCCCCTGAGTGAAACATTCTGTTCTTTTATTGCCAATTTTAATGATGTCATAAGATTTTCCTCCTATGCCTGATTGTAGAATTTTATAATATAGGCCGTCGTGCCATATTGAATCAAATGCTTTTTTTAAATCAATAAAACATGCATACATTTTCCTTTGTTTTTATGATGGACGTGCTCATTGACTAATGTCTGTAGTGTGTAGATGTGGTGAATTGTGCTGTGAGTATTTTAGTAGAAATCCAATCTGACTTTTAGTTAAAGGCAGAATGATCCTTTCCAGATTTTTTTTTGTCATGCTGGTTGTACATCTCTTTACATCCTGATAGCAATCAAGAAGTATAGTGGTCAAATTAATAATAGTTTTATAATTATATATCATCTGTGAAAGGCGTAGGACCAAAAAATGTTCGCCCAATCAAAACGTTCTGGCCGAACGCTCTGACTGGTCATACTTAATATACTCAACATACACTTAAATTGTTAAATCCATTTGCCAATGCCACCTAATTTAATAATTATTAAACTGAAAATGTTATTTCTATAGCACTTTTCACGATGAGGATTGATACAAAGTCGCTTTATAGATTTGAAAAAAACATGCAAAAATATCATCAAAGCAAACATTTACCTTAGCAACGTGTAAATGTCAAACTTGATATTAAGTAAGTAAAACATTCTGTGTGGGAAGATGTCAGCACTATAGAGTCACAGACATCTTTAGAAGTCAGAACCGGGACAAAATTGAGACCACACACACACACAAAATGCAGCTGTATTGACATTTCTGCTGATCAGAATGTTCTCTTTTGATCACACATCCATTCGGACGTCATCGTAGTCTGACACCATCATTTTCCCATGATCCTCTGAACCGGCCTGTGTCTGTCTATCTATCAGCAAACACCTGTCTGTCTCATCATAACTGTCTCACAAACTACTCACAAACTCATATATAACTACGTACAGCATAGTTTTAAGATGAACCACTATCAGAGATCACAGTGACTGTCCAACGGCCCTCTCAGAGGAAACGACAGGAGATGAAATGATCCCACTGTGAGTTTCAATCTACCTCCATCACAGCTCCCAAAGGTCTCATCTACTGTAATGAGACACCAGATTGCTGCACGCTGACATTAAATGCTGACATTAGATTGGAACAATTACAGACTGTTTTTTTCCTCAAGCAACTTTAGGAGAACCATTGGAGACTGATGTGATTCCTAAACGAAACACAACTGAGATCTCCAAGCGGACCGCAGTCCGGCAGAGAGGGTCACGAGTCGACGTGAATAATTCAGAAGGCTCTTCAGTGCAGTGGACACTTACAGTGCCGAGCTCTTCCTGAGAAAATACTGACAGATTTTCCGACACATGGGATGAGGGTTTAGGAAAACCGGAGGAATTAAACTCAATGTTTCGCTGTCAGATGTTAATATTACAGTGATCTGGCGCATGTCTGATGGTCTTGAGTTTTTGATTTAAGTCTGAAGTGTGTGTTTTCTGTCCTGGTATGGCCAATGCCCGGAGCGGTGTGTGTGTGGGAGGGGGCTGAAAGATGGCAGGAGATGTGCCTCAGGCAACATTAAGTGCAGTTGGAATGGATGAGTGGGCACAGCAGAACTAAAACTAAAACACACACACACACACATGCACGTTTGTGCACAGCACACAAATTATACATTCTTCAATGAATAGTTCCCCCCAAATTAAAAAGTGTGTCAGCATTTACTCATCCTCATGTCATTCCAATTATATGTATGACTTTCTTCTACAGAACACAAAAAAACCCTCTTTGCATCTTGTACATATATTGACACTCTAAAGAATGATGCTCTTTTTTGTAATTGATGTTTTTTATTATTAAGGCAAGTTAGACAAATAGATTAATTTAATTAACCTTGGGTTAAGCGTTCCAGTAAGACCCTGTGAAATATTGACGTTTATAATTTCAAGGTTTCCTGTAAAATGGATCTCATACACACACTCTGACTTTGAAATCCAAAAACACGCAGCATGCGATGATTTCCAAACACAGAGTAATTCATCTCAAAATTCAGTCTGAGACGTTTCATCTCGTTCTGGTTTGGGCTCAATGAAAATCAAATACAAGACAAAGTTTGATAAAGCACTCAAGAAAAGTGAATAAACTGAAGTCAATGAGGGAACGATGGGAGTCTGAGGAAAAGGGCGTACAGTAACTGCGGCCTCAGGGGCGAGGAACTGGAGGATGTGGAGGGTGTCTGGAGCCAGAGATGAGCGAGGAAATGAGAAGCAGCAGATAGATGATAAGAGACACCAGCAGGAACCTGGTGAAGGAAACTGACGATCATCTCATTAACAACTGAAGATGAAATGTAAAACTGCTTTTGGTTTGAATCTAACGTGAAACTATAATTTAAAAATATATATTTTATTTTACTCTATAATAATGTCACAGGTCTGAACAAGGACTTTCAGAAGAGAAGGACTATCAAAGTCATTTTGATTTGAAGTAAAGTTTCAGGTTCTATTTTTATTCTTATAAAGTTATTTGCCTCTTTCTCTCACTGTATGTCACCTATTAAATAACATCTTAAAGGCAGAAGAGGTGATCCTGTCCAGAAACATTTTTGTCATGCTGGTTGGAAATCTCTTCACACCCTGATAGCAATCAAGAAATCGTCGTCAAATAATAATAGCTTTATAATTATATATCGTCTGTGAAAGGTGTAGGACCAAATAACGCTCGCCCAATCAAAACGTTCTGGCCGAACGCTGTGACTGGACATGTGTTCATTTTGCATACCACTGCGCACCCTGTTCACGCAGACATCATGAGTCATCAGCACGCTCATAAGTCAGTTTTTTTAAAAGCAGTGAGGAAAAAACGTCTGGATCATGAAAGAGGAAAAACTGGATTTAACATGGGTTCAGCTTTTACATGATGGAGACAGCTCCGGCAGGCAAAGGGTCTGAAAGATGATACCATGGTTGCTCTCTTTCTTTTGGGCAGGTATGTACATGCTTCCAGAAGAATGTAATGGATTTAGTTTGTAATTTGTTTGTTGGATTTTCAAAATACATTCATGTGTTTGGAGGAGGCGTGGCTTTAGACAGCGAATCGCATAGATGGTGGGACTGTAAATTCAGTGCTAGCAGGCTAAAGTGAGTACCTTTCCAAATCAAACCCCCCACCTTTAAGTCAAAGATATCTGCACTCCGATTAAAGAACAACATATATAACACTTTCCTATTGGAAAACCACGTGTTTAAATACTGGACTAAAAATTAAAAAAGTTAAAGTTAAGCAATGAATAAATGATAACAGAGATATTGAAAAGGTGCTGCGAGTCATTTGAGCGAAACTGTATGTTTAATGTATCATATACTCACGCGCGCACACACACATGCACACATTTGTATCGCAATATTTAAAAAAAAATTACAATATGAAATCTGTTTAGTCCTATTAATTGAACTGCCACGTGTAATCTGCATTACTATAATTATATATAATTGTATTGTTTTATTTTTACTTTGGCCTTTTACTGTTTTAAGATGCTCTCTATTAGGGTTTAGCTTTCTTAATCCCTTATAAATGTAATTTAATTGAACACAAAAATTATGTTGAAATTATATTTTTTGAGATTATTGTTATTATTATTATTTTTATATTTTTAAAATTTCAATTGAACCTTGATGTACAAAAAAAATATTGACAAAGGAATGTTTCAGAAATAATCACAATTTTCCTTTTTTTGGATTTTTAAAATGTCGTGACACTAGCATGTGAACCCAGTATTGTATATGGTATGGTATTTTGAACCAAGTGTACCGCTCCACAACTGTTTTATATACATATTAAAAACATAATATTTTCTTCGTGAAACAACACTCCTAAAAATGCTGGGTTATTTTTTAGCCAACGTTGGGTTAAAAAGGAACAAAACCAACCATTGGGTTGTGATTAACACATGGTGGGTTGGTTCAATTCAAAATGCTGCGTTATTTAACTCATTGTTGGGTCAGACATAAGCATTTTCTGGGTTACTTTAACCCAATGGCTGGGTTCGCCCCTCTTTGAACCCAACTGCGTTAAAAATAATCCAACATTTTTTAGACTGAAGGTATACATTTGTACTACAACTGTACTTACATTTTAAACACAATGTGTTCTCTACAGAACAATGCATTCTCTATACGCTCCAACACGTCACTGTTAAACACGTTTACTCATTGTTGACCTGCAATAAAATGAATCACGCAGACAGTTGGAAACTCTGTGAAAACCACTATTGTTCACATCAACAATAGTGGTTGTTTAATTAAAAGTTGCATTCACCAACTGTGAGTATTTCCTTGTCTGTCTACCCCTCAATACAGACGTTAGGGTTTATCTTGTTTACTCACAGACAGCAACATTCAAGCCCGTCTGGCGTCCCGTCTGTCACGTTGTTGTGTTGTGGTCTGTGATTATGCAGTGTAGACCACACGGGCCGCTGCGCGAGTGAAACGGCTTTGTTTGAGGGAGAGTCCTGGCTGCTGGCGGGTCAGTCTGGATGGCCTGCGGTCAGTCTGGGCAGATGGGCTCTTTAGACAATGACTCAGAGATCAGACCTCAAACACACAGACGTACACACACACCCTCGCTGTTAACAGCTATATGTTTTCATCCCTATGGTGAAAAACAATCAAATGGTGCATGCTTGAAGAGTCTTTGGCTAATTGGTATCATTTGGGATTGGACTGGATGTATGGTTGCCTAGCAACGATTTGTTACATCATCAACAATCCTGTTTGAGCTGAATCCTCAGCGATAATACTTAACTTATCAAAATGTTCTCATGAAAGTCTCTTCCAGTCAAGATTATCTGAGATATCTGACATGTTTAACATCCGAAATAAATCAAAATCAGAGATGATATCTTTTTAATATTCAATTCAGTTTTATTTTATTATATCTCGACCATTTCTCCTAGGCATCCATGAAATTCAATGGAGATCAAATGGAAACGTTTGCTTCAGTCTCATGTGTGTGTCAGATATTTCTCATGAGATACGAGTCAGAAATGTGAGAAATGTGTCTGTCATTAGAGTTTGGGAAGAGATGTCAACAATGTATCAAACTGAGCTCAGATTTGTATCGTCTGCAATCAGAAGATTTCAATATGAACTCAAACATTGCTCATCAAATTGATCCAGATTATTTTACCTCTAGTTGCAGTTTGGAGTGACTGGTGACCACTGAAGCGATTTTTAAGCACTATGTTACGAATGCTGTTCTCATATGTAGGCCACGGAGTTTGGTGCGGTCAGTTTAGCTTTTTCACACATCTGGGTCACTACAAAACTGCTCAATAAAAAGTCATTAGTCACCCACAAAATCAATTAATAACTCAAAGTCCAGCACTAAAAGTCATTACCACCGTCATCTCCATCCTTCAGCAGGTCCGTTTCTTCACTTTTATCCTTCACTTAAACTATTATGCGGATGAAGGCTTACCAAATTAGCCAGAAGAACATTTTAGCAAATGGGAACATCTATCCACAAGGCGACAACCAAGCAAAAATCCACAGATAAATAAATTAGCAACCGACAAATGGACGAGGACAAGTTTTGCATCTCCAAGTTGTTAACCACATCGACAAAGAACTCTGGAGATCCTCTTTGGGACAGATCCCATCGGGCTCGGTGGCTCCACGAACGGTCCATTATCAAAGTCTGGGAGGGTTATGTGGTTTTGGCGAAGCGGCTCTGACCGTGTGTCGTACCGGGCCAGTATCGAGCGTTATATTGGCATTTGCTGTTGCGGTCTCACAACTTTGAGGCAGGAAAGATGAGTGGCATAAAGGTGACTGCGTGCATTTCCAACAACTACCTGCTTCTGAAACATCTTTCACGATCACATCAGGTCATACAGCAAAAGTAAAAGTCTTAAATCATCAACAAGCTACAATTTTTGATCAGCCAGGACAGCATTAAAATCTCAATTTAGTCTCAGATGTTTCTCATAGAATTGATTAGGAAAAATAACATTAGAAACAAATGTGACAGTTTTTGAAAGCCTGGAGGTGTAAATGAATGTGGATTGTAGAGGTGAACTAATCTGGATTTGAGTAAATGTGATGAGAAATGATATTTAGATCTTGAATAATATTGACTTTTGATTGCAGATGAGACAAGTCTGAGCTCAAAGTCTAATGACAGACACATTTGTGACATTTCTGACTCGTTTTCTCATTAGAAATATCTGAGACACATATGAGACTAAAGACTAAACTTTTAAAAAAGTTTCCATTTGCTCTCCCTTGAATCTCATTGATGTCTAAATAACTGAGTTATTAAAGAGGTCTCATCTTTGATTTATCTTTCTTATGAGTTGTAAAAGACACTTTCCATTTTCAGTTGGGTTGAGATCCTCCCTGAACTGCACATGAGCGGTGGCACAAAGCCAGTCTGCCTCGCCCGATCTGGGATTTGTGGGACGGCACTATACGCCACCATGAGAATATATCAAAACTCTCCAACAGCTGCTGTGAGAGGAAAAAGTCCTGAACACATTTAGGCAAAACATGAAAAATGAACACGCTACTTCCTCTACAGCATTTCGCCTCAAGCCGCTAACGTAACTGACGGTGCGTTTGTTCCTTACACTATTGTCTGCACGTCTGTCACAAACGCCTCTAAATGTCTCAGCAGTTACTAGTAACCAAAGTCAGATGGATCATTTGTGTCTATAACACATCAGACAAACTGTTAGTCAAAGAGCGATTAGCGCTCTCAGTTACAATCTTCAGGGGAACAAAGAGGCCCCTGTCAAGACCGTGTAACGATCAATGGCAACACCTTCCATTCACTCTCCTCCTCCGCCTCACCCAGTTCATTCATGCAGATCAATATTACTCGGCTGCCAGTTGGTGGTACAGCCTCTTTCTGCCGGATCTATTCAACGACCTGTTGAAGTGAAGACGAACAGAGTGTATTAGCGCGTGGATCTACACCCCGGCAGTTTTATTATTGACTAGCAAAGGTGAAGCATCACTTAACATGTCTGAGACGTGGTGAAGAGGAATATGGGTCAAAGTCAACATGAAACGCTGCTCACAAACTAGTTTCACTCTCTGTTATTAGTTTTCTGTGCTATGGGATGATTTAAAACAGATTATACCAGTTTGGACTAGTTTGAGTTGAAAGATGTTATTAAATTGCTTTAGATAGACAATGCTGGTCTGTTGGGTTGTTTTAACCTCAGTTTGGGCAAAATATGGAAAAGTCCACGTTTATTATTAAATAAACAAACAAATAAATGAATACATACATAAATAAAAATACTATTTATAAACAATAATAATTATTATTCATACATTTAAATTAACCTTGAAAATGTCCATATTTGATCCACCAATGGGTTGAAACCAAGATTGTTTTAATTAACTAAACTATTAAAACATTTATGTTAATTAAAATCAGCCTAAATATAAATATAAGCCTAAATATTATCTGAAAAATGTTGTTGCCTCTGGCCCGCAGCAATGAACTAAAATAGGTTTAAGTTAAGTCACTGAAATAATTAACTAAAATTGAAGTAGAAGGTTTTTTTACATTAAACTTACATTAAATAAATAAATAAAAAATGCAAAAACATTCATTAAACATAAAAACAAACAAAAGTACAAAAGCACATAACAAATTCCTAGAAATAACAAATTAACATGAAAACTACAAACAAAAGTAAATAAAAAAAATTAATAAAACTACATTACAAAACTGTCATCATTTCTGTCATCATTTACTCACCCTCAGGTTCTTCCAAATCTGTATAAATGTCTTTGTTCTGCTGAACACAAAGAAAGTGGTTTGGAAGAATGTCAGAAACCAAACAGATATCATTCTCCATTGACTCCTATTTTATTTTCCCTACTATGGCAGTAGATGGGGGATGAGATCTGTTTGCTTACAGACATTCTTCAAAATATATTCCTTTGTGTTCAACAGAACAAAGAAATGTAAACAGGTTTGGAACAACCACAATTTTCATTTTTGGGTGAAGTGTCACTTTAATAACTCTGGTTGAAACAACCCAACTTTGAATTTTTTACAAAGTTGCGAAACTCGATTGAAATGTTTAATATTGCAGGTGGACATGCTGAAACAACTGAAGTGGCCAAGCGTACTCAACGCAGGTGAATGGTTTTACAGATTTTTGAGCATGTTACCATCTGTATCATCTTAGCAGGTGTAAGCTGTTTCTTCAGCGGGGAACGAGAGCAGAGAGAAATGAAAATAAAAGGAAATGAGGAGGCTTTATTAAAGATCCTCTTCCTGTTCCGCGGATGTTCTGTGGAGCGGTGCAGAGAGCAGATCAAACGCCTCGGCAGGCCTCTTAGATCCCGAGCCAATCTGCCACATGGCTGAGGCTCCCCGGGGACGGGGGCGGGGTCAGGAGGAGGGGCTAGGCGGGGCTGGACTCTCACACATGACAAAGATTGTAAGGGGGGAGAGAGAGAGAGATAGAGAGAGACAACATGCACCGCTATCTGTTGTGTCGTATTCATATTCTTGTGCAATTTTTATAAAAAGGAAAGAATATCTCTAGAGGTTCAAAAGAGAAAAATGTTACATTTAGGCATTTGGCAGATGCTTTTATCCAAAGCAACTTACATTGCATTATCCTATACATTTATACATAGGTATTTGCGATCCCCTGGGATCCAACCCACAACTTTGCATTGTTAACGCAATGCTCTTACCACTGAGCTACAGGAAAGCTAAGACTTGCTTTTACTACAAAAACAACATGTGACTATACCATTTTAAAGCTGTTGTTATACAAACGGTGATCGTTCCACCAAAACATAATGGTTACTGCACTTTTACTATAGTAAAAACCATGGTTAATGAATTACCTTAAAACTACTACTGTAATAGCGGGTAAAAAACCTTAATTTGTCCTATATTTTCAGGAAACAATTCTAATTTTACACAATTCTTCAGCTAAATTTTGTCATCATTTCTCCTTCTGCCGTTAAGAAAATTAACCATGTTAAAAGTGTAGTAACCAATTTTTGGTGTATTGATTACATATGGGAAAAGCATGGTTCTACTACAGTAACCATGATGTTTTGTGGCTTTTTGGTTTTAAACTATAGTAAATTTGCTGTCTCTTGATTTTCATTTACATTTTGGATTTGGTATCAACTTCAAAGTCTTAGATGTTTCTTCTAAAATTGCTCAGGAGAAATAATAATAACAAATGAAACGATTGTTCAAATCCGTGAAGAGTCTGGAGGTGTAAATGAATGTAGATTGTCGAGGTGAAATCATCTGGATTTGTGTAAATGTGATGAGAAATGTTTGAGTTGATATTGAGATCTTCACTAATATTGACTTTTGATTGCAGACGAATCTGAGCTCAGTTTGACACATTGATGACGTCTCTTGTCAAACTCTCATCACAGACACATTTCTCACATCTCTGACTCTTTTCTCAGGAGAAACATCTGAGACTCAGTCACACTAGAGTTTCCATTTGCTCTCCATTTAATGGCATTAATGACTAGGGGAAATAATTGAAATATTACAGATATCTCATCAGTGATTTTCTTTCACACAGATGTAAACACAACAACCCTAACCAGAATTCCCGTCCACCCAATCATGTGCGAGCATTAGTGCAAAACAGAGCGAGATGCAGTGGCTAGACATGACTACGGCTTTCTCGCGCGGCCAGACGGCGACCGGACAAGACGCTCCCCGCCTGTGTGCCGATTCACTGATGCTGTGACTAAACATAGCCAACTGCGATCTCCTCTGACTCACTATCTACACAACACACATACACACACGGGCGCCCGGGCGACTGCGCTGGAAACAGGTGACGCTCACTGTGCCAACAGTCAATGAGTCATACGGACACAATTACTGCAGCAGACGCAGATCGTAAAGTTTGCGGACTGCATTCTTGCAGCGCCCCACGCAGACGTCCGCATGCAAGCTTTAAAAGGAGATGCTTAACAGAAGCATTTGTGTATCCGTGCTTAGCATGAACTTTCTCTTGAGTCATTTGTCTGGCAAATTCATTACATGTGTGAAGAGGGAACAGGGCCGATGGTGAAATGAGAGTATGTAAATCAATATGACAAAGGCCAGAGATGAAGATGATAACAGTCAAATAATGTCGAGGAATCTACTGTACAGAGCCAAAACAAGACCTGGATGTGGAGACCTTCGTATGTTTGCTTGTATTTAAATGAAGCTTCTGCCCAGGAACAGTATTTCACATTTATGAACAGAATTATGATGAACCTGGCGATGATGTGTGATGATAATGCAGTGGTGTTTATGAGCAGTACTTTTAGATATTAGTGTAAATTATGGTTCACGTGAAGGACAAAAGCGTGTTTTTCTGTCCTTTGCTGAAGCTGATATTGCAGAGGAAGGAAGCTGCAGATGTGAGTTTGCCGTTAGGAGCTCAGAGCCCAACTGAACACTCTGTGACATCTCCTGAAACACACGCACGCACACGCACGCACACACACACACACCTACAGACACTCTTTCTTACAAACTCACACACACAAAGAAAAACACACACAAACGGACACACACATACAAAGACACACACACACAGATATGAAAACCAGAAACAACTCTCACACAAACACATACAAAGACACACACACTCTGTCGCACGCACGCACACGCATTCAGTCAGATACAAATACACACATATAGAGTCTCACACGCATGCACACACTCTTGCTCTTTCTTTCTCATAAACTCACACACAGACTCACGCATACACATGCAAACTTACAAACATTTACAAATATAAAAAAAGATGAATATTAAAAAGATGCGCCACTGCCGTTACAATGAATGGCGAGGAATGCAACGTTCAAAATGGCCGCTCTAGCGAAGGAAGTCCCGCCTTCTAGTAAAATGAGTCAATCAGTAAAGACTGAGGATTCTCTGGGGCGGAGCTCTCGTGAGGCGCATGCCCGCCTGTGCGCAGGCGCAGTAGATGAGACATCCTGGAAAAAGGTGATTTTTATCGCAATTTAAGCTTAGCAAACCAAAGTTAAGATACAGTTCATGTCATGTTTCATCACCGATCGGAAAAATGCTGTTAAATTGTGAGTTTCACTAGCGATTTTAGAAATATCTGCCTTCCCCCATTCAAGCAGATAGGACTGTGAACTTGCTTTGACTTAACTAGCTGCTCAGAGGCGTTGCAAACATGGCCGCAGAGTGCACGACTTCCATAAATGGACTTTGATATACACACGCTCAGTCAAACAGAAACTCATTAACTGATGGGTTAAAGGAAGTGCACCCCCCTCCAAACGCAGACCTGTCAATCATTTCATAGTCTTCATTGGAAACGTCTCTTCTGTATTACATGCAAGCTCAAGATGAATCTGTAGAAATGTTTTACCCTGAAACCTTTTAGTTTCTTCATTTCTCTGTAATGTGGCCGATATTTTGCTTGACTAGTCTTGACTAGACTAGACCTCGTTTATACGGAATTAATCTACCAACAGATAACGTCATGTTCTCTATACGTATCATTTATTTGAACACACACAAATATACTGTGTCTTATTTTAATCTTACATAAGTACACATGTCCAAGCGTGTGACCGGTGTGGTTCTGTTGTTGTTTTAAACATGTGTCTACAGTAACGCTGTCTGAATGAGAGCTTTGGTTAGGCTACTTTGCATGTGGGTAGAGAATTGTGGCTAGTCGGGCAGCCACAGTCTCCGTTCCGTCACCACAGGGGTTTGTCTCACTGAAACCTCACATAGACTCGCCACACACAACTCAACAAAGAAACTTCAGAAACACACGCATGGGCACGATGCTTCAGGGCATTCCACTGAATGTAACAAGGCGTTTATATGAAGATAACTAACTAGTGAGACTAACAAGTTCCCATGCTTCTAAAACTTCTTCCTCCAACAAGCAACAAAAAACGTACTTCTCCACTTGTATTGTATGAAACGACAATCAATCATATAAACAAAAAGTTAAACGATATTCTCAGCGCATAGTTCTATAAAATGCATGGCACTGGCTCACGATAAAATAGTATCGAGATATATGAATGAAAACTAAACATTTCATTGAAATTCATACAGTAGATTTACTTCCAACACATGAACGATTTGTAAAAAAAATTTTGTTTTTGTACTTGAAGAATTGACGAAATTAAAAGATTAATTGAAGAAGTTGAAATTGAAGTTAAGAAAGGAGTTAAGAAAGCTAAGCCCTAAAAATGTTTTCTTTAAACCATGAAAGCAAAAAATTAAAACAACACAACATTTATGTGTGTGTGTTTATGGCGGTCACATAATATCGAGAAAAAAATCTCAATAGTTCTACAATACACATAGTTTTTTTTACAATATATAGTTACATTCCTTAGAGTTTATAATAAATGAATTAAAAATGATTCACATTTCGCTGCAGACGTGGTTTGGATCTTTGTTTTAACCACACAAAATCATATAAATTGAAAAGGATATCTCATGACTGGATTTTGTTGTATATACATTTATTTCAAAATATGCTCCCTGCGTTTATTTCAAAATACTACAATTATCATGATATATTTCAAGATGTTGTTTGCCAGCCAAAAAGAGATATATGCAGCTATAACTTTGTGTAAATCGCTTAAAGTATCGGCAACGATAGTTGAACTTTTTTTTAATGACAACTAAACCAAAGCTTGAAAAACGAGTTTCCAAGCCTGTATATTAAACACAAACGATGATGTTTGCATTTCACGGTTGCACCGCGGTTTTGCACATATCCTGTGCACATGGAACACGTGGAGTGAAAGCAGCCGTTCTTCATGCACCTTGCAAAAGCAGCTACTTCCTGTCAGGGCCTTCAAGCGAAGCTCTATTCCGCTTTCTCAAGCGACATTTGGGGCCTTAGGTGTTAAAACAGAGACTCGCAGTGAACACTTCTCTTGTACTCGTGGCTGTTGACTCACAGGAAAAGTGGGTGTGGGGGTTAATAATGTAGGAGAACAAAGAAGAACTTTGAGTTCCTGACCTCTTATCTCCACCGACAAAACCTTTCTGTGGTTTCTGAGCGTACGCATGGAAGCCGAGGAGGCACTCGCCAAACGCTCCGTCTCTCACATTACTTTTACACGCGTTTGGATCTGAAAGGTTATTTCCATGAGGAAATCTGCCTTGTAAGTGACTTTACAAAAGGTTCAAAATGATATTTCTCTATGTGGAATTTCACAAAAGGGTGCGTTCTGACATTCCATGTGAACGTCGACCCGATCGATAGCTAGCCAATCAGTGGCTGATTTAATGAGATGCGGTTGACCAATCAATGTTTGCCCTGAAAATAATTATTGAAATGAAACTGGATTTGTGTTCAAAACAAACGTCCCTAGAGAAATATAATTTAAACCAATGGAGCCGGACTTCTTCAAATACGTTTTTAAATATTGCCAACTATTCCATCAAAAATCAAGTACATTCTTCTAGGACAAAGATAAGATGCAAACAAACAAAAAAACAAACATTACTCCAGATTTAAAGTGAGACACCGCAGGCAAACGTTAGGTTTTTCAAAGCGACCAATCGATTTGCATGTGACCATCACTTTAATCATCTTTTTGTCTTCTTAAAATCCCAATGGGGCAAAGTCTTTTTCAGTAAACGTACACAAACAATATTTACCACATTTGTTATTGAAGATAATAATAAGAATTTACTAGAATTTACTAGAATTGTTTACTGCGAACACATGCAAAATGAAAAGAAATAAATACACAAAAAAATAAATCTAAAAATATAATTGTATTTATTTATTTTTAATAAAACACAGAACAAAATAACGACTTGATACTATGAGCGATTTCAACCTCTCTCAAACGCGAGTCCCCTACATGAAACATCTTTATCTCGGCTCTTGGAGTCACTTCATTGTCCAGGTACGGCGCCACTCGAAACATTCCCAGCGTGGTTGTGTCAGACAAGGGTTCAATAGCGAGCGGCCTGCCTGCCTGTCTACCAGACAACGGGGCTCGATATTACCAGGGCCAAACTCTCCGGGCAGCTGCATTGTGTAAAGAGAGCGGGGTAAGAAAATCCATTACAGCAGAGCGACACTTCGGGGGCCAGCGAGGACAAGAAACTCAATATAGGCCTCGCCAATGACCGGCAAGATGATCCCTTTGGCAAAATTCTGATATTGAGAGCATCAGCCTTTCACATTGGAACATATTGCTCTTTTATACAGATCAGGTATTACACGGAGATACAATCTTCAATCGGGCCTTTAGGAAGACGCTGGGAAGGGCGGCACTTTTCTAAAGCTACTTTGGAGAAATATATATGACTTTGGGTATCTTAGGCGGGGTTCCAACACCAACCACATTCTCACAATTCCTGAGGCCCGATGAGGCCTTCGCCCGTATCCGCACCTTCTCCAAGTTCCGCTAAGCTCTTGAAATTCGCCTGACAACCAAGGGACACACGGGAGCGAACAAGAGGAATTTATGACCCTATGCAAGTCCCTTTCTGAATCTGCATGGACCATGGCTTCCTTCTCAGGTGCCTGGGGATGTAGATAACCAGAATCAACCATGGCCAGGCGGCGGCCGCCCGGTCACAGACCCAATGTCTGCAGGTCCACAGGGCAGTGACGATGCTTAACACCATCATAAATTCATCTCTGGTGACACTACGAACCACAGGAGCACAAAAACAAACTTGTAAAGCTTTCAGCAACAGTCAACACTGGTAAGATATACGCAATGCAACACAAGCCACGGCACCAGAGAGCAAGGAGCGCGTCTGGAAGAAGGAAACAGAGGAGGTGGAGGGTGAAAGTGGCTTCGTTGGAAGGTAAAAAGAGTGAAGGGGTTGTTAAGTGTGACCTTTTCATCACTTGATTGTGTTTTATGGCACTTTTAACACCTTTGTCAAGACCCTGCACACATGCATGCCAGGCGTGGAACCTGTGACCTCTACGCTAACGCAATGAGCTACCAGTTGAGCTAAATGCATGTTGTAGCTCAATATAAATATGCTGCTCTTAGAAATATGATATGACCATATGTAGGACAGAAGCTGTTGTTCTATTAATGCAACCACGCTTAGGCGTCTCTAAGAAATTAAAGTTACGTTAAAGAAAGTTAAGAATTAGAAACGTCAAGTGTTTTTTTTTATGTAATCATGATCGATGTTGGGAAGCAACTAATTAAAATGAATTGGTTTAGTAGTGTGAGCTTTTTCAACAAGGTGAGGTAGTAATCACATAGATACTGAAATCTTTGTCATTAAAAAGCTTTGGATGAACTACTCATTTTTCTATGATTACACATTTCTTACAAATTAGGCACCTAGTAAAATAGTTACAAATTCCCGTGAGATCAGGTTGGAGTTTCTGCATTGTGGACTGCGTTACATAAACGTGTGATGTTTTCTAGATTTATTGGCGCTGGTTAATAATCCACATACATTTTCGAACCAGATAAATTTAGCTGTGACCATAACAATAAATGGCATTGTATGATGATATATATCGCTGTGTCTCCATATTTCCTGATTTTTATTTTTTGCCATTAATCTTTCTTATTAGTCAACCTTTTTTTCTGTCACCAGGTTTTGCAAGTATCTTATCTATTAAATCTATTAAAAATGGCATTTCAACTTTGACAACACAGTATTTAATGATTTTTAAAAAGTACAGTGCTTTTTCCATTTCCTGAAAAACATAATGTTAGCTGAACAGAAAGTGACCTAAACCAAGATATAAATGGAAAAGCCACAATATGAAACATCCGTAACTACATGTGGCCTCTTGAATACATTAACAGGTAACTTTACTACCTATGAAGGGGTTTTTCTCGAGAATGCAAATAGGACTGCAACAATATCTCTTTTGATATATAAAAATAGATGCAAATGTGCAGGAGCAACACCCAACTGCAGACAACAAATACACATAGACACACAGACAACATGAGACCATCATGTTCAGACCGGTCTATCTAGAAAAACGTACACACATGTCAATGTGAGGCCGGGAGACGTGAGAGTATATACTGTGTGTCCATCTGTAGAGGTTTTACTTCAGAGTTAAATCTAAAGAGAAAGAATCTGCATTTAAGGGTTTAGTCGCATATGGTTCGTAAGCAATGTAGCATTCAATTCGTAATATACAATCAAACCAATGTGCGACCAGAATGAGAGATTGGACACACCGCACATGTAGAAAACAAACTTTCAATAAAATAATATTATAGACTTTTAATATTTATATTTATAATAAAAAATAGCAATAGATATATATATATATATACATTTACAATATATTTGTCAACTACTCACATCTGCTATTATACAACAGCCTGCTTTAGTGAAACCATGGTAACCATGTTTAAAGTATTAGTAGTAAAACTGTGGTTATACAAACGCTAATAAATCCAACATCAAAAACATGTTTACGACACTTTTACTATAATAAAACCATTGCTAATTTGTAATGAATTTGTTCAATATAAAGGCTGTTTGTGTGCAAAAATGATCTAACATTCATGTGAAAATGATTCAATATTTCATTTTATATTTGACTTACAATATGTGAAAGTGATTTTCCCTGTCAGACTTTTTTGTTTGTTTGTCTTTATACCTTCCACCCCACAACATCTACACACACACAAGCCCGCACAAACTCTTACTCACACGCACATGAATGCATCCAAAACACTAACACAAAGCTCACATGCACAAACTTTTAACCACACGCACGCATACACATGCACGCACACACATTCACACATGCAAGCACATACACTCCAATATCTGCACACAAGAAAAACAATCACACGTGGTGCAGTATTACTCAGGTGAGATGCAGAAAGATGAAGCGCATGTAAAACTGCTGTTGTGTTCAGTTCTTTACACTGATTAAGAGAATAAAGCCTGTTATTTACACTCAAGTGTCCGTTGGCGTGACTTTCAGAGCCGAAGACGCACCAGCAAGGCTGGTTCACATGCGCTCGGAGCATACACACATCGGGTGCGACTGATAAACTTCCTGTGTTAACTGAAAGCGCTCGCACGAATGCAAACGCATGAGAAAGCGAGAGAGCTCAGGAAATTCAAATGAGATGTACATGACTTTGTCAGAAACAAACAGATAAAAGGTCACGGGGCCTCATTAAAATAACCTTTCACAATGATCTTGCGGTCGTATCTGTTATTCAACCGATGCATGTACAAACACAAGACAGGTTATACTGACATGAGCAGAAAAACCATGCATGAGATGAAACACACAGAGTGAAATAAATAAGCCAGTTAAAGAATTACAGGGTTATTTCCATTCACCCCCAATCCAGTCATTTCAGTACCAGAAACTAAAGCATCATCATGTTGGCTTTTACACACAAACAAAAATAATGAGGGAAAGTCCAGCAATCTGAGGACGGACCGCTGCAGTCCAAACCATCAACCTGAAGCAAGAAACCATTTAATAACCCTACTATTTACTTGAATTTTATAATAAATCCAAAAAGGACAGGAGCCCTCTTAAAGGGATAGTTCACCCATAAATGAAAATTCTTTCTTAATTTTTTCACTCTCATTTCATGTCAAACCTGTATGAGTTTCTTTCTTCTGCAGAGCTCAAAAGAAGATTTTAAAGCATGTTGGTAACCAAACAACACTGAACCCGATTGACTGTCATTCTCAAAATATCTTCTTTTGTAATCCACAGAAGAAAGAGTACCATACAAGTTTACATCCATATCCGAGAAAACCAGAAAAAACATCCAACAAAAGAATTTGTATCTCCATTTTTTCTTCGCTCGATCTTCATCCTCCCTGTACATGATTTAGAAAGCAATTGGAAATGATCTCAAAACTATTAAAGCAATATTTCAGTATTTAACAAGCTTCCGTCTATCCTCCATCCAATCCTATAACAACACAACGTTCAATGTTTACAAACTAACGTTGCAGGCGACCGAACGCTTACCGCCGGCTTTTTCGACAAGGAAACGTCAGCGTAGGAGACGCGCTGGAGTCCACTACGCACCGGCTGGTTGCCTGAGGTTAACCATTGGAGTGCAGACTAACCCACAGCCCTGTGGTTTTCAGATTCAGCCACAAGATTTCAGTACCTCAGTGACACTGCAAACCAGAACTTCACTGTCGTCACGTTGTGTAAACAACAGCGTCGATAAACCTTCATCATGACACGGAGAAACGTCTCAGACACTCACCTCTGTTGAAGCAAGGCTGGTAGGACGAGAAGCTTTCGAAGATGCTGTTGGAGGCCATGGCGAGTGACTGCTTCCCCGGCGCCTCCTCCTCGGCTGAATCCAACACCTCTAACTTGATTTGCTCCCTAATTTTGAAAGGCTCCCTGCCTTGCCCTGCAAAGACCAAAAACACCACCGTGACACACGCTGCACGCTCAACGGCATCCACATTCCACCCCGTAAACTGAACCCCCAAACCCCAACATGCAGTACACACCCACACCCTGGAACCCATGGTCACCCTGCGGCGGTCCGGTGCGATTCTGTCCTTGGGCTCTGTGCATGGCTGACAGACACGGAAGATTGCGATCGGCGGTCAGCCTGTGGTTGACTGATGCTTACCCAGTGCAAAAGAGAAGCAGCACAAGCGCGTCGCTGTGGTTTTTGGTGGCAATTCGGCTGATTCACACTCTGACATCAACACGTCGTGTCATCCCTCCCTCCCTCTGCCTCAGCGTCTATCTTTATCTCCACTGCCTGGAGATCCGTGACCCGTCGCAGACTCGGTTTGTGGTCGGCCCACAGAATGCTGAAGCCGAGCCAGACGGCGAGTTTAACTGTTCCCCACCATTGCAAAAAAAACCTGGAAGTGGCCGAGCGCCATTGGGCGCCATAGGTCACATGCTTTCATTCTGACTTTGAGGTTTTGTTATCTGCTGTTTGGACTCGATCAAACCCCACCTGTCCGCATTTGCTTGAAAAGGAGGAAACGGTTGTGGTCTGCTTCAGTTGTACAGAAGAGGCGAGAGGAGGGGGGTTGAGAGCGAGGAGGTGAGGACACCGCGGCATTTAACAGTCGAGCGCCGGGGTTAGCGTTCGTGAGAGTCAAAGCATGCAAATCCTCCTGCGAGAGAGAACACAATTACTTTAGTGTCTCGACCGCCATTAAAGTTCTGCAGCTTGACAAAATTTACGTGCTGCTCTTGATGTCAGACTCGGGTATGAGAGAGAGAAATAAGAGAGAATTTACTGACTGAATAAACTCTCATACGAACCATACGAAGCCTCTTAAAATCTATGAACATTGTGCATTAGATAACAAAATATCAGAACGCCAAGTTTAGTTCCGGAAAACTCTTGATTTCAGTTCATTTAAAGATTAGAGTGCACAAACTAAAAACATCAACAGGATTTTCTGAATCATTGCATTACCTCGTTTAGATCTTCCTTTTTGTGCGTAATGCCTTTGTGAATTCTGCAGAAGAGAGAAAATTTTAAAAAAGTATTTCACAATAAATTATATCATTTTTGGTTTAAACAATTCTGCACATAATTTGGACTGAATCAGGCAACGTTGTACTTTTAATATCTGAAATGCAAATGTAGTGCAAACCATTCTTTTCGAAAATAAACGTAAAACTAAAGTAAAACTAAAATAAGAAAAACGGTAACCACAATTTAACCCTGGGTTTACTACAGTAACCATAGTTAAACCATGAGATCTAGAGTTAAACTGTGGTTACATAAATGTTAAAACCATGATTCATTTTCTAACTGAACTGTAAGTAATTTCCATTCTGTAACTTGTGGTTTCTACACTTGTACTCTAGTAAAACAGTGATTCTTTTTCATACTTTGTAAGTCATTTCCACTCTTTTACTCTTGGTTTTTACACTCGTACTAAAACATTTTTGATGTCTTAAGTTTTTAGGCACAAATTGGCTTAAAATTCACTTCAACTTACTATTTCACCATTTGTAAATGGTTTTCATTATTTCAACTCATCAAAACAAGCTTAAGCAATTTCAACTTTTAATGTTTTTAATGATTATTTTATAACAATTTCAAAATAGTAAATTGAAATGATTTAGGATTAGAAAACCAATTTGACTGTATTCAAAAACGTAGGTTTTACAGTTCAAAATATAAATGACAGGCTTTTGTGAACGATCAAATTACCTGAATGAAATCATACATCATTATGCGTTTTACACAACGGGTGTCTTCGTAATTGCAGGCCTCATTACGGTCTCACCTGTTGGTAATGAGAGCATTACATTACACATCGAAGCGGGCCATGATATCATACAAGAGGACGGTCCATCCCGACTGCCACAATACGGACGCCTCGTTTCATCCAAAGAACATGGCCTTCAACGGTCGCATAACCCCCTCTCCTCAATCCCTATTATCTCGTAGCCACACACCTGCGTCCACCTCCAGCTTAAATGGCCTTAAATTGGCACATGTACACCTGCACCACGCCTCTAGCACATGCCGAACACACCCACACCTGTGTCCTTGTTCACCTCAGAAGCGTTCGGACGGGTGGCTTGGGGCCGGTGGGCGGAGTGCTTTGGGTGGTATCGGCGTGCACGACCACCTGCTTCCACTTTCAACCAGGAGTCAGATTTCAGCTCAACATCCAGACACGCTTCTACACACATGCTTCATGGTGATTTAACAGCGGTGGGGTTCATGGTGAGTCCTGGCGACATGTAAAGAGCCCAGGAGATTTGATGGAGTTCTTGGATGCGTTTTATTTCAGTATCAATTTAGTCTCCGATATTTCTCTTAAATTCCTTAAGAGAAATAAAAACTGAGAAATTAGACAGTTGTTGAAGAGTCGGGAGGTGTAGGGTTAGGGTAAAGTCTGTTTAATATTTGACCTTTGTTTCTCTCTCCTTTATCTTAAATGTGTGCCTTCACTGTGAGTGTGCGAGTGTGTGTGTGTGTGTGTGTGTGGTGCGTCTATGTCTTTGTGTGTAGTGTGTGTGCATATTGTGTGTGTGGAGCGTTTGTATGTCTGTCTTTTGTGTTCTCACCTTTTTCTTGTGTTTACAGGTATATGATTTTAGTTGTTTTACTTGTAGTCAATATGTCTCATGTACAGCTGCTTTGTAACAATGAAAATTGTAAAAATCGCTGTATAAATAAAGTTGAGGTGAGTTAAAAAAATGTAGATTGTAAAGGTGAATAATGTGGATTTGAGTAAATGTGATGAGAAATGTTTGAGTTGATATTGAGATCTTCACTAATATTGACTTTTGATTGCAGACGAGACGAATCTGAGCTCAGTTTGACACATTGATGACGTCTCTTCTCAAACTCTCATCACAGACACATTTCTCACATTTCTGACTCTTTTTCTGTAGAGAAAAATCTGAGACACACATGAGAATTAAGAAAACGTTTCTGTATTTGCTCTCCATTTAATCTCATTGATATTTAGGAGAAATAATTGAGATATTTGAGATATTATATATTGACTATTACACATATGTTTGTAATAGTCCGGGGTACAGCATATAGTATAAGTGAGACTGTTGAGTAGGAGGAAAGGTCTGTGTGTTATTTATTTATTTTATTTGATGTCTGGGACACACAGCTGTTCTTAAGACACGACTCCTGCTGTGTTCCCACGGCAACACATCATGCTGCATCCTGGAATCGCATACCCTCGTCCCTGAGAAAAATACTCCAGGTCTCCAGGACGACCAAACTCTGGAACATTTATTCTGTTCGTCCATGTTGCTATGATTTACATCATAAACCACAGAGACAAAATCCAAAAGAGAAATACGTGTTGATGTACCAGAACAAACTTCAAGTATTTAGAGGTGATTTACATCCCGGTCACAAAAAATACATTTTGCATTAAGAAAATCATAGTAATTTTTGCACGGTAAATAACTGTAATGCAAACATCACAAAAAATACATATTATTTAAATACATTTAAAAAACATTCATGTGTTTGGAGGAGGCGTGGCTTTGGACTGTGATTCGCATGGAGGATGGGATCAAGATTTCAGTGCTTGCAGGCTAAAGTTATCATCTTACCAAATCACCTTTTACGATCGCATGTTAGCAAGCGTTAAAATATTACATTGATTATAATACCTTTGTGTGTTACGACAGCATATTTATTTTGTGACACTCTCTGTTTTAAGTCGCTTAATGAAAAATCACTAAAAGTTTTTAATGATGAAAGCTAAAGTAAGGCAGTTAGACCTATTTAAAACATGTAATATAAAAACAAAACAAAAATGTTTTCCCTCAATGGTATGTAAACTTTAAAATTATGACTCTGGCTCAGTAATATGAGTCACACCTAAAACAACCAAATACATGTATAAATCATATTCCCTTTGAGACAACCGTAAGGGTATTTTAACTTTAAGATTACATTTTTGACAGCCTTTGTTTCGAGAATTTTAATCAAGATAAATCTTGAGAAATAAACATGAAGAAGTGTCTAAAGAAGTCTTTTTCCAGAATACATAACATTCCTAACTTTTTCCTTGAATGAGAATTTCAGAAAAAATATGTTGAGTCGCGTCGGTCGCATCCGGTGTAGACACAAGTGTAAGAATGTTTTGTGAATCCTGCCCCAGATTTTTTATATGAATCCATGAGGGTTCTACAGTATGTTAGGACAGATGATGTTTGTTTCTTACCTGTGGTCCTATAAGAAAGAAAGATTTTACTAACATGTTTCGCCTACGCAACAATGAGATTAAATAGAGAACAAATGGAAACTTTTGGAATCTCCTTTGTCTGATGTTTCTCCAAAAAATAGATAACAACTCCAATTGGTTCAACAAGAGATCTCAGCTGTCAAACTGAGCTGAAGACTGTAGAGTCCACAAATATTAGTGAAGAATTAAATATAAATGTTAATTGAAATAATGAAAATAATCACAAATCGAGTTTGATACAATTATAAATGGTTGAAAATGATAATATTATTTAATCTATACAATCTACACTAATTGTATAGCTCCATACTCTTAATGTATGTTGTCTCTTTTGTATCCATTTATAATTTTCCTCTGAAGAAGAAACATCCAATACTTACAGTAAATTAAACATAATTAAGAAGCATTTTAAATGGACATTCCCTTGACATTTCTTTCTGTGGCAGTGGATAAAGACTCCTGATAAATATAATGATCTAACCTTGACGTTGCTATGCAGTTCCTAAGGTGTTGACAATGATTCCTATCAGGCACAAAAACTCGGGTCAGAGAGACACACATGACTCACCACTTGTTTGTTGAGATCTCTTCTGAAAGTCTAGAGGAAACAAACGTGAGAGTCTTTAACTCAAGAGAAACATCTGAGATGCAGAAGCCTTGAGGGAAAAAGCTGGCGTTTAGTTGAATCACCGTCGTGAGTTTGTTCAGGGGAGCGATGGAGGCCGTGAGGGATGTGACGAGCTCGACAGGGATGAAGGGGGGGACATGACACCTGCTGACATCTCAATGCTGGAGGACGATGAGTCAGGACACAAACAGCATCCCAGACAGACACAACAGCAAACTGTGAGAATTCCCCTCCCGGCCGAGCTCTGCTGCTGTCAATCCAGCACTCAGATCTCATACAGAAACACGTGCTGTTAGAATGACAGAAATAAAATAATATATTTAGTAAGAATTACCCAAAAGTCAAATTTGGTCATCATATATTGACCCTTTAAACTTGTCTATGATTCTTTTTTTATGTGGCACTCAAAAGAAGATATTTTGAAGTCAATGAGGGCCAATGTTCTGGTTACCAACATTTTTTTTTTGGTTCAATGACACGACAGTGAGTAAATGATGAAAGATTTTTTATTTTTTGGGTGATCTATGCCTGTACTCACAGATCAGGAAACCAGCTTGATCTCATCTACACCCGTAACTGCACCACAGATAACACAGATAACAGTCACACCTCTTCACATTTCTGACCACTTCTTCATCACTTTCAACATGGTCCTTCCTACATGCACTACACCAACACCACCAACCGTTTATTTCAGACGGAACCTTCGCTCTCTCTCCCCTAGCACACTCTCTGCTAAAGTGACATCCTCTCTTCCATCCAACTTTGCATCTCTAGATGCTGACACTGCCACGGACACCTTATGCTCAACACTAACATCCTGTCTAGATAACCTATGTCCTCTGTCCTCCAGACCAGCTCGTCCCATCCCCCTCCTGCCCCTGGCTGTCTGACATCATCTGTGAACAACGGAGTACACTCAGGGCTGCTGAAAGGAAATGGCGCAAGACCAAGACTCCTGCTGACCTAGGGGACTACCAGTCACTACTCTCCTCTTTCTCTGCTCGTGTTACCACAGCTAAAACGTCTTTCTATACCACCAAGGTGAGCAATGCACCTAACACTCGACAGCTTTTCAAGACATTTAACTCTCTTCTTTGCCCCCCTCCTCCCCCGCCCACTAAATCATTGACTTCGGATGACTTCGCTGTATTTTTTACTGAGAAAACATCATCCATCAGCAAACAATTTTCTGTACCTCAGACCTCCGTACACACCACCCTCACTTCAAACATTGAACCCTCCTCTTTCACCCCACTGACTGACGCTGAAGTCACCAGACTTCTCTACAGCCACCCCACCACCTGTCCCCTTGACCCTATCCCCTCCCATCTCCTTCAGGCCATATCCAGCATACTCACACCTGCACTCTCACACATCATCAACACCTCCCTGCTCACCGGCACTTTTCCATCCACATTCAAACAGGCCCAGGTCACGCCCCTACTGAAGAAACCAACATTGGACCCTTCTACTCCCAACAGTTACAGACCTGTCTCTCTCCTCCCATTTATTGCAAAAACACTTGAAAGGGCAGCTTTCAACCAGGTGTCTTCCTACCTATCCCAGAACAAACTACTGGATGACAAGCAGTCTGGCTTCAAAACAAATCACTCCACTGAGACTGCACTGCTATCACAGAAGCACTGCGGCTAGCCAAGCCGGAATCTAAATCCTCTGGCCTGATTTTGATAGACCTATCTGCAGCGTTTGACACTGTCAATCACCAGATACTGCTAACAAACCCTGTCATCGCTTGGAATCTCAGGCTCTCCTCTCCGCTGGTTCAAATACAACCTCTCCCGCAGATCCTTCAGGGTGTAATGGAGGGGCTCGCTGTCCACTGCACACCACATGATCACTGGGGTCCCTCAGGGATCGGTGCTTGGACCGCTGCTTTTTTCCATCTACACGACATCCTTGGGACCCATCATACGGGCACATGGCTTCTCGTATCACTGTTATGCTGACGACACCCAGATCTACATCTCGTTTCACCCAGATGATACCACTGTAGCAGCTCACATTACAGCCTGCCTCGAGGACATCTCAGCTTGGATGAAAGGGCACCACCTCCAACTGAACCCTGCCAAGACAGAACTACTCATGTTTCCGGCACACCCTACGGTCCAACACGATCTCAACATCCATCTTGGCAATACCACAATCATTCATTCCAAAACAGCCAGGAACCTCGGAGTCATATTTGATGAACAGCTGTCCTTCAATGATCACATTGCAAAGACAACGCGGTTGCGCTGATATGCCTTATTCAACATTAGAAAGGTTAGACCCTATCTCACTGAGCACACGGCACAACTCATTGTCCAGGCCCTGGTCATCTCAAGGTTGGACTACTGCAATGCTCTCCTTGCTGGTCTTCCTGCAAAGGCTATCAAACCGCTCCAGCTGGTTCAGAACGCAGCAGCACGCCTCGTCTTCCAACAGCCCAAAAGGGCTCATGTGACTCCCCTCTTCATCTCTCTCCACTGGCTACCGGTCGAAGCCCGTATCAGATTCAAGTCACTATTGCTTGCCTACAGGACAATCACTGGATCTGCACCGGCTTACTTTCACACCCTCCTGCACTCCTACACCCCATCAAGATCCCTGCATTCAGCAAACCAGCGGCGTCTTGTATTGCCTTCCCATAAGGGCAGTAAATCGCTTTCCCGCTCGTTCTCATTTATGGTGGAACAGTCTTCCTAACTCGGTCCGGTCAACCACATCTCTCACAACATTCAAAAAACTACTTAAAACTCATTTCTTCTGTGAATACTTGACAGACAAATAAAAAAAATAAAAAAAGACTTTCTCTCAACAGGTAGTGGTCTAGCCTTTGTTGAAACTAGTGACTTTGTATTGGCACCTAATGTATTATTGCTCCTGTATGACATATCGCTTATTCCTCCCTTAACTCTTCGTTAGTCGCTTTGGATAAAAGCGTCTGCAAAATAACTAAATGTAAATGTTTAAACCATATGGAGAAGATCAATTTTAATGAATATAACAACATATCTAGTATGAAAGAAGGCATTTATTACAAAGGATGCCGAACATTTCCAAGCATGACACTGCATAATAACAAAAAAACTATAAAAACACTAAATACTATAACATTCGGACAAGCCTCAGTCTCCAAATAAATAGCGCCAACATGATTTTAAAATCAATATTTTTAAGATCAACTATTTTATTGATATACTGTAAGTGAAATAACTTGTTTTAAGCGTTTAGATATTTGTGCCAGAAAACAAGGTAAAGATTGTGAGTTTTTTTGTCATATATCTGTTCAAAATGGTCTGAAAGTAAAACCAGATGTAATGTTGCATAATCAGATATTCCCAAAATACACACTGACATGGAACAAGATTTTGTTTTCACGGCTGCTGTGAAACCCAGAAAAAATCAGATTGAGGTTTTGTTTTGTCTTTTGCACGAACGCACACACAGTGTATAAGAGTAAACATAACCAGACCGCTGTTTTGTCAGACCTGACCAAGGTGCCGTTTGCCAGGGCATGACAGGAATCTGAAGCTTATCCAGTCAGTGTGTGTGAGAGAGAGAGAGAGAGAGAGAGAGTGGGAGGAATTCAGCAGTAATTCTGTTACATTGACAACAAAGAACTTACAGACACGAGCAACTACACTTGTGCGTCTGTATGTGTCCAGAAGAAAAGCTCACACAATAATGTTATTTCTCATTTGCTTGGGAATCTTACTGGAGCCTTTAGTTGTTTCAGCTTTTCTCAATGGTTTCTTCATCAGAAATAAAAATAGACTCAAATGAAAGATTAGAAATGTCATTCCTGTGAAGTGTTGGAGCAAATACAAAGGTCTGAAATAAAGCTCATGTCTTCCCCCGTGTGAGCACTGCAGTAATGTTCATAACTGCTGTTGTTTGGCACGCGGCCCGGCCGGCAGTCTGTGAAATGTGAAACCAGGTGAAGCAACAGGAGAAGATCAAGCTTGTGCTTTGTGTTTGTTTCAAAGAGAATGGCATCGCTTTGATCTCCAACGCTGCTATTAAAACACTCACCGTGAGCCAATGAGACCCCCAGAGAGAAGAAGCGTCACCAATACAATAACACAACAATTTTTCAATTAGATCATTCTCAAAATAAAAAAGATTAGAAGACATCACTTAAACAAACATTGTTCAGACACATGAAGAGAAATAATTGAGATATTATAGAGATATCACTCCAAAGAAAACAAAATCTTTCTCATCACATTTCCTTAAATCAAAAAGTAATAGGACCTGACAACTCCAAGCCTCTTATTCTTTAGCCCCTCCTCTCCGACCACCTGCCATAGAGTGAAGCTTTTCACCATCCAAACAGCTTTGCATGTAAGAAAAAACACGTTCTGAAATCTGAAATACATCACATGTTTCACAGATCAAACATTGTTGAATTGTTTTCAAGCACACATACCTTCCGTGTGCTGTCACAATCGCCACGACAGACGTGTGCTATATGCATTGTACCTCTTAACTGCCAGTTGGTGATGATGTCAGCGATGAGCAACCATTGAGCCATCTTGAAACTCAGGAGAACAGATGTTTGTGTGCGATGAGACGTTGGCTAGCAGGCCTGACATTCGCCTCGAAGAGACGAGCACTTGTGTCCCGAAAATCTCTTCTTCTGTTCCTAAAACACAACTGGGTGCATTTATGAGTCTACGTGAAACATTTTAGGCTTATCTTCATCCCCCAGAATGAAGCTAATTGTGTTTCATGGTAGAATTTGCACCGTTATTATATAGAAAAAAATCATTGCAATACATTATTATTAAGATTAATGTAAGGTGCTGTCAATCAAAAATCGATTTAAAACCTTCAAAAGTGTATTTAAGACCATGATTTGTGTATAGTGTGACGGCGTGTCAGGTTTTGCTTACATTTTGCCTACATAAAACAACAGAGGCCGGTGGAAAGTCCCTAACAGGACAGAAAAGCAAATGTGTGTGAGTGGGGGTGTTTTGACTGTGATTCTCTGTGTAAAAATGCTGTTAACGTCTGTGTGAAAGTGTGTGTGTGTGTAAAAGATCAGCGATTGAGTTTCCTGAGAGCGCGAGCTGCATTGAGACGTTTACAGACAGATGTGAATATTTTCACATTTCTCATCATTCCAGTAAATGTAGTGAACAAACGTACCCTTCACTCCCCACCAAAACACACACAGCTCCTGGAAACATGACTTCACCTTTACAAGGAGAGAGAGAGAGAGCCTTGTTTGTACTGGACTAAAAAGTATATACTATGAAATACTATGGGATTTTTTGCACACTAGCAGTTTAAGAGTTTTTGTTTTAAAAATGGTTATCAACCCACCAAAAAAAGAACAGGGTAACTACACTTTGAATATAGTAAAACCATTGTATTTTTTACAAAAATGGTAAACAAACCACCAAAAAACAAGATTACTAAACTTCTACTATAGTAAAACCCCAGTATTTGTAATGAAGCTGTGATTATAAAAATTAACCCCCCCCCCAAAAAAAAGTTACTACCCTTTCACTGTAGTAAAATTGTGGTATTTGTAGTAAAATGTATGTTATAAAATGATAAGCCCTCTAAAAAGCATGGTTGATACACTTTTACTATACTAAAACCATGGTATTGTAGACAATTATGGTTATAAAAATGGTAATTAACCCACCACAAAAGCATTGTTATTATAAATGTACTGTAGTAAAACCATGATATTTGAAGTAAAACTATGGTTATACAACAGTAACAAATTCCCACACAAAAAAAACCATGGTTACTACACTTACACTTACTATAGTAAAACCATGCATCATTTTCATAAAAGGTAAAAACAGCCTGCCAAACACTGGATCTCAAGCTCAACATTTTATTTCACTCTGAAGAACCAAATCCAAATCAAAGTTATCGCTTAAATCTTTTGAATTACACTATTTTCATGATTAATTCACACAAACTCACCCACCCACCATTGTTTTTCCTCCTGAGCAATTCTGCAGCTCAAGCAGTAATGAACTGCACATTATCTACGGGTTTATGATCTGTTAATTAGTGGAGTAGAAGAGGCACACTGCATGACCGAAGGTTTTGACCTCGGCTGTGTCAGACAGCCCATCAGACCATTAACAGCTACTGTCCGTTTCAGTAATTCAAATAAATAAACATCATAAACGAAAATCAAAACATGCTGAAAAGTTCAAATGAGGACAAAAAAGGAAACTTTCAAGACCAAGTTTACCCAAATAAAGTTTGAATTGCTCCAATTCTGCTTCTCACAGATCAGGGGACTAAATCTGAGCTCAGTTTGTGCCATTGTTGAGATCTCTTCCAGTGGTGACATATGAGACAGACTGGAGCAAAAGTCTTCTTTTGCTTAGTATTGTATGGCTGTAGAAAAGAAGAACATTTGAGAGATCTGAGAAAAAAGATTGAGATCTTATTCCTTAAGGTCGGTTAGAGAAGCAAGAGATGTGAGCAAAAGTCTCTTTTGATTAATTCTAGGTTAAAGAGTAAATACATGAAAGAGATGTCAATCGTGATCTATCATTAGGATGTTATTAAATCAGAACGCCTGACGGTTTGTTTCAGTATTAGGAAAGTTTTCACATCAACATTAAATGAACTTCCTATCATATCCACCTCCTCTATTAAACGCTGGAAATCCTCCATTTCACTCTATTAATGATTTACAAACGCTGCGGTTTGAGGCCGTCGTCTGTCTAAGAGAATGATAGAATAACGACACACACTGTCAATTTTACTGTAGTGGGCGTGTGTGTTGATCTGTTTAAAGACTAGCGCTGAACAGGCTGCTGATGTGTAATGATGGATTTGTAACCTCTCTGATTGTCCCTCAGGGGCCCTTCGGCTGTAGCGAGTGGCTCATGCGGGGGCTGGACGGTCGTTTGTTCCCCGTTAGGAGGAAACGTTAGCGACCTCTAAGAGCCCCACTGCAGCGAAGGTAAAATGAAAGGTGATAAAACACAAACGCTTCCTTTACTTATTCTGCACCAACTTTCAATAAAACACTCAAACTCTCTGTTATCTTTCAATATTTACAGAAATGGACAATCCAAACCTTTGGGTTGCAAATTAACATATGCTAGGTTGTTTCAACCCAAAATGTTGTGTTTTTTTAACCTATTGTTGGTTAATTTAAGCCAACAATTGGGTTTTTCTATTTTTGACCCAATGATGGGTTAGCAAGTTGCGTAGGGCCCTGCAATACCAGGAGGCCCCCTTGATTACCAATCAAGATTAGGGTTAATCAAAAACACTATTGTAAACAAGACGTTATTTGTATACCTTGCGGATTTATCTTTAGAGGAATTATTTCAAAATGTATTTTTATTACCTAATATACTTAATTACATACTTGGATATCATGCAATGGCTGGCAGGTAATGAAATGCGCATGATGTGCTGACATGCATCTTCACATATGGCCACGGCTTTAAAATGGAGCTACCCATCTGGAGAGGACAAAAAGACAAAAAACGGCATCAACGTGAAGCAATTGAACAAGAAGGCATGTGTATCGTACTATTTTAAAGTCTTAGTTTTGCCAAATTATGCAATGAATTACTTACAAAACAAGTATTTGTCCAATGCATTTGGTTTGTCCATGATAATAGGACATTGTTTAGTTTGTGCCATCACATTTAGAGAATATTGATGTGTTTTTGCATGATTAGCTTTCTTGAGTAAACTGTATAATGTATTCAGCAAATCACTCATTTGGTAGTAAAAACACAATGTTTGCATCTTGTAGTTTTATTGACAGCTAGATGGTTCCAGAGCCATGTGTCACTTTAGGTTAAGAATTATTGACATGTCAATCAAAATTTGAATTTACTTTTATACGTAATCCTTACTGTCATTTAAACTTTTAGTCTTCATTTGTTTAAGTGTGTTAATTGCTTTATTATTTCTTCATGTGTGTGTCATTTTAACTGTAAGTACAAGGCCCCTCAAAAGTTTGCTTAGGGCCCACAGATGTCTAGGATCAGCACTGTCTAGAGTCTACATTCATTTTACACCTCCATGCTCTTCATGTATATGAACAATTAGTCTCATTTGTTTGTTTTTATTTATCTTAAGCAATTTTAGCATTAACATCTGAGACAAAGTTGATAAGACTTGAAATGAAAGACAACTGAGAACTCCAACAAATCTCCGGAGCTATAAAAAAACCTATGAGCAATACCCTCTCAAAAACCAACGGACATACAAACATAGTATTTGTGTTTATAAATGAAAGAAAGAAAGTGAAAGTGACCTATTTGCCAACCGAAATGTGACCTCTGCGTTTAACCCATCCAGTGAGTCGTGAACACACCCACTGCAAGTCGTGAACACACACACCCGGAGCGGTGCCCGGGGAGCAAACAGGGTTATGTGTGTCAGTCGCTGCCTGCTGGCCCTGAGAATCCAACCGGTGACCTTCTGGTCCGACTCTCTAACCACAAGGCCACAGCTGCCCCCATCTTTAAAAAACCTTTAAAAACAGTTGAAGGGAATGTAATGCTACAAACTATGCACAATATTTGTGATAAGAGCCTTTTCTTTTCCATAGTGTATAAAACATGCACGCACGCACGCACACATGCATTCAAGTAAATGATCAGAGTCTTAATGGTTTTGTTCTTCCTCTACGGTTAATTCACAAGAGGCCAATTATCAGATTGAACCTTGTCAAACCCTTGACCCCATAAAAACACACAGTGAGAAATAAACAAATATGCTGTCACCACCCTATGAAACACTAATGCTGATTATATTTCTTCTGAAGAAAGTTTATAGATGTATGTTTTTAGGTGTCATATTTTATAAGTGATTTTATGTGGAATAAATAATTGGACACAGTATGCTGAATGTGTGCGTTTCAGTTTCCATCTTAATTTCAAGGCACCGCAACCTACTGTACGTACCCCTTGATCTCCACCTATTAGAGTCCTGGTTCAGTGGTTGAGACAAGGTCACTGTTGCTGTTGGTCAGTTGCAACTGTTGATGACAGTAAAACGCAGTCATATCTCCACAGAGGTCACGTATGTGTGAAAACGTTTTTTCAATTGTGAAACAAGACTGTGTGACAACATGCTTCAGGTCAAGAGTTCTTGACTTTCTCATCGCCTCCCCACTAGCAGATGAAGAGATGAGACAGTGTGGAGACTTAAAACGGACAGGAGAAGTCTAACAAAAACTGAAGTGGAACCAAGTGTAAAAAGAGAGAGAGAGAGAGAGAGAGAGAGAGATGTCCATTTGAGATACTTATGCACAATCGATATTTTTTCTTTATCATTGATCATAATGTCACCTTAAAAGTCAGTGTTATGATTATATTTATGTTTTTCTTATCATGTTTAAAACCTTTACCTGGCAGGTTAAAAAGTGGTCAGTGTCGCATTCTATCCAATAAATCATATATAATCAAAATCAAACGCATAACCGAAATGACCCTTATTAGCCGTGTCAGAAAAAGCAGTAGAGGTGTGTGGCATGTGCTCATTTACATCAGAGATGTGTTCAGGTGGGTGTGTTTGTATTCAGTGGTTTGGTAAAAAGATACCATGTGCTTTCCTGAGCCACCTGTTTAATCTCTCTCTCTCTCTCTCTCTCTCTCCGGCAGATCAAAGATGTTAATTACCGAGCGACTCTCTTACACACACCGAGTGTGACACTCGATCATGCACACGGTAATTACACCACGCCTCAGACTACTGACACATGATCGCCACGCTGCCAAAGGCGCCTAATTACCGCTCACACACACACCAACAGCAGCTACAGGTTAATTACACACACAGTTGCCTCCGAGCACGCTGTAATGCAAGCTAATGAAGCAGTTAGCAGGTGTGCGGTATCACGTTTGGAAGAGATTCAGGCCTTCCATCACTCAGACAGAGGAGATCAACAGAGATGAACTGAGAACTTCTGCAGGAGAGCCAGCATGAGAACAGGATGAGAATCAGGAGAGATTCGATTTGTGAAAACAGCTGAAGTTATTTGATTATTTCCTGTTTTCTACACACATAAAAACTTTTTTTCACAAGGTAAAGAACATTCTGTGAATATATAATCTTGATATGTTTAAACTTTGATGTTCTTTATCTCATCATTAGATACATAGATTTCACAGACAGTCGCATAAGTAAATTGTGTGGAATCCCAAATCTTTATTCTTTTTCCTACCATTATCCTAAACACACAGTTTTTGTTTGTCTCATGTTGTCCAATGTCATGTTAAGTTCATTTTTTTATATTATATTTTTTTCTTATCCTATTTTAAGCACCATTTTTTGGTATATTTTGTATACTTCATGCCACGACTTTGTTATGCTTTATGGGAAAGTCCAACAAAAAATGAAAATCCTGTCTTCAAGTAGTTCCAAATCTGTATACATTTCTTTGTTCGGTTGAACACAAAGAAAGATATTTGGAAAAATGTTAGCAACTGATATATAGCACGTTGACGCACATAGTAGAAACAAAATGTTGTATTTGTTGTTAAACACAAAAGAAGATATTTTAAAAAAATGTATGAAACAAATTCTGAGGCACCTTTGACTAGCATTTTTTTTGACTACTCCAGAAATTTCAGTTGCTAACATTCTTCTAAATATCTTTCTTTGCATTCAACAGAACAAAGAATGTTATACAAATTTGAACAACTTGATGTTGGGTAATTCATGATAGATTTTCTTTGGGTGGAGTATCCCTTTAAGCAATATTGTTACTAAACACAGTCATGCTGGGAAATAATCACTTTAAATAAAACATAAACTGAAAAAACTAAAACTTTTGAAACAATTGTATTAACTTAAACTAAATAAAATATATGCCTGAATACAACCAAATAAACTTTGTGAGAATTAGAAATGTTGTCTAAACAACACTAAAAGCACTTAAAATAAAATCTAAACTGGATTCTGGAAATGAATAAAATCTAAACTTGAAATAAAATAAAATAAAAGAATCTTGTGCAGCAATACAGAAAAAAATAATAAAAGAACAAAATAGCTTTATGAATATGAATAAAACTAAACTAAAAACTAAAATAACTTTTACAGAGACATCACACAGCTAAAGTCTCAGCTTCTCAAATGTTTCTCGCAAGAAAAATATTAGGAATTGTACATGAGTTCAGAAGAGATCTCAACAGTGTCTGAAACTGATTTGCCAGATCTGCGATCAATAGTCAATATAACTAATATTATAGAACTCCATCAAATCTCCTGAAAGAGCAGCTGCTGAGCAACAGCATTCTCCTCTGTGCCTCGGCCAGAACGTCTTTAAAAGGACCAGACCTTAAGTCCTTTGTGAAACATCAGGCTACGTAGGGCTAAAAACATGAGAGCGAGCAAAGAGACAGCTGACGTGAATTAGAAAAGACAAAATGAGAAGTGGAAGAGAGTTATTCATGTTGTGTTCCTCTCTTCTGTGCATTATTGATGAGGAGAGCTTTCCTGTAGCTCAGTGGTAAGAGCATTGCACTAACAACGCAAAGTTGTGGGTTGGATCCCAGGGGATTGCAAATACCTATGTATAAATGTATAGGATAATGCAATGTAAGTCGCTTTGGATAAAAGCATCTGCCAAATGCATAAATGTAAATGAAAGGAACTGCTTTATCTAGGTTGAGCAAAGTCTTCACATATGAACTCACTGTGAGGCTGAAGTTTAAAGCCGATGTCACAGTGGGACGGCCGGCCTGATCCGAGATCAGTCGTCCAGTGGCTGTGAGGTCTACCGCTGTGGCCGCAGTGCTGAAAAGCGGCGGTCTGTGGTGGAAGTGGTTGATGGCAAAGAGGACAAAGCCAACAGCACCTGTGTGTTACTACCATAAAATACACCAGATCAAACCACACACCTGACCACAAGTTCCCATGAAGATCACTCATGAAGATATTTGACACATTTCAAATATCAATCAATTTGAAACCAACAAGATTCTGTCATCGTTTTCTCGCTCTCACATCATTTCATGTATGAATATTGTATATTGTGAAGAACGTTGGAATCCAAACAACATTCAACTCCATTATATGAACACAAAACCACTGGGACATCTCCACAAAACATAAATAAATGAGAAATATTTGTATTTATTGAGTGAACTGACCCTTTAAGGCCCTCACAGTAGCAAACAGTAGTGGAATATCTTTTCTCCTGAATGTTATCTCACTGTTTTTCAACTTCTCTTTTCACTTTTCAGTTACAGTGTCATTTAAGAGTTCCTCTTTATGAAGTCTCATTACAGACATGCCTCCTATGCAAAACACCGGCGTCCTGCAGTCCTGAACTCAGATCAGTTTTTAAAGGGCGTCGCATCAGCGTGGAACGGTCAACATTTCAGTTGACTATTCCAACATGGCGGAATGCACGTATATGTATCTCTACGGCAGGAAACGCCTGCTAAAACTGTTCAGAGATCAGCCCAGGGAAGTCACGTGAGACTTTATTATGACAAAAGAAAACAGGCCTTTGGCTTGTTAGAGATATCAGACCACAGCCATGACTAATAATGGTTAGCGGTTGTGTTTATGGCCACAGTCACCTCGAGAAACTGCTGTGAGAGTTGATTCACCACATGCCACGTCAGCATTAAATGACCACAATGAATTTATGACCTTCCCATAACCCCATTTTATTCATCTTTACACACACTTTAGTTATCGGGGAAACAGTTATAGAAACATTAAAGCGCGGTGGTGAAATGGCATGTGGTGTAGTTTGAGGTTAGCATTGGGCTTGTGGTTGTTGAAAAGTCAACACAATCTCATAGAAAGTATTTTACAAGATGGCTAATTTGTATAAATTTGTATTTGTACACCTCTAATGGTGGTTAGGTTTGGAGGTGGGCCGGCCTTTAGTATTGCTTTTTTCCAATAAACCTACGGATTCCATACAAAACAGCAACCTTGTAAAATAGGCTTCTTACCAATTCCTGTGAAATCATTTCTTGAGAAAAATTTTCAATTTTTTTATTTCGTTGTTCATACTACAATAATACCATATGTTCTATGTAGACAATCATTTCTAACTAAAGTTCATAATTTCTCAAATTAATATAATATTATTTCTATAATTATTGTAATTAATATAATATAAATGATATATTAAATATTATAATTAGTACATTTTTTATTTTTATAAATATTTTAATCAAAATAATATAGTTTAAAATTAATATAATATTACAATTTATAAAATTAAATTAATATAATAACATTTTAAATAATGCATTTTCAATTTCAGTTTTTTTGTAGTAAATATAATTAAAAAATGTTCTAGATTTTTCTCTTATATACCGGTTTTCTTGTGTCTTTACCTCCTGTACTAAAATATAATTTCAGCAAAGCTGCTTTGCAACACTGCAAAATTGATAAAAACACTATAGAAATACATTTGATGTAATTACAACAAATTACAACAAATACAACAAACGTAATTGTTATTGAATGATGATGATGTTGTTTGGTTTATAAACATAAGAAACCTGTCTCTTCCAAACTACACGGTACCATAGTAAAATGATGGTAATAGACGTTTATACATTCTGTTGCACTGAATACCGTATTTATGTCTGATTATATCTTATATATATATATATATATATATATATATATACTTTACGGTCTCTCATTTCACTTTGCAGTGAAACAGACGTCTATTTCCAGGCAAATCTTGTTGCAAAAAGATGTTGCAGTATAATAAAAAATGAAAAACTGACCCAACCACACATGAATCGCTTTAACGTGTATGAAACATCATCATTCTCATCCTTCTGCTGCTGTAGTAAAAACTACATTCATTTAGAAAAGTAAATGAGTCGCATTACTGGAAGTTTCTGATTCACTGTGGAAATCTAAATATCTCCATGATCTGTTACTCATGCAGGGGGTATAAACCCCATCATTAACACACAGCCTCCATACACACAATACAGTTTCAGTAGATGTCACGGCTGATAAACGCTGAAGTCATGTCTTTCTGATTCATTTTATCAACCCCCTATATCAAATATCAAACGGGTCTGGATGGTATCTGTCATGCGTCTGTTTCAACATTATAGATTTAATCTAAACATAGCTGAGGAGGAAAAGAAACCTTCTGGGTTTTGAGCGCCATCTACAGACATAATGTGGTACTACAGTCATTCTACTGAAGACAATCATAATAGGACGATTTCACTTTCACGAAAACCAGAAGAGATGCAATTTGTTTCCTTTCACTGAAAACATCAGGTTGTAAAATCCATCGTGATGCACATAAATGCAATAATTACTCCTGTGGTTTGAGATGAAATTAAGAGCAGAGTGTTTAAAACACTCCAGTGTGTTGACATGATGGAGTCTGTCCTCAGCTCCACCTCATGCATGGCTCTTTAAAGCTCTTGTTCATTTGTAGTTTAGCTGCTGGTAGTGTCTCGTGAGTCAGACAATGCTGTTAGTTCCTCTAGTTTGGAGAAATCACATGATCAACACCTCATCCTCACACACACACACAACCACACATACACAAACACACACAATCAAAATCACACTTGAGAGAGAACTGTACTGTGCTGTACAGAATGTTTCAGAAAACTACAGTAAAGTTTTGTCACACCTAATGAGATTACATGGAGTGCAAATGGAGACTTTTCTCTGGTCTTCAGCTTCTCAGATTCTCCCGAAAGATTGCAGAATCTAGACTTAAAGCGTGCTCAGAGTTGCCAAATCATCTTGTGTGCAGACAGACAGAAAATAAAAGAGAGAGACAAACTAGAGAAAAGACAGATGGACAGAAAGACCAGTTAAGTAAAAGAGACAGAAACCAGCAGAGACAGATGGACAAACAAGCAGAGAGACATAGAAGCAATGAAAGACAGATCAGCAGAGAGAGAGAGACGGACAGATTGACAGACGCGCAGAGAAAGACAGACAGAGACAGCATGAATAAGAAAAACAGAAAGAAAGAAGAAAGAAGAAAGAAGAAAGAAGAAAGAAGAAAGAAAAAAAAGAAAAAAAAAAAGAAGAAAGAAAGAAAGAAGAAAGAAAAAAGAAAGAAAGAAAGAAAGAAAGACAGACAGACAGATAGACAGAAATGTTGAGAGGTTGAGTTGGCTCAGTTCAGTGTTTCTCATTAATGACGCCCTTGGCATTCAATTGTCTCTTTGTTTATTACTCACCATTTACCGTTACCATTAAACAACAGGAAGTGTGTGTGTACGCGCGTGTGTGTGTGTGTGTGTGTGTGTACACGTGTGCGTGTGTGTAGAGGCATGGCTTTTTGTCTAATTGCTCTGGCAGTTTTCATCACAAAGCCTAGCGATGGTTATGACCGTTCGGCTTTTGTTTAACACACATAAACAATAAAGCGACCCAAGCTTTACCACAGATAATAGCTCTTCTCAAAGCTTTATGACCGGTGTCCATGGCAACAAAGTTTTCTTCGGGTTTTTACATTTGCAATGAGAGATTCATTTGAGAAGATTTATTTAAGAAGCATGGAGCTAAAACCAAAGTCTTGATTAGTCTCATTTAATCTCACGGCTGTCAATGAGAAACAACTACAGAGACTTTACAGATCTTCCATGGAGCAAAACTTTACCCTCTCACCGCCGCTCAGACAGAGAAGACTTGTGGTGGTCAGCCGAAGAGATTGAAGCTGTGCTTTTGGTCGGACGCACTGGCTTGGTGTCAAACTAAAGAAAAAAACAGAATTGTTCAAATCTCAAACGGTTTCATACTTCCCATTTCACTTCAACATTTCAAAACGTTTGTTGAAGACTGACACACACGATGACCAAACCACGGCGTTAGCCAAGAGCCATTGTTCATCCTTTTTGCTTCTGTCAAACACAAAGGTCATTAAAGAGGAACTATGATATCAAAGATATTATGCAAATGATAGTCATCACAGATGCAAGAAACATTAATGAAGCACAGTTTCACAGAGCAACACACATGAATGTCTGAATGTGTTTGCATTACATCACAAAACCAGCGCTAAAGAAGTTTGCAATACATTATCACAATTGGCACATTGGTTGCACAAGTCGTATTATTTCAACTTTAAACTTACGTTGTTTTATACCATTATAATTGTTCACATTATCGAAACTCTTTGCCAGTGATAGAAGGGGAAAAGTTACTTCCTGTCATTTTAACAATATCTAAATATTTTCAAACTTAAGAAACCTAAAACATTCTGTTTGAAACTTACTCTACCTTAAGAATATCAACCATGGTCTAAAATAACAGTAGTTGTAGTTAAACCACACATTTACTATGGTAAAACCACAATAACCATATTTGTAGTGAGTGATTTACATTTTAATCAATCTGCTAAACTACATTTCTACTACAGTATAACACCATGGTTCATTTTCCTTATGGATATTTTGTCATCAAATGACATTTAGCAATTATAACTGTGACTTAAAGGGATAGTAGAATTGTATTTTTGGGTGAATTATCCCTTTACGTGTCCAGTAGTCTGCATGGCCTTAATGGAAGAAAGTCAAATACGAGTCTGGAGAGTTCAAATAAAACCTAATTTTTTCAATCTCATGTGTTGATTTCTTCTTTCTGTGCAAAACAAAAATGTTAAATAGCACCAATGCATTTTCATAAGAGGGATGTTTCTCAAACAAAAAGACTTGAGATGCAAGAACGATGATGCTTCCCTTCTGTTCTATGTGAAAGTGATTTGGGGGTTAGTAATAAAACTAGGATCAGAAATGACAACATGTTGAGTTTTGGGTGAAATGATGCTTTTAGAGCTCAGGGCTTTTATTTGTAAATGCTGGAGAGAACATGAGCAGAGATGTAGTCCAGCACTAGAGATGAGAGTGTTAGTGAAGGACACATGATATGCAGAAGAGATGCTGAGCTGTGTTTCTACTCTCAGCAGATGCCTGCCGGGGTGAACCAGCTCAAATGAAAAGCATGTGTTACTCCTTCTCTTCTGAGAGCTTCTGGGAAACAGCAGGACGTGAAGATAATATTTGCTTGCCTTCTGCTCCTCAGTGGTTTGCAGGCGCAACATCGCATCCGACCCCCGAGACCCCACCTTCTATCTTATCTGGAGTCGTTCTCTCAGCTCACTGGTTTCAAAATCAGTAACCTTACACGTTTACTGGAAATTATTCCAAATGTAAACACAACGTCTGGTCATGTTTTGTCAACTTTTGGCTGTCAGAACTTTTATCCATTTTTACTTTTTCAGTTTCTGAGGGACAAATATTTGTTGCGCTGTACATGTACCGTTCCTAATAATGAGTTCAACATAATGCTTTAATACTAACAAAATGCTGTCAAGTATATTTCTTAGAGGTGTAATGATATATCGTGGAGCAATATATGACGATACAAAATGCGGTATGTATCGTAGAGCTGGCGATATTTTTACCATATAACATCTGTTTAATCCGATTGGTCAAAAGTCAAACATCCTCTTCTAACCACAGGCATCATTTAATCTAACACATAACATTTAGCTTGTATGAAACACAACGTTGAAGTCTACAGTACATTCTATACATGCTACTTACCTCAATAAGCAGTTTAAACAACTCCACAGTCTGAAACATTCTGCAAAGAAAAAAATCACGAAACTGAATCGCAATACATTACAATGTCATACTAAATTATGACAGATGTCAATAAAATATTATTTATATACATGTATAAATAAATCATGCCGTATCTTAGCAGATGTTTTGGGAATACAGGAAAAAAGTGTGCTCAAATGATTCTCGAGACTTTCAAGCATCAAGAAGAACACTGCACAAAAGTTAAAATGCAAATAGTATTACCCTATAACAGCTTATTCTTTAAGGCACCGGTCTGTTTATTCACACTGATTTTGTTGCAGCATTGAGAGATGGGGATGGAGAAATATCTACACTGATTACAGAAGGACGTGTGTGGTTTGATAATGAGGAGCGGATTAGGGAACTGCAGGGACCATCTTCCTCATTTGCAGAATAGTGAACTGCCATGCTTCAAGATTACAAAATACTTCGACAACATAGCCAAAGTGTGTTTTTAACATATAGATATAAATACAAACAAATATTGCAACAATAATCAACAACATTTTAGAGTCAACTTAGAGCCAAGAACTAAAGCACAAATGTAATCGATTGAATAGCACAAAAAAACATCTGTCATATTACATCCCAAATTCAAGAATATAAAAGCAACAAATTACACATAAATTGGGAGGATGCTAAATTTTTAAATGAAAAATAATGTGTTTTTAAAAACTACATATACTACAGTATATAAATGCAAAATATGATATTCAAAAAGATATATATTTTATTTATTATAAATACATTATATATATTAGTTTTTAGCAAAAAAAACATTTTCATTTATTATTGAAATATCTAATTTGATATTTAATGGTTGACCACATAGATAGTAAAAATCTATACATTTTTCAAGATGCCGCAACATTGGTTGTAACAACATCTGTTCTATATTACGGTACACTGAAAAAAATGATTATGTGCCTTAGTAGATTTTATGAAAATAAATTATGAAAATAAACGCAATATAATTAAGTTCCTGTTTTTATCAAAAAATTGTTAAATGACATGAAAATCTTGAAAATAAAATGTACTCATTTTGGTTGTTAAGATTTTAATCATTTTGTTTGAGTTATTTTAATGGAACAAATTATTAAGTAAATCCCACACAATTGTATTATGTTAAACCCATTTAAATTGGTCAAATTAAGTTGATTTATTTATTTTGTGTTGAGACTACAAAAATATTTGTTGTAGATAAACCACCTTGGCAGTTGATCTGTAGTTCCCAGCATGCTTTGTATCTGACTGCAATAGGAGATTCATTTTCAAGAGTAACTGTCATTTTAAGTGCTTTTCAGTAAAAAGAAAGACTTGTTCCTGTTTTTTGTTGATTTATCTTTGAGATTAAGGGGAGTTTTTGGTATTATTTTAGTTTTATATATTATTTATTAAGTTTGGGTTTTTGAAGATGGAACTCACGAACAGTAACTGTGCTCACACCAGTACAGAGACCACCAGTCACTTCTTACTGACCAGATTTATAACAAAAAGTATTTTTCAATATCAAAGTAAGTGATCCGTGAAGTTTGAGTTAGACACATGTTTTTGATTAGCGTTATAGTTTTTTGTTTGCTTCAAGTAACATTTACTTGATATTTTAACAAAAACTAGATGTGTTTACTAAGTAGAATTTACATTATTCTTGTTAGTAAGTTGTACTTTAATTATAGCAGCATATTTTACTTAAAAAATAAAATTGTTTGTGCATATTGTTATTTTTTTCAGTGTACATAATTTTTTTTATTCTGTATAAATAGATTTATATAGAATATATTTACAATAAATGAATAAAAGAAAATTAGTTTTTAACCAAAAAAACATTTTAATTTATTGTTAAAATATTAAATTTGATATTTAATGGTTAAAAATCAATACATTTTTCAAGATGCCACAACATTGGTTGTACCAACATCTGGTTATAAAAATGTAAATTACTGAAGAATATAATTAAAAACAATTTACTTGGTTTGTGATTTCAATATTACAGGTTGTTAAACTATTATAATAACTTTTTATGTTGCATTAATGCCTTCGTCTTGTTTTTCAGTGTTAGTTTGGCACTTATGTTTGAGTTACAGTATGTAATATTTGATACGCACATTTGATGTGTTTAACTACGGTTACAGATACGCAGTCAAGTTTCTATCGAGTGTTCTAACGCCAGATTTTTCCTGTAGCTCAGTGGTAAGAGGTTGTGGGTTTGATCCCAGGGGATTGCACATACCTATGTATAAATGTATAGGATAATGCAATGTCCTTTTATTTTATCACTTTGGGTAAAAGCGTCTGCCAAATGCATAAATGTAAATTTGACTGTTCTAATATGATGGACTGCTCACGTAGTGTATGGTTGACCATCATAGCCTTTCTGGAATTTTTTGTTCCGCAAAAAATAAAATAAATAACATTTTCAGGTATAATATTACCAAAGACTCCAAACAAGAGGACAGTTTGACAGTGAGCCAATTCTGAGGCATCCCTTTACACCAAATCGTCCTCATTCCCTCTTAACGTCCATGTCACAGGAGATGAGCGTTCCTCGCGCACACACTTGAGCGAGACGCCCGTGCCAGAGAACCTAATTAAAGCCAAACTCCTCACCGACATCTGACTGGTTACCCAAAGCTGAAATATGTATCTGAAGCATATTTAATAAATTATGCATCCCTTATTTACTAATGGGCTATCGACTGGTGAGCTGCGGCCCTGATAGGATGTCAGAGAGCCGAGAGAAGGATGAAGAGCTGGAAGACAAGAGGAGAGAGACGGCACTTAAAAGGGTCTCACTTCTCCCCAGGGCAGAGAGAAGAGAGACATTGTTACACACACTCTCGTTCTCTCTCTCTCAGTCAAGTGTGGGTTTTAGGGGGTTTTCAAGTTGTTTGGAATGAAAAATGTGATTTTGTTTAATATCAGATCATTTTCTGTTGTAAATGTGACAGAATGAATCTTTTAATGGAAACATCAGGTGTTCTTCATAAGTATTAATAAGATATTTTCTTGACATTCTTTTGGGGAAGAAACAAAAATAGATGTCAAGACGACAATTATTAGCATACAGAAATATAAATGTAAACGTATGGGCTCAAATTATTTAGTCCTGCAAGAAATTGATAAGAAATGATCTCTGACTATTGGAAACTTTAACTTTTATACTCGTTGTCTGAAAGACTGGGAAAATCTGGGAAGCAAAAGTCTTCACGTCTATATTTTGCTTTCATATGCTGTTGCTGATGATTAGGGGTCGTGTCTAACGTTAAAGAGACTCCAGTTACAGCTGATCCCGGAACAGTGGATAATAAGAAACCGATGCCGGGGTGATAGCACGTATCATGTGACACTACACCCTCTGCAGGTGCCTATGGGTAACGTCATAAGTCTTAAAATATACTGACAGATCAAACTGCCGGCAATTTCCGAAATATCATTTTATATCAAGGGTATCAATGATGACAGTATGCAGACTAAAATGACCTCAATGCCAATCTTTAAAATGGAGATTTCATTTCTAAGCAGCACAATTTGTAATTCAGACCGAGCTGTGCAGACTAGAGACCCACATGCACGGACTGTCTCCATCCTCTTGGTTTCTTATCTGGGACCCGTCCAGCCCGTGGCACCGCTGTGGGGAAATCAATGGTTCCTTCGGATCGGCACCAGGAGCCTGAAGGATTGAGGTCCCGTTACATCCATGGACCCTCGATATGGACTCTGTAAGACCCTTCATATGAGAGAGAGTAAAACTAGATGCGAGTACATCAAGAAAATCACATGATAACAATGAAAAATCACAGATGAGATCTCTTTAATATCAATTGTTTGGGTAAGAGTTAATATCGATGTGTCTGTGATGAGAGTTTGAGAAGAGATGTCATCAATGTGTCAAACTGAGCTCAGATTTGTCTCGTCTGCAATCAAAAGTCAGTATTAGTGAAGATCTCAATGTCAACTCAAACATTTCTCATCACATCCACATTATTTCACCTCTACAATCTACAATAGTTTTTTTAAATGATTGTTTACAATTTAACAATTTAAAGAGAAACGTCTGAGACTAAGTTGATCCTTAAATGGAACAAAACTGAGAGCTCAATACTTTTCATTTATGCATTTGGCAAAAGCGTTTATCCAAAGCGACTTACATTACATTACATTTCTTTCCGTGCAGGTATGTGCAATCGCTGGGTTCAAACCCATGACCTTGACATGCTAACGCCACGCTCTAACCACTGAGCACACATAAAACATCAACATTTGACCACGAACATTACATTAAATGATAAATCTTTTGAATAAATAACTTGAAAATATAAACCATAGCTAAAGCGATGCTACGGTTTATAGCATAACAGCACTGCTAGAAACGAACACATATAAAATCTGGATCTGGGGAAGTTGTGAAAAGTTTTGGTGATCTGTTGATAACTCTGTTAAAGACTAAACGGACCATCTGACGGGCTGGAGGCGGCTTGTCTGCGAGATGCCGCAATCGAGTGTCGTCCACGATGTTCTTCTCGCTCGCCGCGCGAGATTTTATTAATATGTAATGACACCCGAGAAAAAAATCAATCCGCAATCTGCCATTGGAGCCGATCTCTGCGGGAACGCTTGCATATTCACTTTAGCTGACATCATTAAAAAGCCATCTATCCGAATCAGATGCGCAGACTTTGTTTAATTAGTTTCCACAAAGATATCGAGCAAACCTCTGAGCGGAATAATGCTGATTCTGTGCGATTATCGTAAAAAAATCACCCAAAGTGTGTAGAAAACTTTTTTGCAGGGGAAGTGTCTCCTGGGATGGAGGTTATCAAGACCTTTACAAACACTCCGAGCGGCTGTAATGGTTCTTTTGGAAAACCGGCCCAAAACGTTACGCTAATGGACCGATGAGTCCATGGCCTGCTGTTGTATCTGTCTCTCACTTCCTAACGTTGTTAGCGGCTAATGTAGGAATGAGAAAAGTGTTTACTGATGTGTACATTCTCTGCAGCAGGTCAGGATATGAATTGTGGAAGATTTCAATGATGGCCGTATCCTTCCCTGCCTGCATCTCGTGTGTCATTCACCCCCCTCCCTCCATAGCCACAATGCATCCTGGGAACCATTAAGGAAACCGGAGAACACCGCAAGAGCAGAGAAACACACAAACACAATCAAGAGAAGAGGACGGCTGACCCACACCCACGAGCGGCGCGATAGAGGCCAGGAGACGGTGCTGGGTATCGATCGCTTGAAACTCACACAAAAAGCATCAAGTTTGGTTTGTGGAGCTCGACGTGGCCTGATCTCTTCAGATGTGATCAGGAAGCTTAAAGGAACGGTTCACTTAAGAACGTTTCAGTTTAATGTTGCTTCAAAACAAAAAGATGGTTCCGAATGAACGAGACTGTCAAGCTACAAAAACATCATAAAAGCATTATTAAGTTAGCCATATCATTTATTCAATATCTTCTAAAGTCAAAGTCTTGATTGGCGTGTCTCATTGCTTTACTAAAAATACTACAAAAACATTGGTAACGCCAACCTGATCTCACAAGAATTAGTGTCAAGTGTATGAATTAGTATGATGTGAAGCATACATGTACGCTTATTAGAAAAAGCAATAATGAAGCCCCTCCCCTAAACTTAACCCACGATAGCACGAAAGCAAAACGCACTAAAACGTACAAATGAAGTTGCACAAAGTCATACGAATTAAGATTGTGTCGGTAACACTTTACAGTAAGGTTTCAGTTGTCAGGACGAGTTAACAATGACAAGGAATATTTGGATCTTAAAAGCGAACGACTCATCTGTCGTTCTGATTTCTGTTCCGGGTCAGATTTGCGTCACTCCGTGTACTGCCCGACACTGCATGCAGTAGACCAATCACAGCAGACTAGACCAATCAGTTATCTAGACCATCTGACCAATCAGATCCGAGTGGGCTGACAGAAAGGAGGTGATTAGACGGATGAATCGCCGAACCAATCAGTCAGGAAGTGAGGTAAGAACAATGACGGCCTATTATTAGAAGAGGAAAGTGTTTTACACCGTGTTTGTATGTAAACTTGTTGTTGGACACTCCAAAGTCAGGAATGATGTACTCTTTAACAAATGAAACCTAAAATATGAAGAACACAGATGTTTACTAATATGTGTTGCTTTATTAAATCATCAGATGCCATTCTTGAAGTAGAAGTCATGCTCCCTGACACGTGAATAGTAACAAAACAGTTAGGGTGTGTTCTTGTTGTGACAAGCATTACAGAAATGAGCATGAACTGAAGTTTGAAATGGTATGAAGGTGAGACAGAAGAGCAAAACTGTAAACTGTTCCTGTAAGACGTATACTGTAGTTGCAATAGCACGCAATACTTTTAATTTATTCATAATTACAGTATGTATTAGTGTAATACACTCCCGGATGGGTTTTACTTGCCCACCTCGGCCAGGGCGGCTTGGCACAGCGGACCAAATTAGTGGTCAGGCCATGGCGGCGAGGCGGTCAGCGGTTTGGGGCTCCTGTGGTCAGTGTGGAACGAGAGCCGGAGCACTCGACGCAGAGCGACTACAGATCGCTGACCACAGCGTGTCATTGATCCCACACTCAATCGGATTATTGCGAGGCCGAAACAGCCTCGCCTGCAGAATCTGCTGGGCCTGCCAGATGAAGGCGGGGCCGTGTCAGTCACCGGCCGACGGCGGGATGGGGCGAGATGGATGTGAAAACGAGCGAGGGGAGTGACAGCTCAGGGACCCATTGATCTTCTCATCATTTCCCATTCCTCTCCTCCACCCCCACCCTCGGCCGGGGACCGGCGCAACGCGAATTCTGTCGAGCTCCACTGTATTGGATTTATGAGTTAATGGAGATGTCAGGAGATAACAGATTGCGAAATGAGGGAGAGGACAGGAGGTGTCGGGACTTCTGTTTTCCCTCCTCTCTCTTTCATCTGATTGAAGTGACGTGTGTTCCGGAGGAGTTTGTAGAGTTGAGGTAATTCAGTTATACAGAGTTCCTGCAGAGAGAATTCTGGGTTATTTCTGGAGCTCAGATGGTTGAGCATGGCTTTAGCAGTGCAAAGGTCATGGATTCCATCCCCACGCATACTGTACTGATGGAAATGGTGAGCTTAAATGCACTTCGGACAAAACCATCTGCCAAATGCATACATGTAAATGAATTTAAAGATGTTTTAATTAGAGATGCACCGATATATCGGCTGATAATCTGTATCAGCCGATAGCTGATCGTGTGAAAAAATGCTTTTTTGATTGATTATTGGCCGATATATCGCCACATCTCTAATAAAAACCTTTAAAATATTGAGATTTCAATTTTGAATAGTTTAAAAACAGATGATGATCAGAGTCGATAAATCCACTAGTTTGATGTTCAATATCGGCTGTCGGTATCTGTGGAGAACTTTTGTATCCGTCCATCTCTAGTTTTAATTTGTTTCCTTTTGTTCCCGAATAATTCACAAAAGGATTTTCTTTTCATGCTCATTTTTCAAAAAGCTTAATTCAAAAAGAACACTTTGCTGCAAAAACACTGCATAAAAATTGAGGTGGTTTTGTCACATTCATCCTCATTGTCAACTGTATTTGACGTTCACAATGTTCTGTCATTTTAGATCTTCACCACATGAATCATGATCTTCACCACACCACAACATATCTTTATAGTGTCTAATATTTAATATATATTCCCCAGTCAGTACAGTGACTCAATCAAACACTAACCGATCTCCAATACAATAGATGATTGAATATCTGTATCTGATCGCCTCAGAAGCTACTGTATTGACTCTCACATGGCTGATATTTCTCCTGTATGTCAGAGCCGTGGCATAGCGGTGTGTTTGAATCCAGACGGTCAAATCTTCAACCTATTTTCCTGTAAAATAAAAGACAAAAAGGCCATCAGTATCATCTTTATTTTATTTAGACCTATAAATCATGTTCTCTTTAATTTGACTGTTGTCAGATCCCAAAAATGTACCTCAAGATAAGTAAAATAAACACTCCAATGTTATGCCCGTCCATGAGATGAGCCCCTCTCTCCATCCCCCAGACTATAGACGTTAGATTAGTGTGATTTATTGACACTTATGATGGGATTGAAAGGTCATGGCATGAGGTTTGTCTCAGTCACCAACAGAACCCCCCCCGGCCTCATTGATGTCTAAAAGAAATTGAGATATTAAAGAGATCTGTACGTTTTTCTTATTCTGAGTGTTCAAAATGCTGAATGCAATTCCATTTAAAACACAAGCAAAACCTTAAGATGGTGGTGTAAACATGAGCCTTCATCAGCAGTCACACTGTGAATCTGTGCTGGAGTTTTACATCTTACATGTCACTTAAATCTGCCATTGACCTCTACGGCCTCTGTCCAATACTTCTACATCTCAAAAATTCCTCTCATATCATCTCACGGTCAATGTCGTTTTTTGGGAAGGGAAATTAAAAATGCAAATCTAATCTGGTGGGGTTGTAATGTGATCACTATGACGGCCGATCAATGTGAACCAGCACGCAAACGGGAGGCAGTGATGTATGTCATAGAGAGGGGGCTGACCGCTCTCGCTTTATCACTACACTGTGTGTGTGTGTCACTCCACCAGAGATAATATCCTCCACGCTTTCTTATCTACCGCACTAAAACATATTTCTCACCTTGACGAGTGATCTCTGATCGCTGACGTGTCAAACCTGCACGGGCTGAAGGATTTGTTATGTCTTGGTTAAGTTAGGGACACAATAATGTGATTCGAGGACAGATTTTAAATAAATCAACGAGAATTAGTTGGTAGAATTACCAAAACGGTTAAAAATGATGAGAATTACTTGTGAAAGGTTAAATAATAGGAGGCAGGGTGTGAATGAGATATAACAAAATGTGACATGAAATGCAGGGCATAAAACCAGGAAAAACACAACAATGCTTTTAGAAAATAACCGCATCAGCCATATGATGAAAGGAAATATTTAATAATTTTCAATTCAATAATTATTGATCAAATTATTTAAGAAATGTCCAGTAATGGTTAATAATATTCATAGAATTTTTACATATTTTGACATTCAACAGTGACTAAAAATATTTTAATATTTGATTTTAATGATCCTTCAAAATATGAGATATATGGTACAAAATAGAGAAAAAAAATAACTTAATTAAACTTGGTGTCAACAATTAATCGCGATTAATCATATCCAGAATAAAAAAGATTGTGATTACGTACATATACATTTTTATTTATAAACACATACACATATAAAAACATCAAAATGAATAAACATTTATATATAAATAAATATATATATATATACATGCAAATGTTTCATAAATATATACAAGTATGTGTATGTGTTTATAAATACAAAATAAATAAGCACAGTGCACAGACATATATTATGCAAACACAAAACATTTATTCTGGATGTGATTAATCACAATTAATTATTGAACACTTCTACTTAGTGTTTATACAAACAAAACTTTGATCAGTTGGCAAATTATAATGTATCGGGGAATATGGGTGTCATTCTAATATAAAAAAACACATATAAAACAAAAACCTGACAGTAAATAAATAAAAAATATAACACTCCAACCACATCTATGCAACATGCACACAAAATCTTGTAATCACACTTAATACGTCTTTAATAATATTTAAATGAGGAGAAAAGGAGATGGAGAGAAGAGATGTCAACTTTCCTACGCTGGACATCACTTTTGTTCACTATTGTAAATACGTGTTAAAACATACAGCTGCCAGATTTCAAAATCCGAATTTTTCTAATAAAAATGTTACTTTATTTAGGTTATTTATTATTATATATTTTGATATGTACTGAAATATTTTGCTACAGTCAGCACCAACTTAAGATCATCGACGAGCGTGTTTTATATTTACAGACACGCATGTACACCCCATTACCCACATGCTTGGGGAGGGGCAAAAGAGGGTCCGTGTGTTGACCGCCCGGCTGACCGCAGTGGTGTCTGGGAGATTTATTTAAGAACAAACAGGGAGCTCTGAAAGCCACACGGGCCACAAAAACGGCAGGCCGGTACATCTTCATTAACAAGAAACATTTCTATTGATTTCATTTTTCCAGCGTTTCAAGTTACACATAAGAAATATGTATGGTGGCTTTAAATGAGTTACTCTGAGCGGATTTGTATCGAGCAAGCCCTTTATGATATTATCTATGGGATCGGTTAGTCAGTGGGTGTCAAAACTATTTGGGTGTAATGGGATAATGCACAGCTGCAGTTGATGGGCAGCGGTGGAGGACGAGACGGCAATTCAATTGTGTCCTGAGAGACGATGGCCAACTAAAACAAGGAATAAAAGCACAGCGTGCAATCAAATATGCAGTGGGAAAAATGCCTATAAACCATAAAGGGAGAGGAAAAACTTGTTTTTTGTTTGCATGGGTTTTTAAAAAAAAAGTAAATATTTGCCTGCACATAATTTCATAAAGATCGATGCGGGTTTGTTGGCTTCTGTTCCGATTTGCTGGAAAAGTCTGCAGAATAGATTGAATCATATAATGTTATAAAACAATCACCTCAAATTCTGCTTTCTCAGATTTGTATCCAAGAAACATCCCACATCATTTATTTATACTGCACACAAAAGTGCGTGACGCTAGCTATAATGTTTATAAACGAACAAAACCTCCAAGCCGTGGTGCGGTGGTTACAGCATCGGTTACAAGGATGCAGGTTCAAGTCTGATCATATTTTGGTTCCTTGTGTCCTTCGTTTTGTTGAGGTTTCCTATAGTTTAAATGCAATAAACAAAATGTAATTAAACAGCAATCAATCAAGTTAGAAATAGCTTTAGCTTGTTTGTCTGTTTATCAGACGTACGGTGTGTATATGTTTACAATGTTCAATGAGATTATACAAGTGGAAGATGTTACCTAGGAGGAATGGCACTGAAAAGATGTTCCATCAAATAAATCATCATCGCAACCACATCAAGACCAGCGAGTAACTTCAGCAAGACACATGACATCACTTCAGAAGTTTACGGCTGATTCTTACTTCACCAAACAATCTAGTTCAACCCAAGCAGTCTCAATCCTTCCCTGAATGGATGCTAATGTGCTGGCTTTCAATTCCACAAAGACTTTCTTGGTCACCCAGTGTCATTATCTAGACTTCACCATTGCTCAACCAGTTGGGACCATCACCTTAATTGTTTCTTCATCATTAAGAATTTCCAAACCGTTTCACTTTATACAAGTTTTGCCAAAGGTGTTCGAAACCATTCAGATGTTGTCAGGTCTGGAAAGAAGAAATTCATCTCGGCCTTATAATTGAAATGAGGAGGACAGACACCGAAGGTCTCCTTGCATTACCATAAATCTCTTGTCTCTCTCTCCTTATCTGAAACATAACAACACTTCTTAAAAGAGTCGCCTGACACCACAACCATTTATACAAGTTTGGGATTCATGTACTCTAAAACCTCAATAAAAGCTTTGTGATTTGGCTTGGATGTAGACATCTATACGATGTAATATACAGAACAATCTGGAACTTTCTTTGGTTGCTAGTTGAGAGTAGCAGCACTGCACGAAGCAAAGGATGATGTTCTACGGCACTCCTGTGAAAGATGAGATGACGGATTCTAACTCTGACGGATGGATACAGCAGTCACCGTACGCATCCATCTCTTTTGGCAGCGTGTCAAACCCCACACAGCGCTCTCTGTCCGTCCGAAACAATAAACCTTCACATCCAGCTTCATTGGGCCCGAGCTAAAATCAAAGCAGCCCTGACATGTCTTCTAAATCCAATCATAGGTCAATAGCTGGGATGATTGATTGGCTTCAAATCCAATTGCATCTCCCCAGGACTGTGCTCAGGGCCCTATTAGAGATTGGCATTGGCAGGGCTCGTCTCGGGAGTCCCGGCATTGTGGGAAGTGTCAGACTGCCAGCTCGCTTTAATTGCCTTATTATAGCAGGCCAGAGTTCTGGAATGGCCGGTGCTTATTAGCTTGATCGAGGACGGTTACAGAGCGAGATCCAGCTACACCTAGTTAAAGAGATTACGACATTTCTGTTCATTGAAATCAAATCAAATATCGGCCGAGATATAACAGTATATGATACACATAAACTAAACAAAAATTACAAACGCCTCGTAAAAGCTTTACAACCGCCCAAAATTCAAACACCCCCGAGTTGTTCTAATTCTGTATAAATGTGTTGTTCTGCTGGACAGAATACAGATATGATGATACAGACTGAAGAACTTAAAAAAACGTCTGATTTCCCACGTTCTTCAAAATATGTTCTTTTGTGTTTGACAGGACAAATAAATGAATACAGATTTGGAACAACTTGAAGGTAAGTAAATGACAGAATTTTTTGGGGGGGATAACTGTCCCTTTAATGCACTAAAACGATTAACTAAAAATGAAAAAAAACTCAACTACAACTTTAAGTAAATTAAATTCATTGAAAAAGAAAATTAAACAAACAACACAATGACAAAAGCACATAAAAAGCCAAATATTAGAAAAAAAATGAACGCAATAACTAAAAATAAAAGGTAATTGCACGAACAATTAATTAAAAGTCCTTGAATAAATGGAAATCAAGTGTCTTATTGTCCTAATGCGGCAGAGCCATCTATTATCTTTAAGATTACTAATCTGACTTTTGAGCTTTCGTGCAGGTAGATTAGGGAGAAAATCAAGGCAGAGGTTGCGAGCAATGATAGGCCTTGTGATATGTGCATGAATGGCAACATTTGTCTGATGAAATCACGCTATTTGCGACGAGAACATGCATGCTAATAATGCTTCTTAGATGTTGATAAGAAGTGAATTGATAAGAGCAGCAGATGAAAACGATAAAGAACGGCAGGGTTGAGAAAAATGTGTTCAGACACGTGCAAACCATGGAACCCGAGGGAGTCGTGCATCAGAAACTTACCAGGGTGAAATAGGGTAGATATGGGGTGTTAATGGTTAACAAGGGCTGGTCTCATCTGTGGGTTGCTCGGCCAGAATGAGCCGTTGTAAAGATAAGAAGCGATCAGAGTTTGGAGTCCAGAGGTTGTGGATTCAGCTGAAGACTTGAGGATGAAGTTGAAGGTGCTCAGTTAGTCGAGATGGAGAAGAGCTCACGGCAGGAGCAGAAGAAAAGAATATATCACTGTCTGCTGTGTGAAGGTAAGACGTTATCATTAGTGAGACTTGAGTGAAGAATATTCATTAAAAAACACATTATCAGCAATTTTTAATGCAAATGTAAATAAGAAACGATCACATTTTTGAAATTGCAAATGCTTATGTGTTGCCATTCTAGATTTAGACAGAGCTGTGCAAATCAATTTGGTTGTGTCGTTTTCTCTACACACAATCACTGTTTCTTTTACTCTGACATCTTTGTGAGCTCTGCAAAACGTGATCTGTTACCATCAACAACTTCACGCTTTTAGACGGCTTCTCATCTCATCTGGGTGTCCTGGTCGAATTAGGTGCACGCAACAATTGGCCAGACAAGACGAGCGCACCACAGCAGAGGCATCACATTAGCGCGGCTCTCAAAGCGTTAGACGGGCACATGAGCCAAATCCAATAGAGTCTGAGCTTCAAGCAGACGCTCTAAAAGGTTTGTAGCAGCGCTGTGAAACCGACAGATCAACAGAAGCGCTGTAATTACCCAGCAATTAAGGAGTCAGATCAGAGCAACACGATACAGACGCTCTGAGTACACAAACACAGAGAGAGCAAGACGACAGGAGCGAGAGGGTGTCGATGGAACGCCAGGTGAAATGAGAGAGGTTCATCAAGGTTTCTCTGGATCAACAGACACTGACAGACACACTTTCTAAAAGGAAAGAGAAATGATTGACATGTACACTAGGGTTAGTCATTAAGCAGACGCTTTAATCCAAATGAGGTCAACCATAGAAGCAATTGGAGCAACAACAAGCATAAGTCTCAGATCGCCCAGCACAGCTAAAAATAAACATTTACTCACCATCATGTCATTCCAAACCTGTATGGACTGTAAGGCTTTCTTTCCTCTGCAGAACACAGAAGAAGATATTTTGAAGAACATCTTTGAAACCCATTGACGTCCATTATTCGGACCAGAAACCACAGAGACATTTCTCAAAATATCCTCTTTTGTGTTCCACCAAAGAAAGAGTCGCATACAGATTTTATATGACACGCGAGTAATTGAAGAAAAGGACAATACAAACTACAGAGATAAAGAAACAAACTCGTAATATCTTATCGTTTTCTCCGAGGGCCTACAGTATCTCTCTTAAGCGGGAGAAATCGCTCCACCGGCACATGAATAATTAATCCCACAGAGTCATTCATTATTTATGTTAATTGCTGATTTAAGTTTCCTTCCCTAAACACAAACACACAAGGGATGGAGGACCAACAGGTCAAATCATCAGGAGGCACGTTACTCCATCTCTTTAACCCTGCTTTGTAAGCTTCCATCGGCCATGTCACAAGGGACGGTCAGCGACCAACGCATACCATCAGGCGGGCTTCAATGAGCATTGCTTTAACAGATTTCTAATAAAAGCATTTTACAAATGAAGTGTGTATGTCTTTGTGTTGTTTTCAGATCAGAGGCTCGCATGATGCTGACCTGACATCTGACCTCTTGTTCTCAGTAACAAGGATTCATCCTGTTGTGAAACACAAATCCAACAGGGAATCTCTGTTACTGGGGTGAAGGTTCAGCAATAACATTCGTGGAGGTCAGAAGACGCCAAAGAGACCTTTAAATAAATGTAATATGCTTGAAATATGCTGCGAATCAGTTATCTTCTGTTATGTGCTAGTAAAAAGTACAATAAAAAACACAAAATATACATTCATGCTGTTCGAAAGATCAGGGGTACTTATTCATATTTTATTTATATATTTTGTTATTTTAGAATAATTGTAAAACGAATTTCAGACATTTAAAGGTCCAGTGTTTGAAATTTAGCGACATTTAGTGTTGAGGTTGTGAATTGCACCCCTCCCTCTTTCTGTTGAAGCATTACGGTGGCTGACACAGGACAAAGATGTGGTCATGTTTTCACTTCATTGCTGAAGGAGATGATGTATTTATGAAAGACGTTCTGAAGAGCAGTTTGTGTGTTTATGGCTTCTGTAGAAACAACATGATGAATTCTGTGTAAGGGGACCAGCGGTGTATGTAGACAGAGAGAACTCATTCTAAGATCATAAACACATGACGCTTCATTCTGTTAGGTCTTTATACACCTCTGAACACACAGTTATGTTTATTATATTGCATTTCTGTCAATAGATCCTCCAAACAATGACACACTGGACATTAAAGCAAACACCTTGAGACCAGAGGATTTATATGGTCAAGAGAAACATTTCACTCAAATGAACCTAAACTTTTGAACGGAAGTGTAAATACAGAAGTATACAAAATATTATAATAAAGTGAGGGATAAAAGCTTGCCAATGAAGTGAAAATACAATCAAATGTGTTCTGGGTATTCTCAACTGGTTTTGATTCACAATTCAGATTATACATGGCACGACTTATTTCGTCACTTATCGCTTATGTTGCATGTCAAATAACTAAATGCCAAAACCGTAAACTTTATATTTTCTGTAGAGACCCAACAATATGCAAAATGATTAACATTTGTGTTTCTGTAGAGAAATGCGTTGAGTAACACAAAGGTTATGGGCTTGATTCCAAGGGAACACACACGCTTATGAAATGGAATGCACTGTAAATCATTTTGGACGTCAACAATATAAATGAAACAACTTATCTTTCTAAAAGTTAATAATAAGCTTATTTATGGTTCTAAAATGACTAAACATCATTGTTTAGCCCTGCCCGGAGAACCACAGCAATAAAAACATCCAAAACTAGTCCAACGCAACATGCTTCAACTAATGTTTATTTCAGTTTTTTGCGTCTACCTTTACAGATTACAATAACCATTAAAAAAAAGTCATTTGCAGGGTTTGAGAAAATACTAAGATGTCCCTAGATTGTGGTTTATGTTTCTGGGTTGAGAAAAACGTCAGTTTCAGTGAGTCAAAGTAAACAAAGATGAAAATATTCTGTTTACCATCATACAGCGAACTGCACTTTCCACTCCAGGTTTAAAACATCCCATTTGCCCCATCCTTAGTTTCACCCCGCTAGTTACTGGACAGGAGGAGGACCGTTGTTGTTTACCCGTCACGCTCTGCCCGGTCTCCGCTCTTCAATATTTCTCCCCCGGGATCCTCCGATTTTCTCCACGAAGCGTTCCCGAGGCAACAATCCCACTCTGTTCGGTTCTTCTCGGAGCCGCCGGGGTCCCGAGAGACCCTCAATTAACCGGCTACAGTTGCCAGCACTGTGAGGAAAGAAACAAACCCACTGCAAACATGAACACTCATCTCCCCAAAGGTTCTGAAACTCGTATAAGCACCAATAGCTTGATTTCTAGTGGACTGTACATTCAAACTAGAATAATACAAACCATTTCAATACTTTGCACTTTTACATTTGTTCTCACAGAAAGACACGATAGTAGCAAAGCAAACCACCTTTGACGTCTAGTCTGAAGGTGTGCAGACATGGCCTACAATGACACCTGCAAAGTCAAAGGATGCACGTTCATTCCCAATCTGAAATCTTCAGGCGTTGCTTCCCTAACGCTCACATTATGCTAATTCAAATCAAGACAAATGATCCGCTGGTGAACCCTCTTAGTGCGGCCCATTTGTCTTGGTTGAAAGCGCTTGACCCCTTTACCTTGTATAGCTTTTATTTTGTTGTCATGGAAAAGGCTAATATCATTGACAAACTCTGGACCTTCTTGAGAAGTCGGCACGCGAAAAACAAAGATTAAAACCAGAGTTTTCCATTTATTGGTCATATATTTCAGATGCCAATTAAAGACTGACATCATGATTATTAATCGCCTCAAACCAAACTGCAGTACATCATTTTTATGTTTTCCTCAGAAGAAATTGAAGTAAATTAGCACCTGAAGTGAACACAATGCATAAAGAACGCCGTTACTTTATCAAATATTTTATCAAATATAAGCGCATCGGCGTACAAACATGAATAAAAATAAAAATGAATGCTTACATCTTGGCAACAAACACTATGGAGAATCAATGAATTACATCCTTTTATTCAAAGGCTTCATGTGACGTTGCTCGTCGGGTTCTAGACTGCATGCTTAAGTGTATTGTTTCTAGAAACTGGTTCACATTGAGCCCCTCCTGCTTCACTTCAACTCATAAATCACACTGGCGACATTGTCGTCTTTAAACAGATTTCAGAGTGTGTTCCTGTAAGAAATGAAAACATCCACTAAAAGTACCCAACAGTCTTACTGTAAGAGAAAATGATTGAGTTATGCACTAAAAGTTATACTTCTTTCTTTTTGAATAACAGTCTCTTCTGAATTACACATGAACTTAAACTTTCCAATACATCGAGCCAGTGATGGGATGGGAAAAGTTCATTTCCATTTATAACGACGAAAGATGATTCATTGATTGAAATAATAGAATTAAGCAGATAATTGGTTCGAAAAACAATCAATTGCTTTGGCGTGTCTCTGAAATAATGACTTCCTTCAAAGGACTTGAGCCTGTAACAATACAATATACTGTATTAATACATTTCATCACATATCTGAAAGACAAGATAACATACTCGTCTGCATTGTTGTATACGGTTATAAATATTAAGATGATGTCAAGTGTCTCATTTCTTAATATCTCACTGTACCATTAGATTTTAGACAGACAGATAGATGTCTGTGGTAAAGATATCATCTTAAGACATTCATCTAAGATACGATATCATTTTAATAAAGTATTTAAATATTACCATAGATAACGTTCTCAGTCATGCTGAGAGAAAAGAGGTTTAAGTAACGTGTAAATCATCGTTGGTATGGTTAAACAGTTTGCTTTGGTTATTAACAAATGAACAGGCGTTCAAATGTTGCATAGCTCATGTCCAACCTGTTAAAGGGACTGTTCACCCAAAATATTTGTTTGGTTTACTCACCCTCAGGTTGGTTTAAATCTTCTTTGTTCTGCCAAACACAAAGGAAGATATTTTGAAGAATGTCAGTAACCAAACAGATCTCATCCCCCATTGACTCCCAAAGTATTCATTTTCCCTACTATGAGTCGTTCACTTCTCCAGTTCAATTGGAGGTGGGTGGTAAAAATGAACAGGGATTCACAGGTTAAAAGTGAAAATTTGACCATAAATAAAACACCCTAACTGCTTTGAACACCTGTCTGTCGTCATCTTGCAAACTAAACAAATAATGTTATTTTATTTAAATAGTCAAGCACATGCATGTCAAACTAGTTCTGATCAAACTTTACATTTCACCGATTTGAACAACTTCATTTCTCAATGAAACAGTTGGTTAGACATGTTATGCACAACCTTTTAATGAAAAAAATGGAAAAAAACAGGTTTGTGATATATTTGATGCGTTTCTACAGTCACTCTCTGGTCAACCTCAGATATTTACAGGGGATTATTTATAACGTATCGACTGGAAAATAAACAGGATGGAGTTAAAGTTACTCTTTTCTCAGTGAAGGGTTTAGAGTTAACTTAGTAAATAATTGTAATGTGATATTATCTTTATCAAACGAACCTAAATATGAGACAAACCCAAAACATCACAGAATTAATCCAAATGAGCCTTGTGCTGTTTCCCTCCAACATGATGTCACTTCCTGTGCGATGAGATCATTCATAGTTACAGGGGCATTACACAAGATGGATTGTGAATTTGAAAACAAAACGATTTATTTGAAACTTTTGGTTGAGAAAAGGGGGAAAATATCAATCTAAGTTGACATTAAAAAAATCTTTCACATACTTAATTGTGATAATAGAAAAATGTGATTTCCATTATTGAAAAATTGTGAGTTTAATAATCACATTCGGAACTGGAACGTAAATTTTATGACATTTGATCAAATACGAAATGTACTATAAATGATGTGTATTCAAACAAAAGTGAACCAACCAAACACATGAATTAATTCATTGTATAAAGCATTGTGCACTTGAATGTTTTTAGTTTATTGAAATTAGAGTCATGAATTTTCTTCGGGGTTCCAGAGATGTGAATATTTCAACATTCTTGCAGATACTGCGGCACGCAGGACACATCAGCCGTTCCTTCACCGCTCCTAAACCTCCCTCCTCATCCAGAACACAGCCATCAGGATCGGTCTTCATCTACATCACTTCTGTCCAGCCCGTCCTGTCGGTCAAAGACAGATCTCATCATCTAAAGCTGTGCCAACCCAGAGAAATGAAGGAGGGGCCAAGAAACTAGCTGAATGATAGAGAGAAAGTAAGAAAGAGATGGCAGTAATTTCATTCTGCATCGTTCTGCTCTCCACGTTGACTTTTATTAGAGGATCAATACTGTGGGAGTTGCTGGCAGGTCCGTGAGATGGAAAAGTCCTGTAATCACGGGTGAAGTGTATCGGCCGTCACTGTCTGTACCACCCCATCAGCCCATCCCACTGACCCCTGGACCTCGCTGCAGGATCCAAACGCCGGAGAGAAACCCGTTGCCTGTAGAAAGGAAAGAGCACACGTGAGATCTCGCTATAGTCCCATTGGTCCCTTCAGACACTGATCTAATTCACAGACTGTGTTCATCCACTCATAACAAGCCACTGAATTGGTCAAAATGTGGGGAAACTTTAACTGACACTTGATGTTGTGAGTCAAGGTGAATGTTGTGCGCTGTGTCCCACCTGTCTCTCTCCATCTCTGGTCATCCTTCTTTCCTCCTCCTCTCTCTCTCTCTCTCTCTCTCTCTCTCTCTCTCTCCTTCTGCTGAATGTATAATTCATACCTGCTAATGGGGGCTGTAGAATCAGAGCCTCAGGTATCAGATCTCGGCTCTGGTCACTGGACACCGTGCTGTGTGCAGAAATGAATACTTTAATTATGGCTCCGCTGGAAGGGCTCGGGTGTCGGGTGACTTTGGGAACGTGTCAGTGGCCCGGCAGGGACGGGACGGAGGGTCGACGTCAGCTACGGCCAGTGTTTCTGTGTGAGTGAGATACTGTGGATTAAAGTGGGGTCACTACTTCTTTTACTAAAGGTGCGCTTTCAAAAAATAATGTTACCTTTAAAAAAAGTACTATTGCATTACCGTGTTGTTTGATCTTCCATATTTGTGAAATGTTCATGGTGCTTTAAACAGTATTATATGCAAAAAAAGAATGATTAGAAGTGAGAAGCCTATTGAAGAAAATGAAAGGGCGTGATGGTTTTCTGTCTTCTTTTGTTCTGTAATCTTTTTTAAAGCTTATTAAATATTTAGCGAGCCGAGGGAGTTCGCCCGGCGTGCAATAATGATTGATGGCTGGACGGGACTGCAGGACTTAGCACTAAAAAAAACATGCGATCCGGTTACGGTCCTTATCAATGTCACACCCATTAGTCTCCTAATAGTAACCAATCACACGCTGCGTCCTCCTCAATTTCCTCCAGGACACATTCACACTCTCTCAGCCAATGACAGCAGACCTCAACATCCCGCGGTTACTCTTTCTGCCCATTCCATCTTCATCTTGTGCTCTTCTCTTGCATCTCCTTGTCCAGAGGTCTGAAACACAAGGACATGTGTGTTAGGTTTACTCATTGGAACAAATATTATATATTAAAATGTGTGGAAAATATGTCATAAAACAATTAGCAGGTCTTATGGTTTGGGTTTTAGGTATAATCTTTTACATCATATTGAAGATTTGAAGGAGTTGTATTATTTAAGTTCATTTAAGTATCAACTGCTGTTTTTCTTCAAATTTGCTTACAAATAACACATGAAGAGTCTGGAGGTGTAAATGAATGATTTGATGAGAAATGTTTGACTTCATATTGAGATCTTCAATAACATTGACTTTTGATTGCAGACTTAATAATAATATTTATATTTTTCTATAGCGCCTTTAAAAGTGCAGCTCAAAGCGCTTTACAAGAAGAAGTAAAACAACAAAACAAACATTATAAAACACAGTAAACCATTGAAATATTCAAATAAACAATATTCAAGTGAAAGCTGGCCTAAAAAAATGAGTTGTAAGAGGAGATTTAAAAATGCCTAATCTCAATAATTGACACAAGACTTGACAAATCTGTCAGATGAGTCAAATGAGATTTGCTCTCCATTTAATCTCACTGATGTCCAGGAGATTTTAAAGAGAGCTCACCTGTGATTTTTGCTTCTTATGGGCTGTTTCACACTAATTTGCAGATACCCCATATCAATGATGACAGGTGCCAGTATTGATAAATAAAAAAGTACACTAATAATTGAAAGTATACATATAGAGATGAAGTTTAATAATAGAGAAACATCACACCTGTCTCATTTGAAATATGGTCATCTACTGTATATATTATATGAACAATACATCACATAATATTTTCTTATTAGCGTTAATGACAATTATTGTGAAAAACACAGAATAGATGATTGGTGAAGTGCATTATTAATGTTTAACTGTATATTTCTCACCACCACAACACCATCAGTGTGTCTGGCTGCTGTAACACAATCATTCCTACAGTAAATCTGTTCTTTCACCCGTCTCCCCTTCCTCTCTGTGGCAAGGCGGTGGGTGGCACCATCATTGCAGATATTGGCTCTCGCCCACACTCTGTCGGCTTGGGTGGCCGGCCCGCTCCTGTGGTTAGAGGTTTCAGACGTTTCCAAACCTTCTCTGAACCACACAGGCCTCTGGTGAGCCACAACGTCCGTGAGGTGTAGAGTGACACCAGACGAGCGGCCCACACTCAACAAATGAAACACACACACACGCACGCACACACTCACGCACACACACTCAACAAATGAAACACACGCGCACGCACGCACGCACACACTTACACGCGCACGCACACACACACTTACACGCGCACACACACACATGTCTCGTTTACTATCTCCGCACTCACACACATACACACGCACTCACACACACACAGCTCATTCACACATTCAGCCTGCAAACAAACTGCACTTTATACAATTACAATGCATTCAGCACACTACTAATAATATATAATAGTGCTGATGCTGTGTGTGAAAAATCACTGTAACACACGATCATGTGTTTTAGATTTGACAAAACAGCTCCACAATAACAAACCAATGTGTTATAATTCATTTCATGTATTAATAATAATAATTATCACAATAAAGAAAAGATATTAATGAATAAAAATGTGGGTTTTGGCCAAGTGCATAATAATTCAATTACGTACACAATCATGATTTACAACCAAAACTACTTTGGAACCTATTAGAAAATAAAAGCACTGCAGTCATTCTTTGATGTATACCATAGGGTTGATTAATTGCCTTTGGTATTTAAATGCTACGTTTTAGTGTGACTCAAGAAAAAGCAAAAATATAAAAAAGGCAGAAAATGAATTTATTGAATTTACCTTTTGAAGAGAAATGTTTGAGCTCAATCTGAGATCTTTAGTAATATTAGGCTCAGTTTGTGACATTGTTTAGATCTCTTCTGAAACTCTAAACTCTTACATTTCTGGTTTCTTTCTCAGGAGAAATATCTGGGACACTGGAGACTATAAGCAAATGTATTCTCATCGATGTCTCGGGTAAGATATTAAAGAACTCTCAACCGTTATTTTTCTTTCTTACGTGAACAAATAAATAAAACGTACAAACTAAATCACAATTGCGCACACAAGCGACCCACAAAAACCTGAGGTCGTGCCCTTATTGTGTTCCATGGCTTTGGTTTCACCCTGACAAGTGGTAATTGATTCCGCTGTAGGTTGTGCCGGCGGTAAGTGGGGGCGACTCTCCAGTTTCACTGAAAACAAATCGCTCTTTTTCTGCGGCCTGACCTTCCCTCCTGTGTCCACCTTCCCAAGTCTTTAGTCTCGATCTCATCATGTGTTCATGTGTGTCATGTTGGGTGAAGTGTTAAAGTAGACAAAAACAATCTTTAAGCTGTCTTATATATTCTTATCATATCAATGAATAAAAGCCTTACTCATTCATATTTTCCCATAGGAAAAATCACAAATGATATCTTTGTAATTATTATTAATAAAAAAATGTGTCATCATTTCCTCACCTTCAAGTTTTTCCAAATGTGTATAAATGTCTTTGTTCTGATGAACACAGAGAAAGATATTTGGAAGAATGCTTATAAAAAGATCTCAACACCCACTGACTCCCATAGTAGGAAAATACAATGGTCGTCAAAAGTGCCCAGAACTGTTTGCTGTCCTACATTCTTCAAAATATCTTCTTTTGAGTTCAAAAGAATAAGATAAATAATAAAGTAATTTTTCCTACTATGGGAGTCAATGCGGGGCAAGATATGTTTGGTAATGAGCATTCTTCCAAATATCTTTCTCTGTGTTCATCAGAACAAAGACATTTATACACATTTGGTGAGTAAATAATGACAGAATTCTCATTTTTGGGTAAAGTATCCCTTTAAGTGTAACTTTTTGCATATTTTTTTAAGTGTTTTATTTCTCTTAAGCACTTTTAGGAGAAATCCTGAGATATGAAAGAGCAACCTGACCAGTACAATTATTCTGGGTTGGTGTCTATAAAATGAAAATAAAAAAATACTGAGATTGTAAGTCAGCAACATTTTTTTTATCTCCTAAATGCAAAAACAAAACACCAAGTCAAAAGATAAAGTACACAGAACATTTTGTAGCAGTGTCTTCATAGAGGACTTTATGGCTAAACTATATGCAACACTGTCCCCTAGTGACAGACAAGAGCTATGACACAGGAGGCCACCAGGAATCTACTCCTTATTCATTACGTGCCATCAAAAGTTTGCGCCTTTTATCTTTTTATATTCTATCACAAATATTGAGAAAAATTAGAACAAAGTACTTGGTGTGAATGTGTTTATAGTGACTATGCTTGTATTCATTTCCTATCTTAATTGACTTTCAGTACTCACTCTGCTCGACGTCCATCTTGTTTTAGAAACGCGCTTCACAAAACATGTCCTAGAAATGCGTTCAAGCTTCACTTTTATTTATTTTTATCAAAACTTTTATTAAAAGCCAAACACAATCGCCAACAATGTCCAAGAAACCGAAGAAATATACTGTGTATACCTTTTTAAAGAAATCAAGTTGGAATTTGCATCCTGTACTAAAGCACTGAGCGATTTAATACGCCCACGTGAAATAGATGTCTTACATTTATTCATTTACTAACTTGACAAAAGTCTTTAACAAAAACAACATAATAAAGATATCCTACAGTGGGAACAGAACACATCTTTGATTTTCAGGTCACATAATGTGTGCTGTTCGATCATGACCGCATCTGCGATAAGACTTGTGCATAATGTTAAAGCAGGTGTTGAGCGATAAGATAGGAATTATGTGGAATGAACACACCATTTTACTGACTTCTTTACGCTGTTAAACGTGCTGTCTTTTCATGCTTGACATGGTCAACTTGTCAAAAAACGTGCTGGACGTATGATGTAGTATTTCTGTGCTCGATACACTCCCCCAGCGTTCGTATAGGTTTAGGAAAGTTTTTTTCGAACATGAAAATCCGTTTTCTTAGTCCCTTATTGGACAATTCTCCCGGAAAAGCACAGCCACGCGTCAACCCTCGAGAGCCAGATGAAAGAGCACGCCAACCAGCTGGAGCGAGAGAGAGAGAGCACTGCATTCAGCTGGGTTTGTTTGTTCACTGCATTTGGGTGATGGATGTTATATAAAACGGTGGTGATAACGCTGGATTTGGAGATGGAGCCGCGCTAAAAGATGCCGGACATGTGTCCTATGACGTGACAGCAAAAATATTGAAAAAAACTGTTAATAATAATATATTATTTGATTCATTTATTTTTTGACATTTCTAGCGTGAGAGAGATGCATCTTCTAAGGTTTTGTTTGATGAGAATAATGAATAGCTGAATCAGAGTTTAGTTTTGGTCCAGCTCTGGCTCTTGACTCCGAGAAACAAACAATCAAAGGCTACTTTCTTGGCCGTGCACAGCCTGAATTGGTTTACTTAAAGGAAGGCTATTTCTTCTTTTTCATCCGAGCTTGTGACAGGACACAAGATTGGAGACTCACACACAGACACGATCACAGAAGTGGCGAGAGCAAGAAGGGTAATGAATTACTGGATGCTCTCAGGTCGGCTCCTGCCTTCCCGGCAACCTCCATTGAGCCACATCGGCTCCATTCCTCCATCAGTCCTGTTGTCCGCTGTGACCGCATTCCCCTTCCCTCTCTCTTGACATCACAGCACAGGGCAAACAGAAACTTACACTTTCTGTGTCATTTACACCCAACGGGATCACACACATTTTCTCGCTCAAACAGAAGTGAGCAAACGTGGCAGAATAAATTATTGGTAAAGCTTTCCCGGGACTTTCTTTATTCAAGTATATGAATTTTGTCGTCATTTATTCACTCTGGTGTCAAGACCAACCTGTATGACATTTTTCCCTCTGCAGGAATATTCAACCTCATTGTGAGACATTTCTCTAAATGCATTCAATTTCCGTTTTTACCTTGGGGTCCAAATTTATGCTCATATGCATGAAGTCTATTTGCATTGGCACGCAGATCAAACGTCGCCCAGGTTCGGGATGGCCCTTTTGACCCATCCGAGGAGCGGAGGGAGTCGTCGGGTGCGGCGCTGTGTAAGCAGTGATAAGGCCCTTCTTAATGTGTTTGCACAAGGGCCGGAGAGAAAAGGGCCTCTGACGCAGAAGGGTCCAGCGCCTGCTGCCGTCTTCACAATGGAGGACCCCGACACCAAACACAGCCCCAAATGTCACGCAACGCACAGACAAATGCCTAACCTGATTGGACGAGGTCCATGTGGGTGTCCTCCGTGCGCTCGGGTCGAGGCAGGTTTAAAAGGTCCGGGTGATCCGGCGTGATGGGAGAGGAAAGGTGACGACACCTAAAGTACAACATTGACAAGCCTTCTCATCCAAGAGGCGCATCGCTGTAGATATTGTGACAGGTGTACGCATTTGCCCGGAGACCAAGAAAGAGACAATAACTTAGTTTAAGAAGAACTTTAAACACGATTAGACAAAGAAAAGAGTCCGACCGTAAAACCTTTGAGATGAATACGGTATTGACCGCTGTTGCTCTGTTAACTCTCGCTCCGGGTTTCTTCGCTGCTCCACTGGTGCCTGATGCTTCTGAAGACCCAACTGATGGAGGTAAGGCCGGAGACACCTATGAGCTCATGACACAGCATGTTATTTACTACAATTCTATAGAAACCCAATTATTTTGACAGTTTGTAATGAAACTAGCCTTGACATTATAGAAAAAGCACACATAAAATCTCATGTTAGTTATTTCTTCCTCGACATCAATGAGATTTAATGAAGAGCAAATGACATGCTTAATTCTCATGTGTGTCTCAGATATTCCTCATCGGAAACGAGTCAGAGATGTGAGAAATGTGTGTGTGATGAGAGTTTGAGAAGAGATGTCAACAATGTGTCAAACTGAGCTCAGATTCGTCTCGTCTGAGATCAAAAGTCAATTTTAGTGAAGATCTCAATATCAACTCAAACATTTCTCATCACATCCGCATTATTTCACCTCTACAATCTACATTCATTTACACCTCCAGACTCTTCATGCGTTTACACGATTGTCTCATTGGTTCCTGAGAACTCAACAGCTAATGATCTGAGTTATGAAAGATCTGTATCACTTTTTTTCTGGGTATTTTTCTCAAGGAGTGCCTTTAGAGAAAACTTATTCGGACTAAATTTAGACTTTAAAGCTGCTCTGAAACGGAAATCCCAGAACGACATTAATTATAGCAATTCTGCCAAAGACAATTGTGTTGGGTGTTTGCTTCTAACTTGACCTTGATTAGAAATGAGATACTAAGCCTGTTAAGACTCCAACAGCAGACAAATGTTTTAATAAAGTTATCAGCCTTGTTTCTCTAACAAATGTGTAAAGTTTAAAGGAGATAAACGAAACGGCGTGATGTTACAGTATTCTTTCATGAATAACATTATAAGAGTTTTATCACAGATGGTCCAATGAATATCATGTCTCACACTGCACTGAACCTGTGTTGTCTGGAGCGAGAGAGTTTTATTGACATTTCTACAAACATATTTAAACACTTGCTGTGGTTTCTGATCACATGTCTTTGTTCAAGCGAGTTTAGGCAATTATTGGCTTAAAGAATAAACACAAACACAGACACAGACGGTGTGTAAAAAACACTTCAACTCTCCAGTACAAACATGTTTTATCAAATATATAGGAGTTGATTCACTTGCACCCTTATCAAGTCTTTTCATTTTGTAGAATAGAAACATGGCATATATATAAATATAATTCCCTTTCTGTCGGTCTCTCGACGTTGTGTCGAACCGACAGATGAGGTTCTCAAGGCCGAACAGACGTAACCAAGACGTTATACTGTAGAAATAATTCATCTTGAAAGAATTTGAGGAGAAATGTTTGAGCTCATACTGAAATCATCCTTCAGGAGAAATGAGATATCTCACTTGTGATTTCTCTTTACTTTGGGTTGCTGGTCTCTCAGTTGTCAAGCCAACAGACTTGAAGATGTCCGAGGACCAAAATATTCAAACCACCGGCGCCAGGCGCTCGTGATCTTCTCTTGAACCCTGTGTGTAAACGCTCAGCTTCTGGACTCCGAGAGCGATGAGAAGAACCATCATTTTCATATGTGCATTCAATATTTATGATTAGTTCAATATTTAGGGAACCTTATAAATTATATATGATTTTTATCATTCAATGATAGTGACATCATCTCCTGAAATTTAAGGTGGGATAGTTTTACAGGTTGAGATTTCATTGACCGCAGTTATTTCTCTCAGAATCAATGAGATTAAATCTGCTTCAGTCTCATGTGTGTCTCAGATGTTTCTCCTGAGAAAAGAGTCAGAGATGTGAGAAATGTGTGTGTGATGAGAGTTTGAGAAGAGACGTCATCAATGTGTCAAACTGAGCTCAGATTCGTCTGCAATCAAAAGTCAATATTAGTGAAGATCTCGATATCAACTCAAACATTTCTCATCACATTTACTCAAATCCACATTGTTTCACCTCGACAATCTACTGTATATTTATATTTATCTTTCTATCTCATTTGATCTGAGATAGTAGTCTTTTATTTTGACACCATCTTCTTCAACGAGTTTTTAATGGTACGGTGGTGCGTTTACAAATGTCTGTTTTCCAAAAAGCCCCTCGCTGTCATCCCCCTGTGACGTCACTGAGATTCATCACGGTAGTCGTGACAACTCTCTGACATCCCCAAAACTTCTCTTAAGGACCGCGAGCAGATCCCACACGAGTGTGAACAAGTGATTTGTCACTGTCCGCCTCTTAGATCAGAATGATGATGAAGAAAAGGGTTTGAAAGTTTCACCGACAAAGAACATTTCTCATCTGTTGTGTCGTGTATGTTTGACTAAGCCGAGAGAAGGCCTGTAAAGGGATATTTGAAGTTGCATTGCCATCGGCGTTCACTTGTTTCTATGGGCCTGGGAACAATTCTGTGTCAACAGAACGACAGCTTTGGTTCTGTACACCACTAAATGAGACAAACCTTTCAAACAAGAGAGGAAACGCATATAAAGGGGAATTTTAGAGACATGCAAACAGCCAATAAATTCCTTTTGAATGGATGTTCATTGACTCATATACATACTTCCAATGTTCCCTTCTTTCCACAGACAATAAGAAACCTCCAGATCCCTGGAAAACCGTCACGGACGAAGAAGAAAGGACAGCACGAGCGACACAGATTCTTGATAAGCTTCTGAAGACCGGATCCATGACGACATTTCCAGATGGAGATGGAAAGAGAGATTTCCACTTAGACATAATGAAAGCGACAAGCAGCCCACATGTCAGGGACACAAGTGTCAATAACCCATTAAAGACATTTCCAAGCCGACAACTGGAGAATCCTCCAGCATCCGCCGCTCGTGATGGATCTTTCACAACCGGCTCTTCAGATTCTCCGCCGCAGACAGAACACGATGGTTTGTTCAGGTCGTCTGCGGTGATGAAATCAAATGAGCGAGACGAGGATTCAACAGCAGCCAAGGGAGGTGGTGGTACTCAAGGGGAGCTTGTGAAGATGTTGAGTGCGCTTGAAGAGTTCATGAACAGCACGCTGAGCCATCGGATAACCATGCCTAGAGGTGCCTACATAACATTTATTCACCCTCATGTCTCTGACTTTTTCTTCGGTGGAACACAAAAGAAGATATTTTGAGAAATGTGTTTGTGTTCAAACTGTGGAAGTCAATGGGGTTACCAACATTCTTCGAAATACCTTCTTTTGTGTTTTGCATACGGGTTTGGAATGGCATGATGACAATTTACTTTACATAGAAACTTGATTGTCTGACGCCTCTTTTCGTCTTGATTCTTACATCACAGGCAACGGCAATGGTCGCAATCCTGGGAAGAAGAATAAACTGGTGTGTTTCAGTCATGCAACTTTTAGATTGTGTTATTCACGTTTTTTCATTTAATAATCATCACTATTCGCAGGTAGCGACTGACGGAAATCTCAAAGCGACCACAGCGACCACCATAGTCAGCGGTGCAACTTCAGCGAAAGCCAACACGGACCACACGGATCCCAAACTTAATGGGAAAGGCTTTAAAAAAAACCTTTCATCAGCTTCAAAGAAACCCAACAAGAGAGGTACAGTATGATCCATCGGTCAGCTTGAATATAAGCAATACTGTATACTGTAATAATAATATCGTCGCCGTCCTTCTCAAACCTCCGATGTTTTTCAGGAAATGGAAAAAAAAAACACTGTACTTTTTAATGATTAAATACTGTGTTGTCCAAGTTGACTCATACTTCTGAATACTTTTGATTGGTTAGAGATTTGCAAAATCCAGTGACAAACATAAAGGGTGACTAATGATAATGATTTAAATCAAAATCACAAAATATGCAGATACGAGGTTTCAGAAGGAGGGCAGTGGTGTAAAAAGTAATCGTAATAAATCAAATCCCATCCGAAAATAACCCATGGTTTGATTCATTTTTAAAGGGATATTACAGTAACACATTTTTTAAGATTGACATCTGCTTTTTTCTCTCTCTCTCTCTCTCTCTCTCAAAAACAGTGTGTTTCTGGAAATATTGCTCTCAGAACTGAATGGATGACCACAGCTACTTCGCTACGGCTTAGTTTAGATGAGAAACCCACCCGCCAGCCCCCCATCCTCTGAAACTCATAGCGACCAAGCCTGTTCTCAAACATAGATGCTTAAACTCTAATCAATGGACCCGTCCATAACACCACTGACGCTTTCTGACGTGTGTACCTTGACTTTGTGCACGAAATCCTGTTAACCTTCCATCGGCTCCAATAAAAACCCCCAAGCATGCAAAAAATAAAGAACTTTTATTTTTCTACAGCCAGCTCTCCCGGTGATCATTGCAAAACGGTGAACTAGAAAGCACACGTTGAAAAAGATCTTATTGAATGTACTTGTACGCTAAACGTTTGCACAAGGTCTCAATACCCCGTGGTTGGGGGTCACTATGGTGATGACGTATGTTAAGTTGACTAGGGGGTCAAGATGTCCATATCGTGTCGTCTAAACTTTCAGAACTGTTAATGCTGTTGCTTTGGCGACCGCTCGAGGAATCACAAATTATAAAAATTATTTCATTTCATTTCATTTGTGCTTGTTTCGTCTTTGGTTAAGTGATAAATGCGACGCACAATATCAAGATCAAATCCTTCACACAAGTCTCTGTCATGGCTGAAATGAGAAATTAGGAACCGTGAAGACATAATGTTGATTTCAGATTAGTTTAATTAAAGTCTTAAGGGGCATTATTCAAGGTTACACACACGTACCTAAATGACATCCGTTTATCAAATTATAAAGGAACATGTCAATGTTTTGCCCTGAAAGTTTTAAATTACACAGCAATTAACTGTAAAAGTCCTACAGTACGTTTTCAAAAACAAGCCTGATGTAAGCCACGAGGATAGAAAGAAAAGTCTAGTTAAAATAAGATCAACGTTTTTCTTTTTATACAAAATGAGAGATTAAACATCATGGCCTGAACGGAAGAATCCAAATGACTTTATTAAATCAGAAAAATATAAAAACAGACACATTTTTATAGATATAGTATCAGAGTCGGCCCCAGGCTGCACAAAGTGAGGGGGCTGCTATGTTTAGTGGGGGGGGGGCAGGGTTTAGAATGGGCAGGTGTCCCGAAATGTCATCCTACCCATCAGATTATGCTATCAGGCATACGCACATCAATGTTACGTCCTTTCTTTAGCGCTATAACATCATACTTGTTTTCTTTACACTGCTTCGGAAATTTGATTGTGCATTTTGAGCACAAAATGAAGTGGCCGGGCCATGCCCGCTCGTGGCGCCCACACTGTATAGTATCAACAGATTTCCTTGTTAGAATGAGATAAACTCAAGGCCATTGTGAACATTATGAATGTTAATATAATTCATGAAGACGGATTAGATATTTAAACAGTTAAAAGATAACAAAAGAGCTATAATACTGGGTCACTGGGTTTTTTGGTCCTGCCGTCATGAATGAAAGGAAAATATTAACCAACGGATCAATTCATGATGACTACAACTCGGGTGCAACTCCACCAGTGAGCGCGCACACACACACACACACGCACACACACATGTTGGGTGTCCATGTTTTATGGGGACATTCCATAGACACAATGGTTTTTATACTGTACAAACTGTATATCATATTCCCGACACCTAACCCACCCCCTAAACCTCACAATCACACAACACTTTCTGCTCTTTTACATTTTCAAAAAAGTTAATTCTGTATGATTTATAAACTTGTTTCCTCATGGGGATCAAAAAAAAAGATTTTGGATATTGCCATCTTTATATCATTTTATTCCCATACTGTAGGGTTTACCCTACCCACACATCTAAAGAAGGAAAATGTGACAGTATAACATGTAATAAAAAAATCAAAAAAAATTTAAAAGAAACTTTCTATAGCATGTTTAAAAATGATAAGATGTAGAAAAAGGGCTTCTGTGAATACTTTAAACTTGCTTTTAAACTCGTCTGTAAGTGCTGAAACACCATCTCTATGATCTTTTAGATTTTTTTGGCCACGTCCAGGTAAGCGAACTCAATCTCTCGGTCGGCGGGGCAGGTGTTCATGAACTCTTCTCTCTGGTAAGCTGTATTTAAATATCGCCAGACTCCGGTCATCTCTGCTGGAATCTCAAAGCCTCTGTACTTCCTGGCCACAACCTACAACACAGATGATATCAATCTTATATATGCATTTTAAAGTTGAGTAACAACTAAAATATCAATTTAATGGCTATTAAAACATAAAAATATTTTACACAATACATTTAAATGACTTTAATATTATAGTTAAAAATAACAATAACTGTAAATGCCCATAAAATACAAAAATGGCGTAAATGTATTGTATATCAAGGGGCCCACAATTAAGAAGTTTTTTATGGTAAATGAAGATTGTGTAACATATCTAGGTGAACAATCAATTGCAAGAATATTTGTGATATTGACCTGCATGTTTACTTTTGTACCAAAAGTCATGCCAATCAATTCAATCAATTTCTCTTTACTTCTTAGGATAACTTGTCATTTATCACCAACCAAAAGCTCTCAAAAATGACTGAGACTCGAATCATTCCAGATGTTTGACGTCATATAATTTTGCTAAACAGGCTTAAAATTTAAATGAAAACAAACCAAAAAGACATTGATTAACCCAAAGGATTCATTTGAATGAGCTTTATGATGGATATATAGTTCCTTTTAAAGCATTTCAGGTCATACACATGTATTTTGTGTATGGACACATTTTAGGACATACACAAAGCGTCTGCCAAAATGCATAAATGTATTTGTTTAAATGAGTGAACGGTAGAAAGTGGTGAACTCGGGGCAGACCTTCAAGATGTGCAGTTTTGGAAGCAGGTTGCAGTCAGCCAGCGTGAGATCCGGTCTATCCAGAAAAGAGCGTGTAGATACACCGGGATCATCTGAGCTGTTGGCATCTATTTCATCTGGAAGTGGAGTCTGTAAATACTCATCTAGTCTCTTCAGTGACTTCACAAGAGCTTTCTCCAAACCTTCAGCACATGAAAACAAACACTTATAGAACTGTCTTAACCAAATCAAATACAAATACAATCATCACTTATACCATCATTAGCTTCCTTGCGAGGGTTTTTGATGTAAGCAGAAAATTTGGCAAATATATCTATTCCTGCTGTGTTTGATTCTGGATGCTTTGCTGCCAACTTTGGATATCTAAAAAAACACATAAAAAGTAAGTCAGTTAGTAAGAAAGAAGGTAAATGAGACAGTCAAGAAAGTAAATAAGTGAATGTAAGTACTGTGGTGGAGCCAGTCTGTCCTCAAGAAACTCTTCAATCTTGTTGACGTCCACCAGCACCTCTCCATTGAAGGTCAGGAACGGCGGGTGTGTGCCCGGGGCCAGATCCTGCAGGTCTGCCGGTTTTCTGTGACACACACACCCACAAATAACATATGTGTGTCAAAATGATTCACAAGATATTACTGAACACAACTTTATATTCCCGTTTGGATACACTTCTGTTTCTAATCATCTTACAAAGCTTTTGATCTGATGGCGTATGCCTAAACAGTTCTAATCTTTCATAACAAAACAAAATGTTTCCTTTAATATATATACAGTATATAAAGGTTTTTGAATAAGGATCACCGAGACCTCATCTGAAAAATCTACACAACAACTACACTCGATGATCATTTTTTTATGATTTATTTCTGATTTCTTTAGTCACAACACACTCAATACTCAAAGGCACATTTATGTTATTTCATGTTTTTTTTAATGGCCATATAGATGATAGACACGCTCCACCTTTTAAGGTCCACAGTGGTGACGTTGAATATAACTCCCTTCAGCCAGAGGATCATGAAGATTCTTTGAGAAAAAGGACAGTTTCCAATGCTCTCACCATCACTGCCAGCCTGTGAGAGAGACACAACATCAGACCGTCATTCCTTCATCTTAAACTGCAGAATCTCACGGACATCAAACAATAAATGACTTCAAACAAGCAAAGAGCTCAAATAATCAAATCATTTCTATAGCGCTTTTCACAATTTGCATTGCAGTAAAAACTCAAAAACACTAAGAGACAGAAAACTAGGGAAAATCATTTGTATGAACTTGTTTTGATGTGAAAAACCTAACCTTAACCTAACCGTTAGAGTGGATCATGCTACACATACAAATTGCCATGAGATTATATTTATTTTTGTGTTTATGTTTTATTGTGAAATAATCTGTCCAAACAGAACAAGCACATGTGGGCAACATTACGGGAATTTTTCTGAACTCAATTTCTGTGGCATTGCTAACAAGAAATATACATTGAATTGTTTTTACTTTCAATTTATTGGCTCAAAATCGGAGGTACTAAACCACCAAGTTTAAACATCGGCACAATTGTATTTCTTGTTGGCTGAGATCGTTGTAACCGTTAAGACAAACCATTATTTATTTACAGTTTTAAATCCTTCGTTTTTAAATAACCATATCTCGGTTTAAAACATTAAATTGTAAAATGCCAAATTTATCTAAACAGAAAAAAGCTTTAGCTCGTTGTGTTTAGTTAACACAATTTCTTTCTACAACGATATTTGTCATTCTAACCCAAATGAATAGAAATAACTGCTACATGCTCTATTTCTTGAAGCTGAGATATTGCCTTACCTTCACAAACAGTTCAATGGTTGGAAATCCCAATTTTCTAGCTGCTACATCAAACCAAGCCATTGTGAAGTTTATACGTAAGACACAAAACGCTTTCTACATTTTCACCTAAAAACAATACTACACACTAAAGTTTTACAGAACAGGAGCTAGAATGTTTCTGCGCGATTCTCTGTGTTTAACATCCAAAACAATAAGTGATTTGGACTGATTCATGTTGTGTGGGAGTCGGGAACGCAGGAGGAAACACTGAGACGCTTGTTGTAGCTCACAGAAACAGAGAGATTGTTCATGAGACGTGTGTTAGGAAAGAGTTGAGGAGGATGAGGATCTGTAAGATGATGGGAATCTGTCTGTTGTGATCAACTTCTACTGTACCATACAATATTACAGGCTGGAACTCTGTGCCGCTCGGTGCTTGATTCTGATTGGCTGACACAGATTTCAAGATTGTTGAATTGATTGTCAAAATCATCTTGCCAAATTACTGGACCTTTAAATGTGATCAAAAGAGACCCTGTGTCGTCCTATATAAACACAAGCTTTCTCTTAATCAGAAGGCCAACATTACAAGGGTTTACTGCGTTTACTGTCACTCGCATCCATATGTTTACACACACGTGTGATAAGCAGCACCAGCATGTGACGTCAAACTGGTTTGTTCATCTTGTAATGGTATGTGTTTGCCTGAATAGATTTATCACCGTTGCTATATTTCTGGAGTGTGGAGGTGGTGAGAATGATGATGTGAGGTCTGCTCACCTGAAGATAAGCAACAAATGCATTCTGTGTGTTACAGAACTGGGGGCCAATGAGGGCATTCAAGTACTAAAGAGACCAGCGCACTAAACAAAGAAGAAAACTGAATTCTGACAGAAATGCAATATAATAAACATAACTGTGTGTTCAGAGGTGTATAAAGACCTAACAGAATGAAGCGTCATGTGTTTACGATCTTAGAATGAGTTCTCTCTGTCTACATACACCGCTGGTCCCCTTACACAGAATTCATCATGTTGTTTCTACAGAAGCCATGAACACACAAACTGCTCTTCAGAACGTCTTTCATAAATACATCATCTCCTTCAGCAATGAAGTGAAAACATGACCACATCTTTGTCCTGTGTCAGCCACCGTAGTGCTTCAACAGAAAGAGGGAGGGGTGCAATTCACAACCTCACCACTAGATGTCGCTAAATGTCATATACTGGACCTTTTTCATATATACTCGCTATAGTAATCACATACAATCCCTGCATGCTAACAACCACTAAGAACACTTTAACAACCACACAGCAACGTCATGGCAACCCAGAACACCCCAGCACTGAGGAGTCCAAGCTTTCTAACTGGACACAAAACTGACCCCTGACCCCAGAGCAGCAAACATCTTAATCTGATTAGAGTCCAGAGGAATGTTGGGAGATTAACCGTTACACATCTACAGACACACGGGTGATCACACACAAACACATGTTTACTTGTGTTACATGTTCACTTCACACATGTGATTTGTTTGCGAGTTGAACATAGCGGGGTTGTGGGTGTTTCTCTTTTTGTATACTTTAGCCATTGCAGCACGAACAACGGCCTCTTTGTTATTATGAGTGTGGCTCTAGAGAAACATACGTGTGGGATTTAACCCGGATTAATGTCCTGCTGCTCAGCGCCTTCATGAAACAAGAATTTGTCTCGGGGCACTTTGTACTGAATGTTTTTGAGAATTTAGAGAAACCTCACAAAGCTAAGAAACTGTTCTTACTGTAACGTTCACATTAAACATGTAACTGAACGGCTGTACATAAACACTGCTTTACACATTTCCATTCATAAGATCATATCAATTGTCGACTTCACACGAATGAATGATATTGAAGGAAAAACTGATCATTCAACAGCAAAATCTATTAAATGATTTCAATCAATATGTTTAAAAAAAACGTGACAAATAATATGACCAACATACGTTTCACTTTCATTGATGCCAAATTTGCACTTTTGTTTCTATAGATTCAGCAACTTTTCAGACTTGTTTAATCTATGAAAGCACCTAGCAAGATTAAATATATCTATTTTCAACATTTGATAACTCAAACAAAAAGAACAACATGCATTTTCTCTCAATATTACACAATCAGTCACAACATACACGGGCTGTGTCTCTTTTTGAAGGTTGCGTCCTCGAGAAGTCACATCAAGGCTGTCTGTTTTTACTTTTCAAAGAAAAGCCAGTAATAATAACGCCTCACAAATAATTGTTTATTTGATAATGGTTGCTTTTCTGAAATTAGATAGATTGATTAATAAAAACATAAATATAGAATATTTTATTGTACTGTTCAAATAATTTATGTAAATAAATAATATTGTATTTAATTTATGACAATAGTCTAAACAATGACCCATTTGACACCATGACGTAAGAACCGCAACATCATTTGGCAACTTTTAGCAACAATGCGACTGGCCTTTAGCAATGAAAATGAGTTGGCAAGGCAACATTCTAGAAAAAGAACCCAACACTCTCTCTGTTTCATTTCTATCGCATCCAACCTGAAACTCCCACTGTACATTAGTTTTTAACAAGTATTTAAGTCATTCGGTTCATGCAAACCATTGCAATATGCACATTTATGACCTCCACAATTCACACTGAACATCTGAAGGACTAAACATGTCAAACAAATGATGTCACAAGCAGGGAGTAACAGTCTACACTAATAACCACCCCACTATGGCAGTGGCATGGCATGGACATATGATTGTGCGGTCAGTGCAGCATCTGTGTGTCTCTACACAGAAAAAGAACAACAAATGAGAAACCAACCAGAGCCCAAACACCAGTTCCGTTATCACCCGAGACATACTTGGAATCTGACTAACACTACACACAGGGGAACTAGTCGTACCGTTGAAATGGAAACTAAAGTTGAAGCACTTTGTTGCTATTCACAGCATGTTGCATAGTTTTGTTGTACCTTCACATAGAGGGACACTTTCAGATCATCAGGATCAGCATTACAGGCATCTTCGTCCATGTGTTGAGCAGTCGTCCTCGTCTTGATCGCCATCTTTTCCTCTTCTTGCTCAACTATCCCAGATACCCCATTCTTCACGGTGACCTCTTGACCTTTGGCCTCACCTTCACTTTGATCACTGGTGTCTCTCGGATGACGGCTGAGGGGTCTCGTTGGCTCCTGGACATCTAAGATCTCGCTGGCCTTTAACCAGGCAGGTATTGCCACCTTGCGACCCCCCTCTCTCGCTTTCTTCTTGGGTTCATCTTGGATAACACCTCTTGGGTCTTCTTTTCCTCGTCTCGCCCCCTCCTCGGTAGATGTCGACACTTCTTCGTTGACATGCTTGGGTTGTTCCGATGCAAAATTCGCTTCTTCAACAACCTCCTGTTTGTCGTTGTTAACACCGTCTGGCTGTTCCGGTTCTCCGCACACCCCCTCCGCTACATCCTCAGGTGCATCTGCGGTTCTGGTTTCCTGTGGCTGTTCTGGTTGTTCACTTCCTCCCTCTTCTACAGGTGACTCTTCTATAATCTCCACCTCTTCTTTAGGTTCTATTACATGATGAATTCTTTCTTTGTCTTTTATTGTCTCTTCAGGAGCTGACTGGGTATCACAGGTTTCATCTCTATGTTGTTCGCCCATCATTGAAATGTTCTCAGCCACCTGCTCTAGAATTCCATATTCTTCTAGAGTCACAGCAACAACTGCCTTTTCGGATGCCAAATGATCTGTATTCTGAAGCCTCTGGTCTTCCTTCCCACCAATCTGATCGTTGAGAACTTCAGGCGGTTCCTCATCGTTCTGGATCTCCAGATCATCGCTGTGTATTGCCCCTACATTTATAGCCATTCCTTCACATTGCATTTCTTCTGTCTCCTCACTGAAGCGCTGCAGATCCTCTTTTGATTCTTCTTCAATAGTGGAAACCATCCAACGCTCTTTGTCAACTGGAACGGGTTCTTCTTCGACCATCTCACCTTCATCGTCGTTGCTCAACGCTGGCGGTTCTTCAACTTCATGTGAACTCATTTCATTGACATCCTCCACTTCTTTATGTTCCTCTATTGTCTCAGTTTCAATCTGTTGTGTTTCGTCATCACTAAACACTGAATTTGCTAATTCTTGTTCATCGGAAATGAGGTTGAAAGTGACCCCTCGTACCTCCGGTCCTGCGCTCACGGTCTGCACATGGATGCTCTCCGCTGTCTTTTCATCCTCCAACACATGCTCGGGTTGATCCTCCATCACTTCTTTAAAAGCTTTCACAAGCTCTTCTTCTACGAGAGGTTGGGATTCTGCTGTTGTTGATGATTCAACTTCCATTTCTAGTTCAGGCTCTGCTGGTTCTGTAATTCTATCCTCGTCAGCTTCTGCATCTGCTTTTATCTCCCTGGTCAATTCGTTTTGGGTAACCTCTCTTTCTGGCCCAGGTTTTGCTTCCTCCTGTGTGTCATCCATCAGATCATATTCCTGCTCCGCTTGATGGGCATTTGAGGTCATTACGTTGTCTCCCGCACCATCCTCACTCACAATATGAATGTTCTCATCCACCTCCTCAGCTAGTTCAACCTCCTCCTCTTCCTCGGCAGTCCTCCGATCTTCCATCTCCAAACACGAGCCTACGGGACAGTGGACAACAGAGCCGTTAGTAATCTCCATGTTGACACTCAAATCACTCTTGGTCTGAGCCATAACACAACACGTGTGAGATGTTTAGAGTTCAGGGACTATACAGCAAGGTCTCTCTGTAGAACCAGCTCTCCGAAGCTCCTGGATGTTTGGTCCCTTTGGTGCACAGAGCTACCTAGGACTATCTCTCCCTCCTTCTTTCCTTCGGAGGATTATGGTACATTTCAGATTCTGATCCCCACATGACTCGCCTGCCCTCTCAAATCCCCTTCGACGGGAGCCTGGTCAGCTCAAGATGATCGGTTTATAGGGCAGGGCACGTACTTCAGGTCTCCATTATTTGTTTGATTTATAGTTAGTGGTGTAAAATCAACATCTTGTGACATTTAAAGAAATTCATGTGTTCTTATAATAATTTTCTTATTCGTTGTTTTATACTTTTTTTGTTACTGTTTTTTACTTATGTCTTTATGCCAAAAGGTAGTCTGTATTCTGCAAAGCTCATTTCTTTGCTGTTTTTTTTCAAAGCAAGTAATTGTCACATCAACATATACACAAATTTACAAATCATGTATGTCAATAGAAAATATTATAAATAGTCTCAAATGGATTTTTGCACACTTATTAAATAGAAAATAAATATGTCAAAGTGCACCTGCACATGCTGATAACTTTACCTAGAACATTTACCACTTTATGAAGTCCCTTTTCCTCAGGTTCACGTGCATGTTCCACAAATCCTCACATGCAGAAAAGTCCCAATTTGTTGCATCTTTCTTTATAAAATGTGATTTGCTCTGATGTTTTATCTTAATGCAAATGAAACACGTCTTTAAGTGTGGCCCTAATGTGCAGATCTTATTCGAGGTCATTGTAGTTCGAAGACTGCACGAGCTCTGACACGTAGCTCTCATACACAGACACAGCATTAGCGCCATGGAGCCGCCATATTGGACAGGGCAAAACTGCCTCATCAACAGTATAAGTGAACTAGACAAATAATTAATTTTGCATTACTCAACTGATTTCAATGACAATGACTTGGAGTACACCAACGTTTCGTTTGAACGTATAATCTCGATAGTAACTTATAAATGAGTTGTCATAAGTGATAGTAAACACTGTAGAGCCGCCTTAATGTAATATAAATTCATGTGCATTAAATATATTTAGCGAAGACGTTTAAGCGGTCTTCACTTGCTGTCTATACGGGTCCAATTTGCACGTGTTCAAATCACTCGCACGTGTTAGTAGGGCGGCTTGCCCGGTCCAATGTGGCGGCGCTGCTGACGCATCGTAGCGACGGGAAAAGGACCCATATGCGGCGTCCATGTCTATGACTGCACTGCATGAAATCTGACAGAAGAGGGCGCTCAGCGACCACTTTCTAGCCCAAAACTTAAATACAACAGTTTAAAACGCGCACACGCACACAAAACTGCCAATGACTCGTTGCGATTACATTTTAAACATTGTACATGAATATAAATCCTAATCACTCACATCGACCAGTGCTCCACACAGAGCGCGTGTGCGTAAGCGGAAACCATGACGTCACATCAGCTGTTTCGACCCCCAGTGTAGTGTCGCAAGTGCAGACGTCATCCTCTTCATTTCAGGAATACATTACGCAGCACTTTGCGGCACATCTCATGTGCGCTGTTGTCGACTGGGTATCAGCGGCATTGTGTGTGTTGGCTGTAGGGTTTCCGCCATGAGCTGAGCGCGGTGACGTGTGCCATCAAAGCGCCGCCGCGGTTGACATCTAAAGCGCCGACGGCCGCCAACACTTCTGTTGCCATGCAGCAGCCGGAGGCGTCTGAGGTCCAGCTGAGCGACCAGCCCAACGCGCTCATCGCATGTAAAGTGGCAGAGGACGTTTTCAACGAGCACCAATTAAAGGTAGGCGTGCACCGTGCGCGCACTCGGATCCGTGTCCGAACAGGACGAGAGCTAAATGCTGCGTTCGTGAAGAGCTAACCTGCTCTGGTTGATCTACTGGAGGCAGGATGGTTCGAGTTGAGCATTGCGCTTAGGAAAGTGCACTGTGGCGTTTATAGACAAGATGTGTTTTGAACATCGACTACGGCTCTAGCGTGTTGTGGTTTTGTGCGCGCGCGCATGCTACCGTGTTGTTGTGCTGGACATGGTGCCCTGTTTTGTTGTTCACATGTGGGTCATTCCAACATAGGGCTGGTGCCATTTCCACATGGACCATCCTTTATACAACGAACCGTTGTTTTATTATAGTAAAAGGAGGATTCTTTTTGTTCACATAAACATAGCAAAGTCAATCTCTGAAGCTATGATGCATTTATTTTGATGTTGGGCCTATAACGTAAAACACTCACCCTCATGTCATTTCAAACCTGTATACGACTTTCTTTCTTCTGCGGAACACAAAAGAGGATATTTCGAAGAATGATTCAATAGAAGTAAATGTGTGCATGCGCTGTGCGGTTTCCAACTTTCTTCAAAATATCTTCTTTTGTGTTCTGCGGAAGGAAGAATATCGTGCAGGTTTGAAACGGCAAAGGGGCGAGTAAATTAAGACAGAATTTATGACATTTTTGGGGTGAACTGTCACTTTACGTTGAGGTTGTAAACATGCATAGCTAACACTAACAAGGAGAAATATCATTTTTGGGAATGTTATTAAATGGCACTTAATTCATGGTTTGGGTGGTTGTCAGGGTTTTTCGTGCGGTTGCTAAGGTTTTTTTAACCATGATGCTCTGCTATGCAGCTCTTGTATGATGTTGCTCACAATCCCTAACTATAAGCACGTTGGGTTAATTCTTTACACACTGTGATTTATTCCATTTTCCCAACTTCTCTTCGTGTTCCATTATAATAAAAGATCTTGGTTAGAGTTGCAGTTGTGTACATCTGTTCAGGGTTTTTCATTCATCTGAGAGCAGTTAGTTTATTTTAGCATCACACCTGCTTTAGCGCCACAGACGTCCTGACCTGCGTCTGCACAGATGAAAAAGAAAAGAAGGGCTCAATGCTTTGTGTTTTTCCAATGACTAGATCAACGGCCAATCACTGACCTACACGATGTTTATCTCTTGACACCACTGAAACCAAGCTGGTTTTTCTCCATCGTGCGTGGCTTTCATCACAGCAGTCGTTAAAATTAGGTTTATTATGTAATATTACTCATCTTATTTTTAGTGGAAAGAAGGGTTAGGTGTTGAATTTGAAACCATCCCATAAGAGTAATGGAACATGTCAGTCAGGCTTACTTCATGATAACACAAAAGGTCTTTTCCAGAAGACTGTGTCTGATTTGGTCTTTGCACCATTGAAAGCTACTTTAAGTCTCTGAAGTTTCCACGGTTCATGCTGTACGGTTGATCTAGGGTTAGGTGCAATAGGGTTAGATTAGTAAAAGAAGTCATTTCTTTACAGCGTTTGGCCCCTTGGAGCTTTATGTTATGGTTAGTCTTGTATTCATAACACACTTTGAATGGTCAGACAGGGGTTTCATCGTGTCTGTTTAGCTTTCTGTTATCAGATATTTATATTTCTGTTTAGCTAGCTGTCTATGAAGAAAACTTGATCTGCTCATTTAAAGGTAGACTTCACAGCATGCTCGAAATTCCTTCTAATAAAAGCTGTGGAAGTTAGAAGAGCAGTTCTTCAACTTGAAGGTAATAATAGTATAGATGGCTGCGAGGGGCTTAAATGTACCGTGCTTAAGCGACAGCTGCTGTCTCACCTCCACACGTCTTTGCATAACAGCATCTAGTTCTGCCTCCCTTTGCATTTTTTCCATCACCTTCTTTCGGTTTCATATTTCCATGTTTCCATTCTGTCACAGCGGCAGAGATGCGCGGTTCTCTTCCCATGAACGCACCTCCATGCACATGCACGCTTGAGAAGTGTGGGTTTTGTAAACTAGGAGAACTCTCTAACCCACCAACACGTTTGTTCATTCACTGACGTAATGGTTTTAACAACGAGCTCATGACATGCTCTGACCCCAAGACCTTTCTGCACTTTCAATGAGACATTAGCTTTGTTTCCATTCAAAGTTGAAAATAAAAAATGGAATTATCACATAAAACATTTGCCGATGAAGTCAATGGTTTCCATTCGGTGAGTCGAAGAGTACAAGCTTTCTAAAAAATCGTCACAAATAATCACCAAGAAAAATGGAAACGTCTCCTTGGCACACCTTGGCGTCTCCATACAGCTTTTTTTGCATAAAAATGCACATAACAGGTAGATTTAAACATGTTAATTGTTTAGTTTTTAAGCCATTTGTATGTGAACGATAAGCGAGCATCCTGTCGATGGTCAAATGTCTGATTTTGTTTCCCAGAGTTCTGTCTCTGTAATGTTGGTCAAACCCACGACACAAACACAGGACAGCACAGGTTTACCACAGCATTGGTGAATGTGTCACTACGGCTGAAAAGAATGCTTTCTACCCATACTAGATTTTTTGTGCACTTTTAGAGTCTGTGATTTGTGTCGTAAGTAGGAATTTTTCTCATGAAGCGTTTCACAACCTTCCCACTAATACCATAACCCTGTTTAAAACCACCCTAGCAACTAGGGACGCACAATATATATTGAAATATCGCAAATGTGCATATCACAATATTGTTCAATAACTAGATTATTAATAAAAATGACGTATAGACCACTTTGAAAGATGTAAACAACGCTGGTCCAGAGGATCTTCCCCTTTCAGTTTTTTAATACTACACATTGGTTGAACAAAATGCAACTGAACTAACAAGAGATTTTTATCCCAATCAAAATGTTCAAGGAATATCTTAAAGTTTCAATTATATATGTGAGATTCAAATAAATAAATAACACTGAAAGCGGAAGTGCTTCTTGACATGTGTTTACATCTTGTGAAGTGGTCTATAGTCTTTAAGTTTAAGGTGGATGCAGATAGCAGAGAGACTTGTGAGGAAGATGATCAATACTCAGAAATAATGTCAAATATGTATGTTGCTTATATAACTTTGTTGTTAAATATATATTTTACAAACTTGAACCGTTATTCTATGGCACATGGCATTATTTATCAAATGATTGTATATCACATTCAATATGTTTTAAAACTATTTAAATAGGAAATATTTTCATCGAATATCGCAATATTTAGCATGCTATGGCATATGGCATTTTTCTTTTATATCGCACAGCCCTACTAGCAACCATCCAGAACCCCTAGCAACTGCATAGTAATGAATGAATGAATAAACTCTCTCAACACCTTAGCAACCGCACAACACCGTAACATCAGCACTCACAGACCATCATCCAAACCAATGAAGGGTTCTAGTTTTGATCACAGCTCAGTTTTGGTTCGTCAGAAAAGAAATGAGTTTAGAACTGACAAAGTTACATAAACAATCCCAGAATGGACAGAGCCCTCGTGGAAACATGCTGAAGGGACAGAAGCAAAGGTTACACGGGAGAATGTGGGACACACGCGGGTGATGTCATGAGTTTCCAGTCTCTCAGGAGGACTAACAAAGCGAGAGGGAGTTGGAGAGGTAAAGACACTCCTGTGGTCATCTCTAGCGGTGTGTAGGGGAGGGAGGAGGTGCTCGGAGACATGGGCTGTGCTATAAACAGCAGGAGATCAACTCTGACCTGACAGCACAGCTGAAGACGAGAAGCTCCTCTGTTGCGATTGCATGGAGTCGCTTTGCTGGAGAGAAGTTCAGTATCGGTGCACGGCAGACCTGTATGACTTGAATGTGTCCAAATCGTGGTAGTGGAGATTGTCCTTCAGCCATTGACTTTTTGTGGAGGAGGCTTGCTCTCAAACTGAAGTATGCATCTTAAAACAACTATGTGCAACAGTGTCTGTCTAGTGGCCACGCTTGTGGACCGTGACGCTTTCAGTCGACCAGAGATCCAGGTGAGGTTCAGGGTTATAGAGACAATGCTTAAGGGAACAGTTCCCTCAACATAAAAATGCTGTCATCATTTATTTACCGGCCTCTACCTGTGTACGACTCTTTCTTCTGTGGAGCACAAAAGAAGATATTTTGAGAAATGTCTCAATGGTTTTGTGTCCATACAATGGAAGTCAATGTTGTTTGGTTACTGACGTTCTTCAGAATATCTTCTTCTGTGTTCTGCAGAAGAAAGAAAGTCATACAGGTTTGTAAATGATGCACGTGAAGTGATGAAAGACCTTCTCACATTCATCTGTGGATTCTCTTATTTTTAGAAAGTTCCTCGAATAGTACGAGATGACCCGTTTGCCTCAGATGTGGTTTTGAGAAAATGATTGGAAGTCCAACCTTGAAAATACTTTATTTTGCTTTCATGTGAATCTGGCATTCTTATGTTTTGCCTTCCATACATAATATTTGTATTCCTAGCATTTACAGTGCGGTTTCACTGCTAATGTATGTCGCTCATCATCTAACAACAAGATGATCATTGGCACTGGTTCGCCTCAGTTTATTTATAGCGTCTGTGTTTTTCATCTGTAGGAGCAGTTTGAAGCTTTATTTCGTGAATTCGATCCAGGCGCATCGTTCCAGTTCTTCAAAAGCTTCAGACGGGTTCGGATCAACTTCACGGATGTTCTCGCCGCAGCCGAAGCCCGAGTCAAACTCCACAAGAGCGACTTCAATGGAAAAGAGATGCGGCTGTATTTCGCTCAGGTAAGAGCTTACAGTGAAGAGACCGTGGTACAGTTAGGGTGTGGAATTAAGTGATTCTTTTATCATTCAGTGTTATTCACCACCGTAGGCAACTATTGTAAGGGTGATCGCTTATAAAATACAAAACATTTCGCTCACATATCGCTCGTGACTGTAGCATAAATGGAGCTACACATCAAAGTTTAAATTACTGTAGGTCATGAGATTGTTCAAATCACAAACCCTAAATATGAGCAACTAATAGTAATGTTTGACCCAACAGCGATAGTTCCACCTGTACTTGATTGAAAACAATCGAAACCGTGCTTAAAACACAACACAAAGTGTAACGAATTGAATAGTTATGATGGAAATTCTATTATTCTACCCTGCTGAAAAAAAAACATAGAAACCATCACAGAAATTCTAATGGGTTGCATTAGAACACCCTTACAACCCATTAGCTTTTTCCATTAAAACCATTACAAAATTCATTTCTGTAGTGTGTTTTGGGCATTATTCCAATAGGATTTAACATCCCACCAATAGAATCAATCACATGCCAGTAGACACCATTATAGTTTCCATTAAAACCAATACAAGTCCCATTATAACCATTTAAACAATTACAACTTCTTTAGTGGTTTCTATAGTTTTTTTCAGCAGGGGTATTGGTTTCAATGGAAACTGTAATGGTGTCCCAAAACACACTACAAAAAGGAGTTTTGTAATGGTTTTAATGGAAAAGGCTAATGGCTCATAACGGTAATTACTTTTTGTAATGCTATCTTGTTTTTTCCCTGCTTAAAAACCACTGAGCTTTCCTGTAGCTCAGGTTAGAGCATGGCGTTCGATCACAGTGGATTGCACATAATTAGAAACAAATGTGTAGTATAATGCAATGTAAGTCGCTTTGGATCAAAGCATCTGCCAAATGCTTAAAATAAATGTAAATGTAAAAAACTATAGAAACCCAATAGAAACCATCACAGAAATTCTAATGGTGATCATTAAAAAAACACTATACACCATTAGCTTTTTTCTATTAAAACCATTACAAAAATGCTTCTTTTTTGTTTTGGCCATTATTATTCCAGTAGGATTTAACATTCCACCAGTAGAATCCATCACATACCAGCAGACACTTTTAAAGTTTCCATTAAAACCAATACCATTCCTATTATAACCATTAAATCCATTTAAGTTTCTAATGTGTTTTGTGCATGTTACTTTATATTGTTTTTTAGGGGTCTTGATCGAGCTAGGGAGTAGAGGCAAATGCTCTGTGTTTCATTACAATGAGAAAACTTAAAGAGACTCGTGACATTTTATTACTCTCAACATTAGAAAAATACACTAGAGGGTGTAAAAATGCCTTACGCTGTGTTGTATTTGAAACACCACACAAATGACCTCATTGTGGGCTCATCTGGGTAAAAGTTGGTCTTTTCTGACATCTCTGTACAGTCGATACACATCGGCAGCTCTCGCCTAGAGCCTCCTAAACCAGACAAGCAGTTCCTCATCTCTCCCCCTGCGTCGCCCCCTGTAGGCTGGGAGCAGTCGCAGGACGCCACGCCGTACATCAACTACGACCTGCTGCGTGCCGTGACGAAACTAGGACCAGGTATAAAATACTCAGTATCATGTCTGTTTTTTCTCAAATATATATGATCGTGTTTATCATCCTCTGATACCAGCACGCGCTACTGGTGAGGCTGGAAGAACAGGCTGCTTTTTATGCTGCTTTCATTTTTTTACATTGTGTTTAAATACGATGCAGGGTTTGGCCTCAAACCCGATCTATTTATTGTTAAAGAAAAATGTGTCGAAATGTTTTTTAGGTGAGCAATACGAGCTCCACACGGGAACCACCAACACGCCAAGTGTGATCGTTCACGTGTGTGAAGACGACAGCTCGGAGGGCGAAGAGGAGACGGAGGGCAGCAAACGCGCTCGCCCCAAAATCATCCAGACCCGTCGTCCGGACTACGTCCCTTCAGTAAACCAGTGAGAGAGCTGTTCTGGGAGATTCATTTGCCTGACCAACATGGAGATAACCAGGAACCTGCAGTTTGTCGCCCTGACCACCAGAGGGTGTTGAGCGCCAGCCTCTTCCCAGTTGGCCAGAGAGTTGACCATTCCCATAATCTCAAGTTCATTTCTTATCGTCCATCGCTGATGGAATCAGGGACTCGGCAAGCATCTCTCGTCTTAAGAATGTCATTATTTGCTTGACATGGCGACTGTGTAATAGCGATCACATCCGGTTTGAAGGAGGAGTTTTTGTGTTGCTGAACATTGTGTCTGAAGTGTTGAGTGTGTATTGTGTCGGGGCCACGTGTTCACGTTCTTTGTCATTATCACATAGCGTTCATACCAGCTTTTTAAAAAGTAATTGTCGCTGAAGTACTTCACCAGCTCCTTTAAGTATTAAGCACTTTAAGAATAGAGCCTTATAATGTGGTGAACAGACAACATCCTGAAGTACTCGTCTTTGTATATAGAGCGCAACGGTGATCGCTCGCATGTCCAGCACTTGTTGAAGTGTGTTTCCCTTTCATTTCTTCCTGAGAGAATTCTTGTTTCATTCTTAACTAGTATTTAAACCCAACCTAAATCAAACTGCTTAAGCACAAAGTGTTGGAAAATGAGCTAGAGAACTGCTATCCCATGAAGCATTGCCATTGACACAACCATGAGCCTGACCATTTGATCCTGTCAATCATTTGCCATGGGTATTTTCAAGGTCTTTCTGCATCGCTGAGGCTCCTCCCATGATCAACTTATTTTCAAATTTGAAAGTCGAATTTCTTTATTATCATTGTGTCTGTTAGAGACAGTTTTATTCAGAGGATTATTTTCATTAAATCCCAAGTATTATCCACAATAAGACTGAATAGTCCTGAAACTCTAGATTAGTCGAGAGCCGTTGAGAAAGAGAGTTGTGATAACAGAAGTTCGATTTTTTTTCCCGTGTCACGTGATTCATGGAGCATTCAGATAGTTTCAGGAAGTTATGTTTTCTCTTTAAATGCTTGATTTGGTTGTTTGTTTTAATCATTAATGATGTGCGTCTTTAAATGGGTTTTGTCACAATCGTTCTGTTTAGCCACAGCTCCGTGAGTTACTTCCGGGACCTATTGAGACGCTCCATGAACCGCCATTGCTTTGAAGTCAATGGAGTGGACGCACCTCTCTCTCTCTCTCTCTCTCTCTCAACGACTATTGACTAAGTGTAAAATAGAACATATTGGGAATTTATTGTATAAAATTAAATTATAGCTGCGTAAAAACTTAAGAGACCCTTTTCAGTTTTTATGAATTTACTATTTATATTTCTGCGTAAAGGTAACATCTAAAAAAATCATTCTGTTAATTAGTAACAGTAGTTCTCCCAAATGTCAAACAAAAATATTAGATAAACTGGAGAAACAGTTGAAAATAACTCTGTATTTTTTCAGACCTGAAATACTGCAAAGAAAACAAGTTCAGATTCACTTTTAAACAATACAACAGTAATATTTCTACAAGTATTAAGGAAATGTTCAAAAGTATTATTTGTTTTTTTGATTTTTCTCTCAGTTTCCGTGTGTCTTGTCCTGCTGTCAGTCTTTCACATTGCTGTTGGTTGACTTCATGTCACTCCCGAGGTTTGATTTTGTTGAAATTCAACAGATAATACACCTGAATGGCCACAACACATCTAGAGATGATGATTAAAGGAACATTTGGAACGCTCACTTGTCTTTTTCTGCGGCATATATGCTTGAGTACATCATTACACAATATTTGATGAGATCTTGACTTATTAGTATAGTGTAGAAGTCGGCAAATATATGACATGACATTGCACGAGCAGAAATCCTCACGAGCTGAAGTAAAGAGAGATGTACACAGCCGCCGTGCGCTCATCATGCTGTCTGCTGAATCGCTCTGTTGTGCTCTACTGTCTCTGGAGATCTTTGCATTATTCTAGATGTTCTCATGTCATCCAGCCATCTCAAGCAGCTGTAATGTACTGTGTATATTTGATGTATTTGAATGTAGCTCATATCTTGAATATTTCAGAAGATTTCTATCAGAAAAGAATAAATAATCAGCTAGCAGGAGTGTGAGGAGAGCTTAACCTTTAATAAAACCATCTTGACCAAAGACGTGAATCTCAAGTTTGTTTGTGTCTTATGGAAATGAGGGTCTTGTGATCTCATTGGTTTTATGACCATACAGACCGATTGTTTTTTCTTCACCCACAAGTTGTTAAAAACACTGAACACAAAAGAAAATATTTTGAGAAATGTTTTGTCAATGGAATTCAGTGTTGTGTGGTTACCAGCGTCCTTCAAAATATATTCTGCAGAAAGTCAGACAGGTTTGGAGTGACATGAGGATGAGGAACGGTGAACTATCCCTTTAAGACGGTAGATATGTTTTACTGCAGGCTTTGTTTTATCAGGAAAATCTTGGTCAAAAGGTGGATGTCTCCTTCCCTTGGTCATGTTTCTGTGGCTCACAGTTCATCTCCAAAACAATTGAATAGAGCCACCTGCTGGTGATGCTTTCAGTCAATGAGCCATGTTTTGCAGTTCATACAATAAATAAAAATGACATGATGTTATGTTATGTAACACTCTATATTTAATGGACAGATGTTTTTATGTAAATATATCATATAAATGCTTGTATGTATAAACTGCTATAAATAAAAGACAACCAGGAGACAAAGAACAGCTATAAAAAGCATTTTTATTACAAACGTCAAGAGGTAATAAATAAAATCTGAGTATCAAAAAGAGACTTTGCAGTAACACGTGATGTCCAGAGGAGCAGCTGAATCCACAGCAGACTGGACACGTCTTCACACCTCACGCTGATACTCTCCTGAAACACACAAACACTGTTCAAGTCATACTGGATCTATAGAGCTCCGGAGGTTGACGTCACTCCGCCATTTTGGCAGGCATTCAGGAGAGCGCTAGAGCGGCTAGCATTGGTGTTGACAGCGGTCAAACAATCATTTAAAACCAGGCTGCTTAGACTTCACAAATCCTACTATTTCAACATGATGGACAGCTGCTGTGCGCCAGGATGCCGGAACAGGCGAGGAAAACAAAGGATCCCGAATCCCTGATAGACGATTAAAGGGTTAACTGCAATAAAACGTGCTAACCAACACATGTCACCGTGATCTCGCCTAACGTTAGTCCAGCTGTGAGCTCCTAACACAACTCCATGGTGTCTGACCACCACACGTCGTGGCTTCAGTGGAGGGTTTTTGGGAAGGTTTAACCTGCAAGATCAGTGATTTAGCTACTCTGGCTACAAACAAGGACCGCTAGGGTCGCTAACAACACAGTAGACTTACCCTTCCAATGACGACCAAGCAGGTTAAAGCCGGCAGACTCCAAAGTTGAACGTTTATTACAAAATTCACCTGAATTTTTACCACTCCAGGCGTTTAAAGAGTCTCCGGAGTAACATAGGACGATGAAAGGTTGATGAGGTAGTTGTAGATATTAGAATCCTGCAGGTCAGAAATCGATCTGTTTCTTTATTGCTAGGTGTTAAAAGCACCCCGAGGGCATTATAGGGATCTGTTAGGTTTAATCTATGAAGTTTTGCTCTGCACAGGTCTGTGTCTCTGTGAACTCTGTTGCCTTAATACTCATTCATTTCAGATTGGCTTCCGTCTGTCCTCGCCTGCCAGGATGGCGCGTAAACAGAAACGGTCACGTGACTGCCGGAGCTCTATTTAAATCAAAGATGAATTCTTATTTGTGCCTTTAACACATGTACCTGCTCACAAAGCCATGATGTCAGTCATCCTTCTTGTCATCGATGATGGCTTGAGTTTGCTGTGCAAGTTTTTTCTTCATTTCCACTTGCTGTTTGAGGGCGGCTTCTGCTTTCTTACTCTGATAGATCTTCGCTCCAGCAAATGCCAAACACAACAACAGAGTTTTGGCTGCCAGTATGTAGAGCAGCAAGGGCACATTGTCCAAAGCCTATAAAACACACAATTCAGTCACAACACATTCAATTCACATTCAACCTCAAAAGAAAAATGTAGATCGTGAGGATTTTTCTCTTGGTGACATTATTTCAAAGGCAATACATTTCATTTTCAATACTGGTTATAATCTTTATGTGCTTTACTATGACAATAATATTATTAAACATCACAAGTGCATAAAGAAGTATTCATGCATTAACAATACAACTCTTTTTCTTACAAAGATAGTCCATAATGACCATGACAAAAACAACAACAAAAATAAGTGTGTTTGACTTTTGCTAAATAATCCTAATTTCGTGAATTCATTTGATATCAAATCTTCATGTTCAAAGTGCCACACAGTGTTTGGTTACATTTTCATCATCATTTTCCCCACAAATTGTTTTAAACAAAACTTCCTTTATATGTATATTTTGACCACTTTACTTCAAATATGTATATATATCATTTCATTAAAGTTTTTTTTCTGTGTACTTAATATCTTTTTTTCTGTGAGGTTAATATCACTTTCAGAACAATTATATAATGACATCATCATCTACCAGGAAGTGACGTCATTTTGGAGGGACAACAACTTCCCAAACAATAGAGAGTATTATGAGAATGGATTGGATGCATTCTTAACGCGTTAGTAGGTTTGTCTCACTTCAAAAGTCTTTACGTTCTTGAGGTAAGTTTAAGCACCAGCGTTTGAGTAGATAACACCACGTTGATTTTAAAAAGATAAAACAACTATAGTTACCAAACCGCTGGGCACAATATGGACAAGTAGGGTTAGGTGTCCAGAAATATTGTCACTTCACAAACAAGACGTCTTAAGACCTTTGCTGATGTCTAGCCCGGTCTAGAAGCCTCATGATGTTTCTTTAGAGGGGGCGCGCGCGCGTGCGCGTCTGTGTCAAAAGCAGCTGTTTACACACGTTACGCCTGTAGTGCTACAGTCTGCCCTGTTATTACAATGTAAGTTACTAACGTGGAGTATAGTGCGGTGTTTAAATACACTTATAGTTGACTGTTACCAACAAGTACAAATAACCTGCTCTTCAGTAAGGTACCACGAGACCTGACCCTCTGCACATGTACCGTGGTAATACCGTGTGTTTTGAACATGTATCATGCTACTGTTTAAAAGTAAGTTGTAGTACCATGTAAATATCATAGTACATATAAATCGTACTTTTTAGGCATGATCCCCGTGTCAATACATCTCCAAAAATGATAACGATGTTACTGTAGCATTACCGACATACGGCTGACATAATACATGATATAAATAACAAAGGCATATCACCACTGTGTCTTACCCGCCAGTTGATCATGATTATATCTTCTGTATGGTGAATAAAAACTCTCCTTACACTGAATTTAACTGAAGGCTTTTCTATTTAAACATCTTCACATGAGGGAGTAAAATGACCCATTGGGGGCGTGTCTTGAGCGCAGTGGGAACGTCAGAAAGATCATCGGTAGAAAGGCAAGCAGTGAAAATATGGGCATTTCAAATAAATGCGGCCTTTGGGCAAGAAACAGCAACATTTTTGACAAAAATAAAATAACTTTTTTTATTAAGTGAATCACAATGTCCCTGTAACATTGTTTGAATAGTCTATGCTTCATTGTTCGAGAAGCTGACGCGGCACGCAAACGACGTTGTCTTGTGACGGCCGTTACTTTTTAATTCGTTGGCCAGAAAGAACCAATCAGGTCGTTTGTGATTTACCGAGTGTGACTTTTTATAAACGCGTGTATGTAGATTCCTTGTGCACGTTTACATTTCTATACAGTTTCGATTCCCTATGATTGAACTATTCGTACAATCCTAACGTAGTTTATACAAATGTTACCAATACGATATAAAGCGTTCTGAAATGTGAATGCCAATGTCTGGAGAACTGGCTTTCTGGATCGCACATCGCCACCTAGAGGAATAGTTCAATGCGTCCAATGATCATGATTCGTGCCGTTTTAAATGACCAAGCTTTACGCAGTAGAACACGTGCGAAGTACGCAGCCAATCAAAATGTCTTCCTTTAAAGGGACACTTGCGGTTCTAGAAAGACACGGAACATTGTTAAAGCAGTAGTTCACCTTCAAAATGAAAATTCTGTCATCATTTACACGCCCTCATGTTATTTCAAACCTGTATGACTTTCTTCTAGTCCCTTCTGTAGAACACTAAAGAAGATATTTTGAAAACTGTTGATAACAGAACAGCACAGCCCCCCATTCACTTCTATTGTAACCAATCCAAATGAATAGGAGGCTGTTAACAACATTCTTCAAAATATCTTCTTTTGTCTTCTGCGGAAGGATGTCATACAGGTTTGAAATGACAAGGGTTAGTAAATGATGACAGAATTTTCGTTTTGAAGGTGAACTACTGCTTGAACATCTGTTGATTTCTCTATATTTGTAAATATGTGGGTTAGTATATGTGTAGATATCTGAATTTTGAATACAATATTTCTATTTTGTGTTTAGAAAAAAATCTGTTTATTTAAAAAAAATCGCAATAGTCAATTCAGAATCATTCTTTATTGTTCTCAATAGGGGAAATTTGTTTTCACATACTGTACCCATCAGTAATTCACATAATACACACATCTTCAACCAAATACATACATACATATTCCCAGCAAGTACAAATGTACACACAATTTACACCAGAAACAAGATCAATGCACATGCTACACACATCCTATGGGCAGATATACATCATCACCTCTTACACGTGTAATGTGATTATTACCGGAGGTGGTCGCAGCAACAGAGCCATTGAGTCAATTATCACACGCCACGGTTTGTGTGATGACTGAGGGTACACAACTCTTCCCAGAACATTCTTTATTGTGGGGTAACTGTCTGTATCTACCACATGAGGGTAAAAGGATAAAGCATGAATTAAGAGGATGACTCCAGTTCTTTATTATATGATTTCCCCTGCAAAGGATGGCAATATCTCTAAGAGCTATCAAATTAGGAGTAGGAAGACCCATTAGTTTTTATATTAAAAACTTTATTTCTGATTTGCAAGAGTGCATGTTAAAATGGCAAGTGACACAATACAGAATAATGGATTGAATAATAATGCGATACAATCAAAGTAATTTGATTTTAAAGACAATTATAGTAAACAACGAGTATACTTCAACATTCAGGGTTCAAGAACATTACCGTATGTAGACAATTTAATACAGTGAAGTAAATACTAAGGTTAATAGAATGATCATTTTCACGTGAAAGCCCTGCAGGGGGGCGCTGTAACATCATATCTGACTGTACCTGGATGGCTGGAGGTTTAAATATAAGGGCTACTTTCTCTTTTAGACGGAGTTTAGCATGTCAGACTACAGGACCTCCTAACCCTTTAATGTCAACTATCCACAATCCTCTTCTCTTGTCATGCATCAACCTGATCTCACAAGAAAATGTTATGCTACAAAAAAGCAATAAAGCAGCCCCACCGTTAAACAGTCACTATAGGGCAAAAGTCCTACCTTATAAAAGAATTTTGCCACAACTAAATAGTTTGGATTTGGATTCTTTGGTGTAAGAATGAAAAGACAGGAAGATAGCTGCCTAAGTAATCTTAAAGGGACAGTTCCACCCAAAAATGTAAATTCTGTCATCATTTACTCACCTTCAAGTTGTTTCAAGTCTGTATAAATGTCTATGTTCTGATGAACACAGAGAAGATATTTGGAAGAATGCTCATAATCAGACAGATTTTGACTCCCATTGTTAGAAAAAAAATACTTTTGAACACAAAAGAAGATATTTTTAAGAATGTAGGACAGCAAACAGATCTGGGGCACTTTTTACTGCCATTGTATTCTTTCCTACTATGGGGGGCAAAATCTGTCTGGTTATAAGCATTCTTCCAAATATCTTTCACTGTGTTCATCAGAACAAAGACATATATACAGATCCTACAGAACTCGAAGTTGAGGAAATGATGGCCGAATAATTGTTTTTGGGTGAACTGTCCCCTGATAGTCGTCACTGATTTAGATCACAAGAAAAAGGAATTGTTGGAGAAGCAAACAGGGCATTTGAGTTTGTCTGGATCAGGTGAAACGCTTCACAGATCTATCGCTGACACTGTTCTCTTGAAAATGAATGAATCTACATCTAAAATCGAATGTAAATAACCCAAGATATCTCGTCTATAATCTAATCTAGATAGCGTATGAGATAACTCATAAGTGTCGCTGCAGTCAATGTACAGTGTCTTTATTTGATGAGATTTCGCATTCATTTGACGGTTAGGTCTCATTAGTGCTTTTTCTAGTATTTTCACTTTTTTTACAATTCACAGGAATTGAAATGAATTATAAAATGTTAAGAATGAATTCTTGTAACACCAGGCTGACTGGTACAGTAACAAGCCTCGCCGATCCTGTCAGCAGCTCTGAGATGGGTTTCTGTCAATTTGCATTTCCCATTTTTCGAGCAGTTGAGGACTTTTTGAAATGCATTGGATTATTATGGATGGCCTGAAGCGCTGAGCTCGCCGGTCATAAAGTGGAGCGTTAATGAGTGTTGGTGGGAGTGAATGTAGGAGGAAGAGTTCCTCAGTCCATCTGAACAAACATTAAAGAGAGAGACAAGTGCAGAATGTCTTGAGATTTCGATGCGCTGACCTCCCTCGCCACCTTCGCTCCGCAGGCCCCCGCTCTCAAGCGCTCGGCATGCTGGGTAAAATAACACTGGATTCCGGGAAACTGGGGTCTTTTTTGAATCTGCGCAAAACAACATCTGCAGGTTTGAGCAGCTGAGCTGTTTTTGTATGTTCAGGCTGAACGATGGGAGATTGGAGGTGTAGATAGATGCTCTCTCGTAAACTCCGTTCCAAGACCTGCGAGCCTCCGACCCGAGACAAATGAAGCCATGTCAGCTGTCATTGGCTAGAGTTTGGAGTTGTAGAGGTGGATGTAGGCCGCGCTCCACCGGATTTTGCCAAGTGGATGATGTCCTAAGGGAAACGCATTTCGTTGACCTAAAGACAACATTTTTATAAACCAAACCTAATCCATAACTTACCTCTTAAATCAGAAGGAAATGCTACGTGAAAAACAATGGTCCAGATAGAAGCACCTAATCCTGGGTGTAAACTTATTTGTGAAATCTGATTGGTTGATTTAAATGTTGCCTTAAGCACATGAAGCATGTGGGCCGTGGTGATGGAAAAAGACTCTTTTACATGATGTATCATGATTGTATCATGCCGTAGAGCTTGTAGCCCAGGATGGAAAACTCGTGGTGCTCCAACATTCGATGTGAAGTGAGCTCAGCGTTTGATAATGTACTCCACAAACTTTAATATAAACCATGATGACCCACCGCAGCTTCTGTCAACCAAGCGCTTTCTTCATTTACAAGCTTTGTCTTGAAATTCCACAAATCATTTATTTCTCATTTCTTTAAATGTTACGTTGTGTTGGATCTTTTGTGGTGAACTTGTGACACTGTTCATATTGAGTGATAGGACATTTCTTGAGATCTGCATTATACACTTTATGTTTATATTTATGCTACAGATCATATATATTTACGTGAATAAACATACCTTTAAAGTCCATATTTTTCTTTAGATCTACAGATGATAGTACAGAACATCACCCAAAAAACAACACGTGTACGGGAACTGTTTAGAGTCAAATAAAATATATTTCAGAGAAAGTGAAAAATTCCCTGTTTATGTGAAGCACACATTGTCCTCGAGCTGTCTGTCTGTTTAGGGCGCTTGTCTTCCACCACTAGACACTTTTATTAGTCAGAGGTTTTATTTCTTAGCTCAGGGGACGTGTAGGGTTTCATTTATATCTCATTTAAAGGGACAGTTCACCCAAAAAATGTGAAAGTGACCTATTTGTCAGATACGGTGACCCATACCTGAAATGTGACCTTTGCGTTTAACCCATCCAGAGAGAAGCGAACACACGCACAGCAAGCGGTGAACACACATACACCCGGAGCAGTGGGCAGCTATCACTGCAGCAGGTGGAGGTTAGATGCCTTGCTCAAGGACACCTCAGTCGTTACCCGCCGGCCCTGACAATCGAAATGTCCTCATTACTCACCTCAAGTTGTTCCAAATCTGTATACATTTCTTGGTTCTGAAGAACACAGAGAAAGATATTTGGAAGAATGCTTGTAACCAAACAGTTCCTTCGCCCCATTGACTCCCATAGTAGGAAAAATGGTCGTCAAAAGTGCCCAAATCTGTTTGCTGTCCTACATTCTTCTAAATATCTTCTTTTGTGTTCAACAGTAAAAACAATATATATATGTTTTTTCCTGCTATAGGAGTCAATTGGGCGCAAGAACTGTTTGATTATAAGCATTCTTCCAAATATCTTTCTCTGTGTTCATTAGAAGAAAAATGAAATTTATGCAGATTTGGAACAACTCAATTGTGAATATAAAGTTGTCTCTGTTGTTTTCTAGGAGAAAATCGAATGTAATAAGACAATTCAGTAAGCTTATAAAACTATCAAACTAATATTGACAGCAGAGCTCAAATCAGTTGGTTTTTGGGAGAATTTGATAAGAAAAGCTTTAGTTCACATTAAGTCAGATCTTTGACTTTATCACAAATCGTTTTATCTAAAAAAAGACACACGTGTTTCTCTCTGTAAGTCACTTTGCTAAATGACTAAATGTAAGTGAGACTGATGTCTTTTTGGAGTTAATACAATACATTTGACATGTTCTATAATCATTTTATTTATGTTAGTAAGGAAACAGTCATTCCGGGGGGGGCAACGATTTTGTTTTTCCTGCTAGTGCACGTGTGGTTTTAACACACATAAATCTCTGGGGGGGCTTGATGTCCCCCTGATGTTCCAGTGTCTGTGGTGCATGTTCTGATCCGCACCTGTGCTCTGCTGGAAGACACATGCACGCATGCATGCACAGTTATATTACAACATTTTTTACAACAAAACTTACCAAACACAAAATAAATGCTCAATTTTTCTTTAAACTGGTCATTAAATTAGTTTTTTGCAATGTTTTATGTTGAAATGTTAAATAAATGTTGGTTACACTTTATTTCACGGTGCCCTTCTTACGCATGTTAGTACAGTAGTATTTACTATATAACTAACCCTGACCCTATAGTAAGTACATGTACATCTATTTTTCTATTACTCGGTACTTAAATGTATAATTAATTACACTGTAACGAGAGCACTGTCAAATAAAAGGTAACCAAATTTTTTGCCAACTACTTGCCTCCAATTGTCATATAGAGAACATTTCTCATAGTCCGTTCATTTCCTAATAGATTCAATTAAGTCCCGTCCTACATTTCTCCTCATTGAATATCCTGTTTTGTTCGGAAACACTTCACATCAAACAATTCAAATGGCTTGCAAACACTGTATCTCGTAGAAATGGTATTGAACCAGAATTGATTCCTTACTCCTATTTTATGCCATTATGCTCTTTCGAGCCGCATAGACATCACATTGAATTTAAACTTTCTGTGATGATCTTTGTTCATCTGCCATAATATTACAGATACAAACTGAGCTCAGTGTAGACAGACCATATCCATCCATATTTATCTTCACTCCAGACATCAAGTGCATGTCATCCATTTGGTTTTCACAAGCCGTCTGAGCTCTCGAGCACATCCAGAGCCGATCCAAATCTCCAGCCAGAGTACTGTAGGAGCTGAACAGGTCACGTGCAAACGCAAACTCTGGTGATGTATGACACGCAGCTGTTTCATGAGTCTATAATGAGCTCCATATTGTGCCTGTAATATCCTGTGATGTTTCCAGATAGCAGTATTATAAATGACATTTGAACGTTTCATCAAGGAAATTTGACATAATGATGCTGGGATGTTGTGTGATTGGTGGGAAGGATGTTTCCTTGTGGTTGCCCTAGTTGTTAACACGTTTTTTTACGCAGTTGCTTCACGGTTCGAGGTGGTTGCTAGGGTGTTGCTATATGGTTGCTAAGGTGTTTTGAATTTGTTTGAAGTGATTTCTAAGGTGGTATGAAGCCAACACAATATCATGGAAGTTCCAAACTACAGTAAAGGTGATGTTTTTTACATTTGGAGCCAAATTTCAGGGGGTAAAATATGGCTTTAGAAAAATGTCAACATCAGTATTTTATTTTTACAGAGTGATTGGTAGGTCTATAAGTAGAATTTGTTGACTTCAGCCATCCTTGGTACACTACATGCCAATGGCGGCAGTTCTAAAATAAGAAAAAGCACATTTTGTGTTCGTTTTTTCAAGGTTTGCATGCATGTAACTTAAGAAGTATTAAAGATATCTAAAACATCTTTGGGAATCTAGTTGATAGCAAATTTGTCTTATTGTGTCTCCATTTATAAGGCCCTACATGGTATAGTGCCAGAGATATGGGAATCTCAATACGTCTCCATGAGCAAATTGTACCCATTTTATGGTTGAAAACCAAATGTGGGACACTTTGCATACAGCTGACTAATAGTAGGCTATTATATCATTCTGATTGTTTGATTCTAACAGATCATTTTTTTATTTTATCTGTGGCAGTTTACCTACTGATGCTGAATGTGAGTCTTCAGCACGAGGTGCATTTAAATGATTAAAAACTCAATTAATGCAATCCAGCTTTTTTCTTTAGGCCACAAGTGGATGTTAATTAAAGTTGGGTTATGAATATCATTTCATTGCAAAGGCTGGCGTAGTTAAACAGATGTTAGTGTGAAACCCTGTGACAGAATGGCTTTTGACATCACAGTTCAGCATTCGTGATGCAGAGAAACATTCAGTTCGAGCCGAAAGGTCATATAACAATATGACAATCACCTGTCTGTCAGTACAATTGATGGGAACCTGATGTTCCGAATATGGTCAGAGGCGTTACATTTCCGTGATACGCTTGCAGTATTCCACCAATCACTACGCACTGGTTATCTGGCCAATCAGAGCACACCTCGCTTTTCAGAGCCATGAGCTTTGTCAAAAATCAGCGTGTTTCAGAGAGGCGGAGCAAAGAGGAGACACAAACATGCAGTGTGTGGAAAATACAGCGTTTATCAACCTTAAATCCTGTTTACACATTGAGTTACATCTTAAACAAACCTTAATATTCATTTTAGCCCCGTCATTTGACCCCTTTAAATGCTCTTAAAAGAAGCATATTTATTTTCAAGATAACTGCAAGCCTCGATGATTTAAACATACATTTACATTTACACATTTGGCAGATGCTTTTATCCAAAGCAACTTACAGTTCATTATCCTATACATTTATACATAGGTATTTGAAAACCCCTGGGATCGAACCCACAACCTTGCTCTTACCACTGAGCTACAGGAAAGCCAACATAATAAAGTCACGTGATTGAAATGTTTAACACATTTTTAGAAGCGAGTATGCATAATCCATTCGGAACACACCGTAACTACACAAATGCAAGAGTCCTTTCATAATTCATCCTAACAGGTCAACACACATTCAGCAGGTCAAGTCTCTACATCATCTTGACCCCATTTGAGTAACACCACTGACGTCACGTCCCTGTATGTATGATGCTCAAAGAGGATTTCTCCTGTGGTTTAAAACCAGCTTTGAAGATCACTATGGTAAAGGCTTTGGATTTGAATACATTATTCTGAACACAGTCCAGGCTAGAAAACCTTTTAAAATGGCACGGGACGGCTGTCAGCAAAGAGATCTGCATGAGATTATTTTGATGAAATGAGATGTCAACAATGTGTCAAACTGAGCTCAGATTTGTCTCGTCTGCATCAAAAGTCAATATTAGTGAAGATCTAAATATCAACTCAAACATTTCTTATCACATTTACTCAAATGCACATTATTTTTTTATAGTCAAACATTTTCCAGCTGCATTTGGAGATTTAGGCCAAAGTCTTCAGAAGGATATTTATAGCAACATGCTTCACATGAAACACATAACGCATGCATGATCATGAATGTTTCATGTGTTCTGTGAAAGTGTTTGTCATGTGGAAATGCAGCGGCGGTGTGTTTCACGTACAGATGCTCTGCTATCAAACATGTTTGTGTTGTGTGATCCCTTTGAGACGTAACACAGAGATTACTCTCGTCTAGGGTAACAATAGCTGGAAAATCTCATGAAATCATCCCTCTTATTTTACCTAACTTAGCTAATAAATAACATCAAAGAAAAAATCATATTATTGTGTGTATATATACCTTTGTTTATGTATGTAGGTCTTGGCTGTTCTGACACTCAACTGTATATATTTTATTCCTATATCTTTACAATCGTGAAGAGCTGCTAAACTGTATTTCATTGTTCCCTAAACGTTCTATTCTATTCTTAAAGTCCTTATTCATTTATAACTTTAATAATTTGAGTTTTTGGAGTTCACAAGCTAACTGCTATAGATGGCAAAACATAGGACTTATAAATGACCAAAGCACAGTCATAAAGTGAACAAAACAAGTGTATATGTCTCTTTTTTTCATGACACAGTCAGATACGCAACACTCCGTTCTGTCGGAACTTAGTGTAAGTATTTGAAAAAGCCCAATCCATCATTTCTCATGTACTCATACGGCTAATATCAGTTTGATTCTCACCGGCCTGATCTCTCCCTGACCCCGTCCATCATTCTGACAGACAGGTCACCAATCACCTGGCGGCTGTCTCTCAGACATCACATGTTTGACCTTATCAGGATTCTGACTGACAGACCTTCTATAATTGTCGAAATCAATCCGTTCTCCAAATATTCTGCAATATTCTCATATATGACTGTGAGTGTTGGGATCATGTACATTTAGCCATAATCACAAATGTGAAGTAGACGGGTTAATTGTGTGTTTTTATTGCACCAATTTTATAAATAAATGGACATCACATTTATATTTAAGGTAAAGGCTTTGTTTACCTCATTTGTAAGTGGCTTTGGATAAAAAGCGTCTGGTAAATGACTAAATATAAATGTAGTGTGAAAAAATGACTCTATAATTGAAAATTTGGATCGATCAGTAAAAGTCATCACGGGTCGTACTATGGCACGAGGTGACTGATTCATATAAATTTGTATGAAGTGAATAGTAAAAATACTGTATGTGCAATTCAATCTCAAAGTAACATTGCCCCTCTCCTAAACCTATCTGTCACTTTTTGTGAAATGCAGATTTTATGTAAATGAGCCACGTTGTAAAATAGTTACGAATAGCCGTGAGATTTTGTTGTTAAAAAGGTCAAGTCATCCTCTTTGGTTCATATTCAGAAAGAAAGAGGCTTTGAATGTGTATATTGTTTATAATTTAACCCAAATTTTGATAAAAAGTGTTGGTTTGTGTATTTTGCTCACATTGTAGTGAATTCTCATGATCTTATGTCTACATTTTGGTACGATTTGCTTTCGTGCGTGTGACGTTAGGGGAGGGGCTTCGGTATTGCTTTTTTCTAATATCGTATGTTTGTATGGATTACATCGCACCAATTCAAACGAATTAGCAACCTTGTAAAATACTAGGAATTCTTGTGAGATCTGGTTGGATCGACTTTTCTCAAGCTGTCATTGAATAATTCCAAGCTCTCTGTATGGACACCTGAAATGCTAACGCCATACGAACAGATAAAAAAAAAAAAAGTAAAATAATAGACAATTATTTGAAAAAAAACTACTTAAAAGCATTAAGGTCGGAGCGAAAACATCCCAACACGAGACAGAAGCTTAAACTGTGCTGTTTGAGTAGGCACAAAGAAAAGAGGCACAATAATGGATTGTGTTTTAGTTTGTTTATCACCAAACCTGTTGACATGCCTTGAGGACACTTGAATGTACGGCACGAGCCATCAGGAGTTTTTGTACCTTGAAAAGATGGTAAAGATCCACTCCCATTGTAAATAAAAAAGACAAAACATATTTTTTTTGAGTAATTGTTCTGAAGAATAGGACAAAGCCACAGGGGTTTAACCCGCATTAGGGGAGCAAATAATGACGTAACGTTCATGTTTGTACGAACTATTCCTTTCAACCAAAGAGCGGTTTGCCTGAAGAATGTCTGGTGTTTCTCATGTTATCATTACAGATATATATCAGCAGTGATGTAGGACAGCTGCACCGAACACCGAAGAGACCAAGACTAACACAAGTGCCTATTTATAGCGATAAGAGATTAGAACAACATACTCATTCAGTGTATTAAACTCTATTCAACTTTTGAATAACAGCCTCAAGTAAACGCTCACGATCATAAAAACTCTCTCATCATTTGGACCGTGTGAAATGATCCGCAGACGGATGGATTTACCCTGAGTCCACATGTTTTCTGCATGAACGCACAAGCCATCCATGCGGCTCGAAGCTGAGAATGCGTTGGGAATGCGACGTGGTGAAGTTCAATGTAGAGTTATTTAAGAGCGACCGTGTGCGTTCCCCTCCGCTGGCCTCTACAGTCGCCGCGCTCTCACGGAAAACAATCTTCCGGTTGCGGCCCTTGTGTTTGAGCTTTGTGGATGGCAGGCGATAATCTTTAAAGCATGCTCTCTAGCATGCACACCGGTTGCCTGGCAACAGCAGGTTGTCATGAGGGTTGGCTCGAGCCTCTGGCTGAATGGGTGAGAGACGGAAGATCTTCTCATGGAAACTCGTGATGTTGTGGAGATGTCCCGTACTCCACTTTCATTCATCTCTGTCTATTTTAAAGCATCATATCTCTGCAGGACTCAGTGAGGGGATTTTATGCACAGATGTATCTGTTGGCCATCAGTATTACTGGGGGCTAGGGGGTGAGGTGCTGGTGCTGGTGGGTGAACAGTGGGACCAGGGGACGTCTGTAAATCATATTGTGCTACGTGGTATTATGAGTATTAACACACCAGCACATCACCAAGGGCACATTTTGGTCTGAAATAAACCATAATCCACGGTTACAAGAGTAGGGATTATCAGAGCACTGAACGTATGGACCGCTCCAGTAACAATCTCAATCTGAAATCTTTAAATTGTAACTTTTGCCTCTCTGTTGTTATCTCCGTTTAAAACATTAAATTGCAGGTTACTTGACATAATGTTGGTGAAATCACAAAACTGGCCTTTTATAAGATACCCAAGAGCTTAATTTAAAATCGTTATCGTAAGATACTGTTGCAAATCGGGCCTTTTATTTAGGCTACATGTACTCCTTTTTTATTTGACATTTTTTTACCAAATTTAAATGAAAAAGTTTATTTATCAAATGCATATCCATATACTTATAGCGTATAGTAAGACAGACCGTGAAATCCTTTTTACGACCTCATTACAAAAGTCTAAATTAAGGCTATAAAACATGGAAATAGAAGCATTTTGCAAGCAAGCAAACTTTATTTATAAAGCACTTCACAACTGCCTAAGTGGACCGAAGTGCTGTACGTAAAAATAAGCAAATAAAACTTATACAAACATGAGTTATAAATGCATCACATACACTAAAACAATCAAAATGTCAACATCAGGTTTAAAAGCCAAAGAGAAAAAGAGAGTTTTCAAAAGTGATTAGAATGGAGAAAGTGATGAAGTCTGTCTAATAGACGGTGGGAAATCCTTCCACAATGTAGGAGCTGCCACAGCAAAGACACGACCCCCTCGCCGCTAGCCTTTTGTTTTAGGCACACTGTGTGTCAGATGACCCGAGAGAACGGTGGACACATGAGGGTGGAGCAGCTCATATATGGAGAGTGGGACAAGATCATGTTTTTGCAGCATCTGCAGACGAGCGCCCAGTGACCCGCTGACCCCGGCATACAGCGCATTACAGTGATCCAGACGAGAGGTAACAAAGGTGCGGGTACAGCTGCTCCACACAAGTGACTTTATCTTAGCCAGCTGCCTTAGATGGACTGCCTTGATCTGGCTGTGGAACTTATGGTTGGAGTCAATTTTCACTTGATGTGCTGAGCCAGGGAACTAAATCAACCAAAGGGGTTCCAGCATTAAAAACCATAACTTCCCTCTTTTTTTCGTTTACACTATACTACAAATAAATCTTTATCTTTAATATATCTTTTCTGTTTATTTTGCTTATATTCCTTGTTCATTTTTGTTCATTTTGGTTGGACTTATACTTTTAAAATAAATATATATATATATAAGTTGTTATCCGTAAACATTAGCAAATGCAGTAGAAAATGAAAATGAACAAAAAACGAGCAATCTTATTTGTGTTAAGTAACATTCCCAAAAAGCAATAAAACATATTCTTCATTGTTTGTTCATGTTAGCTAATGTGTTACCTGAGACGATCTTTTACCAACTTTGCTTTATTTATATTTTAACATCCTTGTTCTTGTTTGATCAAACATGTATTCATGATCTCAGCTCTGTTCTGGAAAGAACCGCCCACCTTTCATTATCAAATCAATTCGCACAATATAAGATGAAGTTCCGCCCTCCGTATATTGTTTTGCTTTAAAATGCATCACGTTGGGGAACCAAAATAGTTTGTGAATTTAGTACTATTGATAGTCACAGTAACATTACGCCTGTTTCTTAAACACATCGAATCTTGTTCGAATTCAACTAGTTTTGCAGTGAACTGTCTTCTTCCTTTCAAAGTGTCTCCCAAGGAACAAAAGTCAATGTTCTCGTATACTGACATTTGTCCATGTTAATAAGACGGCCATCTGTTCAGAGGTGCGTAAGTGTCCTGGTATGTGCTGGGATTATCTTCTAAACGCTAGCGTGTTGGGAGATGACATTGTCCAATGACAGCGGCGTGTGTTGACCCTCAAATACGAGCATGTTTGTTTGAAATGTGAATGCCATGAGAGCAGTGAAGTGCATAAACAAACCCCTCAGTCAGAGTCGGGAGCTGAAACACAGGACAGTGAAATGACCTCTGAGAGGACGGCCAGAGCCAAGGACAGTGGGTGTGCCGGTGTGAATATTGGGACCGCCTCCCAGTTGTCTGCGCTAAACTTTTCCACTTCTCACCGAGTCCTCGGCCCAGCATTCCTCGCTCTCTACTGGTGGAATATTTCAGCTCGGAGGGGCTGCCGAAACAAAGAAGCGAGTCAATGTATCTGGAGAGCTACCTGGAGATGTTTCACTTCACTCTTGTACGTTTCTGCTAAAATTGCTCACAAGAATGAGACTTGTGGATGAATGTGGAGGGCGTAGTGTCGCAGGGCGTATGAGCTTTGGTCCCAAATTAAGGTTATTAGCTTTCTAAAACTACACATATGAAAATATTTATATTAATTGAAGTAAAAGAATATATCAAATATGATTTATTTGAGACTCCTGAGATAGGCGCAGGCTCCCCGTGACCCGAGGTAGTTCGGACAAGCGGTAGAAAATGGAATGGAATGGAATGATTTATTTGAAAAAATAATTATACCATGGTCTGTTTGAATACTGGATTCTGATTGGCTGGCAGGTGTGCATTAAAAAAGCCTTTAACGCACGGGTAGCTCCAGTCAGTTTGATTACATTTCAAATGAACTGACCAAATAATCGTCATGTTCAACAGTTTGATCTAAAATGACACTGTAAACATCAATAAAAGCTTTAACTTGGCAAAAAACCATGGTATAAGCCATATTTTATTTCATGTTTTCACCGCAGGTGACGTTACAGTACAAATAACTCATCAGCATGACTGATCCTTTACAAGAATCCTCCCATAATAAAACAACTATGATGTCATGTCTACACATATTGGATGTTTTGTTTCGCTGTAGAGTTGTGAAGTCTTCGTTTCTGCATATCACTCAAAGTAAAAGGACTGTGCTGTAGTTTGCAACATGCCGAGACAAAGCTCGTGGACTTTTCTTCCTTCCCTGTTTCGCAGTTATTGTTCCCAGCAGGTCATTCAGTAACTCTGAGCCTGAGGGGGAATGAGACCCAACCCACCGTGGGCATGCAGATTCCAACAGCTATTACACAAGGTGTTGAGTCCAGCGCTGTTGTGTGATCGCACCTGATTCGGCCGTGTTTCTCTGCTTCAAGAGCATGTTGTTTGACATGAGGAGAGAGAAATAAGTTACAGTTTCATTCAAGTATAAAACACACATTTGGACTGATGGACTACCTTTATGGGCAGTAAATCTCTCCCGCTCATTCTCATTCACAACTCCTTCCTGGTGGAACATTCTTCCTAACTCTGTCCGGTCAACCACATCTCTCACAACATTCAAGAAACTACTTCAAACCATCTCTTCTGTGAATACTTGACAGACAAATAAAAAACCAATAAAACACAATAACCCTTTCTCTCAACAGGTTGTGGTCTAGCTTTTGTTGAAACCAGTAACTTTGTATTGGCACTTCATGTATTATGGCTTCTGTATTACATATCGCTTATTGCTCCCTAAACTCTTTGTAAGTCGCTTTGGATAAAAGGGTCTGCTAAATGACTAAATGTAAATGTAAATGTATGCCATGTGCATGTTGGCCCTTGTGAGGCCTATTTTAAGAAACAAATGAGTTGTTTGTAAGGCAGGAACACTTGGTCCTGTGAAATAAATACATCTTCTCAAGTGGTCAGCTGTTGTTTGAAAACTCTGGCCTCCAGTTGTCCTGTATCAACTGTTTAGGAAACATTGTGCTAGATATATACCGTATATATATTTAGGACATTTGTCGGACAGTGGAGGTTGAAAATGAATTTATTTATTCATTTTTCATACACTCTAAACATGTTCATGATTGGGTAAAATGTGAACAAACCCAACCCAAAATGTCCATATTTGACCCAAACAAGAGTTGAAACAATGCTTCCAAATTCCCCACGGTTGGGTTTGTCCATATTTATTTAAAGGAAAAGTTCATCATGTAGGTGCTCTCACGTCATTCCAAACCCGTATGACTTTCTTTCTTCTACAGAACACAAAAGAAGATTTTTGGAAGATTGTTTATAACCAAACGACACTGAACCTTGTTGACTTCCATTGTATGAGCACAAAACAAGGACAACAAAGTTGGACAGGTTTGGAATGTGTGATTTCTCTGAAGACTTACTGTTACTTTATGAACTGAATGTGTGTTGAGAGTCCATGTAAAGAAATGATGATTTGTTTCTCATTGGTTTCACGTGAGTGATTCTCCTGATCTGTTGTGAACAACTGTGCTGTGTTTGTTGTGTCTGTTGGTGAACCTGCGCAAACCTGCACTAATCTTCACTTTTACTGTCTGTTTTGGGTTTATACATCTGACTTTCTTTCCTGCCTCTATACCTCCATAGTGTTTACAGAAAAGCACAAACGTCCTGAGGGCAGAACTGTTGAAGCACATTGACTTCAGCTAAATGTTAGAAAGAATCATATCAAACTACTTTTCAGGTTTTGGATTAAAGCGCTGTCAGGAATTTGTAAAGAAAACCTTCATGAAGAAGAATGATGTAGACATGTTGTAGGCATGATGTGATGAGGGAAAACAAGACAAAATGGTATAGGGGAACAACAACTAGGGAAAGAAAAAAGAAATAAATACATAAATACAACAACACAAATACAAAAAGGGGGTGTGTGATTATACAATTATTGAATTACATTTCTCCAGTTTTATACTAATGTGTTAAATATAAAACTATACGCAATACATGTGTTCTTGAGCCGGTAGGTATGGGCAGTGATGCAGCCAGTGAAAAAAGTCAAACCCTTGAAGTGTTATCTTCCATATTTGATAGATGATTAAGAAGGGTTTCCAGGTAGCTTCAAAACGTACTCGTGGCTCTTTTGTAACTCTGTGATTTCCTGATGTGTGTTGTGCTATATGATGGGGTCAAAGGCAGATACTGGACGTTGGGTGTCAGTTTCAGCTTTTTTGGCCATACAGTACAGTACTACAGTCCAAGAAGACAAGTGTGTTATGCTGAAATCCCTTCAAGGGTTTAGATTTGTTACATGAGGTTTTCTTTCCACGCCTTCATTGGCAAGAGTCCCTATGATGGGACACAGAGTTCTCACAAAGTCCTTGTTGCTCTGATGGTCTGTATTCTTCACTTTCTGTCCAAAATGATTTGGTCTCAACTCAAAATGTTGTGTTGTGACTGGATACATCTTTCACGCAGCCCAATTGCAAATTGCAGGAACCGACTGCTCTATAAATGTCCAAAACGATAATGAGCCTGTTGAAAACTTTAGATATAAGCAGTCACTGCAACATTTTGTTGATGCCTGAATCTTTTTTTTTTATCAGGGATGCAAATTATGAATGCTTTGCAATAAACAACAACAACCCCAAAGAATGTGGAACATTGATGGTTGTATCATTTTCACTTCTTACTAACTTAAAGCATTATCAAAGAATCAGTTAAAGTGTTTGGCAATGCCTCCGGTCGAGTGATTTTTCATGAACCTGTGAAATATCTGTGCTTGTTGTCTTTTGTGTCCTGCTGAATCTCGACTTTCACGATGTGCTTTGTGATTGTACAGTTATGTTAGGCTTTTATGTTTCTGCTTGCTGGATGTTTATAGTAAAGCAAAGATGTTCTGAGGGCACAACTGTTCAAGAACAAATCCAGTCATGTGGCAACCAAAGAAGATTGTCATCATCAGCTCACTGTCGTCCATCAAAACCTGTTTGTGTCTCTTTTATTACAGTGGAACACAAAAGAAGATATTTTGAGAAATGTCTTAGTGGTTTTGTGTCCATACAATGGAAGTCAATGGGGTTCAGTGTTGTTTGGTGATTCTTCAAAATATCTTCTGTAGTGTAGAGAGTCAACGTGAGGGTGATGATGAAAGACGAACCCATAATAACAACATTGTGTGGCTGTGGATTTGTCTCAGTCTCTTACAGTAAGTGTGTTTGCGTGTGTTTCTATTTCTGCTCCAGACGACTGTATAATGAGAGGATGAGGGCTGAGGAACAGAGCGCATGAATGTAGGTGTCTTCCCTGGAAAAGACCAGTGGAAAATTCTGTTCGGGACAAAGTGTACGGGGGGGGGTTGGCGGGTAGTAACCTGAACCCTGAAGAATGGTTCTGTTAGGTAAAGCTCTCTCTCTCTCTCTCTCTCTCTCTCTCTCTGTCTCGAGGAGAGAGAGGGAACAATGGTCTCTCACATGCGGTGAGCCTCGCACACACAGTAGCCCTTATGTGAGCGAGACGCTGGTGGATTGATTTGCTTCTCCGGAGGCTCGATCTCAGCGAGAGAGCTGCATGTGTTGAGATCCCCGGAGAGACCCGACGGTCCCGGTGGGGGGGTGGTTACAGGTGCATTACAAATGAGCTCTTGATAAAGGATAGTTCCCCTAAAACATGTCATTTACTCAGCCGCAGGTAATGCTGGGTGCTATAAAGGTACAGTTCTTACCATCCCACATTACAAAATACTCAAATCTCTACTAGAGTATATTGTATTTATTATTCTATTTACATAATCATATCTATATACATAAATAAATCATATTATTATTATATTATCGTATATTTACCTGTAGTATTATTTTGATAAACTGTAGTAAATAGGGTATAATACTGTGGAATAGAGCATTTACTATAGTAAGATTTAAAAACTAGCAATGTATGAAATTGTTCTGCAGTTTACTATAGTAAATCCTACAGTATACTACGGCGTTTCATGTGGATGCTGAGGCAGAAATGTGCTGTTTCATGTTTTCCGTGGTAGATCTTTTGCCTGCCTGTCAGTGGGCAGAACAGCTTTACGTTATTTACATAGAAACATTGAGTTTTGTTTAAATATCATAAGAACTTTAGATACTATAAAACTATCAATATATGAGATGAGTTTGTTATGCACAACATGAAGCTGAGTAAGTGTTTATGGTTTCAAACACTGTGGTTACGGTCACATATATTTGCAATTTTTTTAATAATGGTACAATTTTGTTCTTAATAAATGATGGCAAATCTAACAGCTTTGCGTAGGATAGGAATGTATTTTAATTGAAGAAAGATTTGATAGAATTTCTAAATGAAGAGTTTGTATTTCAGGGTGACGTGTTTCTTTAAGAGGGGCTGTGAGACGTGAGTGGAAGTGACAGTCGTCGTCTCTGTAAATTGAGTTTGTTGTGCGTCGCTCGCAGGCGTCTCACGTGAGTCACTGGCTTCTTTCAAAGCTGTCATGTTTATTATTCTGTTGATGTCTTGTGTCTCTCTTCTGCAAACACACAACAGCTCTTATCCAGGAGTAAACCTCACACTGACATCATAGAAGACAAGCATACTGTCCCAATAAAGAAAGAGCAGAAGTGGTTTAACAATCCATTCCAAACATATGATGTTTTATAATGTGTTGTAATATGTTATATATAATGCATGTAAAATGAGTTGTTATGGCAATTTTATTGTATGTTTTAAAAGCAATGTTGTTAAAGTCCGTAAAGATTCATTTTTCACACAGATTTGCTGTGTACATTTAACAGTGGAAGGTTTGAACAAAATATATTAGTTTGGAATATAGTTTTGTTTTTATTTTATATACATTAATATACATTTATGTACTTATTCCTTTATTTATTTTCCTATTGATTTGAATTGTATTTTTGCACATGGGACAGACATTTTATAGGAAAATGGCTTTGGAGTTTCCTCCAAGCAAGACAAAAACTTCTTGGTTGCCATTTTTGGTCACGTCTTTCCAGCCTCGGCCACCCGCTGTTATCACGTGCACAGACAGATACAGCATGCCCCCCCCCCGATCTTATAGCAAACACAGACTTCAACACAACGTCCATTTTCTTGACAATAATCCCTCGATCAGACAGACCAATTACAGGTTCAGGTTAAAAGGCTTCATTAAATAATAGATTTCAGTGTTTAAGGGTTTAAGGGTTCATTGTTAACTGCTACTTTGTGTCACTTGAGACATTTTTGTAACCGTCAAAAACTAAAAGGAAAAGGTCACACATTCCAGGCAAAGTAACATTTTTGTGGCAGCATCAAGTCACAAGACTCCTGCTTGAATATAGCGTTGATTCACAGACCGGAACGGTTTTCTTGAAACAGGTTGTAGCTTTATATTTTATGATCAGCAGAGTTAATGAGTGCCAGACCTCAATGAAGAAAAGCAATATTAAAACCCAACCAATCGACGTCTGCATGGATCGGTAGCAGAAGTGAATGTCACTGTTGACATTCCCACAAGCCTGATTTCACCTTGAGCATCAGCGCTGTTGAATCCCCCTCTTAAACACGCATGTGACAGGCACGCCCATGCCCAGCTATAACACCCGCTGCTGAGCTGAGCTCTACTTCAGTCTTTACCCAACAAAATACGTGCAACCATCAAGTCATTTTCATAGATTGACTGCCGTATATTTGCATCGTGATGTTAAACTGCAGTTAAGCACGCAGGAACTAAACGTAATCCGCTGTTGACTGACAAAAGATAGCAAAGCGTTTACAAAACAGACGAGGAATGCAGGTCCAGTTTGATCTGTCAGATTTAATACTGTGTGGCACAGAATACAATTTGCACAGTTATAATCCCTTACCTTTGAATTGGAGAAGTGGCCAAAAGTCACATAAATAAGGTGGCGCCTGTCTGAGTATAAACAATGAAATCTTTCATAAGAACAGACAAATAGAGCTCTCAGTGATGCACAGAAATGTTGAAAACTATCTTATGTAGATTTGTTAGGAACACATCATATATTTAAAAGGCCAGCTCTTCATCTAGATTGAATGACCTACATGTGTGTGGATGAAGGTTAAAAACATTTGAAGTTGACATCAGCCAAACCCCGCCCACATTTTCTTAAAAACCCCTCCTTGAAAACAGGTGAGCTGGCAGGGTATAAATTTTGGGAACCTGGATCAGACACACAGGGACTCTTGTCTCCAAAGAGACTCACAGAAGGACTAAGAGAAAAGCTCCTAACTTTGGGTTGGATTACACAAGAAAAATGGGGCTTGGCGTGAGTTTATGGTTTTTATGTATACTTTTTGGATTATCGTATATTTTGCTTAACATTAAAAGTGATTTGTTAATGGTTTTGGTAACGTTTCTTTTTTTACAGTTATGTGTTAGTCGTATATGTTATGTTATGTTTGCTATTGTATATCTGATTGTCGATAGACAGGGAATGATAACTACAAATTGGCGGCGACTTCAGAGGATGGAGCCAAAATGCCAAAAAAGGGGAAAAGAAAGCAGAAGGACTTGGACGATTTGAAAAAAGAAGTGGATCTGGTGCGATACTCATATAAAAAATAAACACATAAAGCACACAATAAAATGACTGCAAGGTCATATGTGAGCAATATTTAGTTGTTAAAGGAACTCTTTGGGTTTTTTTTCTGCAGGATGATCACAAGTTAACTCTCGATGAACTTCACCGCAAATATAGCACCGACCTGACCAGAGTGAGTAGTTTAAAAAAAAAAAAAAAACGTAACAATTTTATGACTTTTGATGTTACTCACACATTTGTTGGAGGATTAGATGCTTTTTTCAATTGTAACATGATTGCAAAACATTGAAATGTAACATTAAGCTCAAGACGTCTAATGTGTCTGATTGGCACTTTCAACACTAACCTAATAATTATATATACAAAAGCTGCATTTAGATGTTTACCGGCTCAAAGCAGGTCTGTTTAAGGTGAAACAGTTCATGTATTTTGGCAAAAAATGAACAAAAACGTAAAACAATATTAGCAAAATGTATTTGTGTGTACAACATTATTCTAGCCATGCAACCTGATCTCACGGGAACTCTTAACTATTTTACAAGATGGCTAATTATTATAAATTCATACAATGTGAATCGTACCAAAATGTATAATTATTAGAAATACTGAAGCCCCTCCTTTAACCCCACCCCTAAACCTAACATAACTGGTGTGAAAGCAAATCATACTAAATTGTACAAATAAGACTGTACAAATTCATACGAATTAGCCATGTTGTATGATACTTACCAATTCTCATAAGATTGTGCTGGTACATCCTTGTGTAACGGAAAGCCGTTCAACCAAATGTTAGAAATCCCCGCCCTGTTTATTTCTACCCCTCTGCTGTACGCATGTAAGAGGAGGAGCATGATCTCCACTGTTTGGTGAAGCTCACCTAAAACACTGGTTTTCGGCACTCCTCTGGGAATCAAAATCTTCTTCCGTACATGCCCATTGGCATACTTGCAGGTCCAAGAGGGGCCAAAGAAAGTGGGTTGTCAACTAGCTTAGCCGTTGGCCGCGCACTCCCGGATGTAAGCGTGCGTGTTGCTCACATTGGGCCCGGCCCTACCCGGACCACACCCTCTGCACAATCCAAACCTTGCCCTATCACCACAAGGACACCATGTCGCCTCTTACATAGAAAATTATTTTTTAATTTATTTTAAAATATGAAATCAAGGCCTGAAAACCACACCCCTCTGTCTGTCTTCACTTACTGTTTACTATTTATTTCTGGCAGGGCTTGACCTCTACCCGTGCGAGAGATGTCTTAGCCCGTGATGGACCCAATGCTCTGACCCCACCTCCTACGACTCCTGAATGGGTGAAGTTCTGCAAACAGCTCTTTGGTGGATTCTCAACACTGCTGTGGATTGGTGCAATTCTGTGTTTCCTGGCATATGGAATCCAGGCTGCCTCCGAGGATGAACCAGCAAATGACAATGTATGAGAGATTAACAGTTGTCTTACTTTGGCACAGTTAACTTTATGGTCTTTAAATCTCAGCTATGTAAACCACAAATGAAAACCTTTTTTGTAGCTTTATCTGGGAATTGTGCTGGCTGCTGTTGTCATAATCACAGGATGCTTCTCATACTATCAAGAAGCCAAGAGTTCTAAAATCATGGAATCTTTCAAGAACCTTGTCCCTCAGGTACAGAAATTCTCATTTGTTCTGTTGAAAATGTGGCTGTCACACAGAGCTAAGAATGTGGTCTGGGTTATTCTGGTCATGTAGCAAGCCCTGGTTGTGCGTGATGGAGAGAAGAAGAGCATCAATGCAGAGGAAGTGGTCGCTGGTGATTTGGTGGAGGTCAAAGGTGGAGACAGAATCCCAGCTGACCTGCGTATTGTCTCCGCACATGGATGCAAGGTATGACCTGCAGTAAAGCATATCAAAGTAACAAATAATATACTCCTGCTTATTGATTTATCTACTGTGTGAATGAAGAAGAAAATAAACTTGAATCTTACCTTCTTCCTTTCCAGGTGGATAACTCTTCCCTCACCGGTGAATCTGAGCCTCAGACTCGTACTCCCGACTTCTCCAATGAAAACCCTCTGGAGACGAGAAACATTGCCTTCTTCTCTACCAACTGTGTTGAAGGTACAGAACATCTGAAATATGATGAATAAAATCAAAGGGACTAGCTTACAATAAACAGCTTTAAATTTGAACATATCTGCTAGGTACTGCCAGAGGCATCGTCATCAACACCGGTGACCGCACCGTCATGGGTCGTATCGCCAGTCTCACCTCCAGCCTTGAAGCTGGACAGACACCGATTGCTAGAGAGATCGAACACTTCATCCACATCATCACTGGTGTGGCTGTTTTCCTGGGTGTGTCCTTCTTCATCCTCTCTCTGATTCTTGGGTATGGCTGGTTGGAAGCCGTCATTTTCCTTATTGGAATCATTGTTGCCAATGTTCCCGAGGGTCTCCTTGCCACTGTAACTGTAAGTGCAGCTTCATTGTTTAATCTGTTGGGTCTTTTTCAAAACCTTCTTACTAGCATGCCTGAGCCAAAAATGAATACTTTACTTGTATCTCCTCTTGCAGGTGTGTCTGACTCTGACCGCCAAACGTATGGCAAAGAAGAATTGTCTGGTGAAGAATCTTGAAGCTGTGGAGACTCTCGGCTCAACCTCCACCATCTGCTCGGACAAGACGGGAACTTTAACCCAGAACCGGATGACCGTGGCTCACATGTGGTTCGACAACCAGATTCATGAAGCGGACACCACGGAGAACCAGAGCGGAACCTCGTTTGACAAAAGCTCTCCGACTTGGGCGTCCCTCGCTCGTGTCGCTGGCCTCTGCAACCGCGCCGTTTTCCTTGCTGATCAGAACCATGTGCCAATCCTAAAGGTATACTTGAGCACTCAATATTTACCTTAAAGAAGTCTAAAATTTACATCTAGAGTGACTAGAGGTCCACCACAGTATGGTGTTGATGCAAGTGAAACTCAATCAATCTTTTGCAGCGAGAAACAGCTGGCGATGCCTCCGAGTCTGCTCTGTTGAAGTGTATCGAGCTTTGCTGCGGTTCGGTGAAAGAAATGAGAGACAAGTACACCAATATTGCTGAGATCCCTTTCAACTCCACCAACAAATACCAGGTATTTTATACTGTTGAGAGATTCTCTTTAGATCAGATGGTACAGATTTGACTAGTCTGGCTAACAGCATCTAATGTGCTTCGCTCTAGCTCTCAGTCCACAAGAATCCCAATTCCTCAGAGTCTAAACACCTGCTGGTGATGAAAGGAGCCCCTGAGAGAATCCTGGACCGATGCTCCTCTATTCTCATCCAAGGAAAAGAGCAACCTCTGGAAGATGAATTGAAAGATGCTTTCCAGAATGCTTACGAAGAGCTCGGAGGTCTTGGAGAAAGAGTGCTGGGTAAAGCCACCTCATAACGTTCTCTCATCACTGCCGAAGTATAACACACATTGGTAACTCTTGGTTCTTTCTCACAGGTTTCTGCCACTTTTCCCTCCCCGATGACCAGTTCCCTCAAGGTTTTGCATTTGATGCAGATGAAGTGAACTTCCCCACAGAGAATCTCTGTTTTGTCGGACTCATGTCCATGATCGACCCACCTCGCGCCGCTGTTCCAGATGCCGTGGGCAAGTGCAGGAGTGCTGGAATCAAGGTGTTGTTTCACCTTGATTCAAGATCCCCTACCTAAAAATATTGCAACTGTAAATTAATCATACGATAAAGCACCTATGTGTTCTATCACAGGTTATCATGGTTTCGTGTGACCATCCTATTACAGCTAAGGCTATTGTTAAGGGTCTTGAGTCAAGACGTTATCCTTGATTCAAGATCCACTGGTTGAATATGTAGCACCTTTGTTGCAACATATTCAATTTCGTTCACATTGCTGTCAAATTCAGTTGCTCAGGTGATAATTCAGAATCTTCTGACAGGTTATCATGGTTACTGGTGACCATCCGATTACGGCTAAAGCTATCGCAAAGGGTGTCGGCATCATCTCTGAAGGCAACGAGACTGTGGAAGATATCGCTGCACGTTTAAACATTCCTGTCGGAGAGGTTAATCCAAGGTAAAATCTCAACTATAGTCACTGATCTACAAAATAATAGGAAACAGGCTTTGCATCAATGTCCGCTAACACAAATTATGCTTTCAGAGATGCTAAAGCTTGTGTGGTCCATGGAGGAGAATTGAAGAGCATGTCTGAGAATGAGCTGGATGACATCCTCCAACATCATACTGAAATCGTGTTTGCTAGAACGTCTCCACAACAAAAACTGATCATAGTGGAGGGTTGTCAGCGACAGGTACTCTTTATCTTGCTCATGCTAGATGATTTTACTCAGGTTGGTATAACGCGTTTAACGCTAACCCATCTTTATCAGGGTGCCATCGTGGCTGTGACGGGGGATGGTGTGAATGACTCTCCCGCTCTGAAGAAGGCTGATATCGGTGTGGCTATGGGCATCTCTGGATCTGACGTGTCCAAACAGGCCGCTGACATGATTCTGCTGGACGACAACTTTGCCTCAATTGTCACTGGAGTGGAAGAAGGTATAAAATGTTATTGAAGGCTCAACATTTATAAATATTTCTTTGACACTCAAACGTGCAACTTAATTTTTAGGACGTCTGATCTTTGACAACTTGAAGAAATCTATTGCCTACACCCTGACCAGCAACATCCCTGAGATCTCACCCTTCCTTTTGTTTATCATTGCCAATATTCCTCTACCCTTGGGTACCGTCACCATTCTCTGCATTGACCTGGGCACTGACATGGTAGGTGAAAAGAACTAGATTGGGTAAAACTTTTCTGCCAATAACTTTTCTTTTTCTCGTATTGCTTGGATCACTACCTAGGTAGAGCTCCACCTATTGGTCAGAAAACTGCAAAGATTGTAACTTGCAGTGTTTTTTTGAAAGCCACAACTTTGTGTTCATAATTCAATTTCTGATCCCATGATCATCAGACCATGCTGGAGAAAATGTTTTACATTCCAAACTGTTTACAACAAAGTTGACTTGAATAAGCTACATCACAATGGCTCATTTCGGTGACAATAACCATGTCCTGAAGTAACCCAAAAAATCATGAGCTTTGAAATGGCTTGGTGTAACATCACTTCGGATTCAGTGTTATATATGTAATTGTTTACACATTGCACTTTCATCACTGTTTTCGAATTTGCTGTTTTTTGTTCATTTGTTTTGTGTCATCGCCACAGGTTCCTGCGATCTCATTGGCCTACGAAACTGCTGAAAGTGACATCATGAAGAGACAACCCAGAAATGCTAAAACAGACAAGCTGGTGAATGAGAGGCTCATCAGTATGGCCTACGGTCAAATCGGTAGGAACAGAGAGCTCAGAATGTTTGTTTCTGAAAGTATAAAATTACAAAAGTGAAATGATCAACATCTCATGATTAATATATTTAACTATTTTGCCATTTCAATACTTCAATTTTGTTATTTCGAGTTAAAAACTCCAGTTAACATGTGGAAGATGACTATGGCTGACTGGGATGTTTTTGAATCTAACACATTACGTTATGTTGAGTTACTACAGAAATAGAACCACCTATTAAACAATTATTTTGACCAAACTCAATTTTAGGTATGATGCAAGCGGTCGCAGGGTTTTTTGCCTACTTCGTCATTCTTGCCGAGAACGGATTCCTGCCGTCTGATCTAATAGGAATCCGAGTCAATTGGGATGATAAATACCTCAATGACCTGGAAGACAGCTACGGCCAGCAGTGGGTGAGTGTCGCGGCTGTGCCACAATCTGTGAAATGTTCCAAACCTCAATTTCATCATATTGCCCCTTGTGTTTTTATGTACAGACATACGAGCGCAGAAAGATTGTGGAGTTCACGTGTCACACGGCATTCTTCGCCAGTATCGTGATCGTTCAGTGGGCAGATCTGATCATCTGTAAAACCAGGAGAAATTCCATCGTACGGCAGGGAATGAGGTATGCAAACAAAGAGCCGTCTTCAAACACACCACATTGCCTCATGTCTGTGAGAAGGGCTTGTTTGCTCAGATTCAGGCGCATTTGGACTCTAAAAGGCCACTGCCAGAAAAAGTGATTTATATTATTATTATTATTGTAAAAGGGTGTGATTGTCATCATCACAGAGTCATAGCCTGGTTAGCCAGAGACAAAACTAAAAAAAACATATTTGTATCATAGAAACAAAATCCTCATCTTTGGATTATTTGAGGAAACTGCTTTGGCCGCCTTCTTGTCTTACTGTCCGGGCATGGACGTGGCTTTGAGAATGTACCCACTCAAGTAAGTGAGCGATCTAGTTCGCACTAGATGATGTCAAAAGACACAAACAAAGTGTTTAACAATGTTGTTTTCTTTGTAGACCATGCTGGTGGTTCTGTGCCTTTCCATATTCACTGCTCATCTTCATCTATGATGAAGTTAGAAGATACATCCTTAGACGGAGTCCAGGAGGTAAGAAAAGAGTTTTTTCATTTTACGACTGACGGATCTGTTTCGCAAGAATGTTTGATTTTAAATGGGATCTTTGATAGCGGTATACCTTTCACAACAATATTCCCTTGTTCTCCATTCCTTCGAGAGGAAGGTTGAAATAACTCTGTGCTTTATTGTCTCAGGCTGGGTGGAGAAAGAAACATACTACTGAGACCAGATGACCTTCTATTGCAAACTTATGCAAGCAGACCTTCATTGTGAAGTCTTTAAAACCCTACAGAATGTGCTCATTTTCAACCAATAAACATTCAGTCAAATCACATTCATGTTGCGTTTGTTTTTGTGACTCCAACATTTGTTACAAAACTAGAAAGAAGAAAACATGCTCCACAAACAAATACATGTATTTTTTAACACAGTTGATAGGGCATTACAATAGATGTTGTGAAAAATGAAGGAAACAAACATTGATCACAATTCAAGTGAAAAGGGGATAAAAATGAATATAAAGAACATAAAACATTTATGTTCAACTGAATACTGACCTGTAAAGAAAGCAAAACACTGTGAAATATGTTCTCTTGACATCTTAGAATCAAAACAGAAGAAACTATCAACACGATAAAGGCGCAGCTGCTGATCACAGGCTTTCTGAGATCAGACTCACAAGCAGTCACTTCTCCCACTAGGGGGAACTCTTCTTGTCTAAAATTAGGGGCTGACATGATAGTTTCCATGACAACACATTTATAGTCTAGAGCCCACAGCTTGTAAATAAAATTCGAGATATTTTTAGCTCCCCTGCTTTGAAGATGCAGTCTCCTACGGACAGCATTGGTCATTTCTCAAGCAATATTTCTGCCTAATGAGTCTAATCCCTGTAATGAGGATAATCCATAAAAGACTGAAATAATGACCATGAAATGAGATCCTGAGGGAAAAGTGTTGAGGGAAACGTGACAAAAACAGCTCGTCAAATGCATCCAATTAAAACAAACGAATTCCACCATGACGTCATTTAAACTCGTGAATATGCGCTAGCTACAAGTCACTCACAAGTGAAGATCTACAGCACGCGAGGTTTTGCATCTACACAACGCCCTTACTAACCCAACTAACCCTACTAACCCAACTAACCCAACTAACCTTACTAACCCTACTAACCCAACTAACCCAACTAACCTTACTAACCCTACTAACCCAACTAACCCTACTGAGAAAATGACAATAAAAACCAAGCTGGTCAGGATTTTCCAGACCTAATAATGCTGCATGTGCATGTTTCGGGTTAAACGCTTAATCCATTGCAACTTCGCTCTGTATACTGTGGTAGGCTTTATGAAGACAGTTGTATTTATTGCACTTTTGCTTTTTGTTGTACTTATGTTGTCCGAATTGCTTCGATTCTGTAAGTCGCTTTGGATAAAAGCGTCTGCCTAATGACTCAATGCAAATACATTTGACCAGGTTAACTTTACTCTGAGCTCACCCAAGCATAGACACTGACTCTGGTCATCGACTTTAAAGAAAACGTGTCAACACTCACAAGTCAAGATCAAAGAAAGAGTGGAGAACAGACGAGGTCATTCATTTAACGTGATCAAAGTTCAGAGGAGAAAGTCTGACACTATCTCAAAGATCGCTGATCTCCTCTTCTCTGCACGCCACGCCCCTTATCTCCGCGTTACCATAGCGATAAGAGCAGACGTCACTGTGAAAAAACTCGCCGTATATAAGCGTTTGAACGCTCGGTCTGTAACTCGGTTCGGGTGGCGAGACACGTTCGGCGGTGACCAAATAGAAAAGCTCAAGAGAAACCGGGATTTGGGGACTTTTAATTTGTTGTTTTAAGAAACTTTTGATTTTTTTGAAGACCCAGGTGGTCGTTTTTAATCAACAGAGGCAAAATGAGACGAGGAGTAAGTATGCATCTGTCTTTCATGTTTTGAAGACAGTAAAATGTCTTTGTTGTTTTGTCGTTGTGCTTCGTGAAACGCGTCGTGGTTTGGTGACTGGCTCTCTCATGGTTTCTTTTTCAACGGCTCCCGAAGTGAAAGACTTCCGCAGTTTTAGGTTCGGATGAGTTTAAATGAATGAGATCTTTCTGCGCCACGCAATCCGTTTAAACGAAGCCCGTTTATTTTCCAGGAGAGCAACAAGTTGACGTCTGTGGCTTTAAGAGAAAGTTTGGAGATTGCAGGAATGCAGCAGGCGCGCAAACTTCCTACACGCCACGGTGTCGCGCGGCCTGTTTGTCTACGCAAATGTTGTCTTGTGACTTTTAGTGATCGTGGTTCGTGCGTGTCACGAGAGAGAAAGCACATGTGTCGGTGTACAGCTCGCGGAAAAACCCTGAAGATGTGTGTCTCAGACTCGATGACGTGATATTGTGTCTTATTCGCGACATGTTTGAGTATTCAGGTGTTCTGTATTACAGTTATTGAGATGATCGAGTAATGCATTGGATTGTTAAGTGTAAAACAACTCTTAAAACAAAGAAGCTCATGATACTTTACTCAACCTCGTGGTGCAGAAGATGAACCGTTAAATCTCTATTTCCCATGAAATGAACTGTGGTTTTACTGTAGTAAAGCTGCTCTGACCATGCTTTTGGCCAATTGCTTTACATTTGTGCAAATACCATGGTTAGATTTACTATAGTCTCACCACAAACAAAACAAGAACTATAGTTACTATATTTTCGTAAGGGTTTTTACTATAACGTTACTTTATAAAGAAACACCTAAAACGTCGCCATACATACTTTAGAAAGTTAAACTGGTAAACTATACCATTGAAACTAATAAGAATAGGTTTTTCAAATAGGAAGTATACCGTGGAACATGTATTTCTTTCACGCATTTGTCTGATCGATGGCACATTCAGGGGTGTCGAGTCGTTTTGGACTAGAATGTTTGTATCTGTTTGTCGTTTTATCTCTATGAAGCCGGATGGGGGGCTCAACAGGCTGAACTGAAGAGACGGGAGAATCCTGCTGTGCGGTCAGTCGCGTGACTGGGCATTGAAACAATCCTTCCCTCCTCACGTACAGTCAGAACGGTGTGGTTTGTTGCTGTAGTGTGTGCACAAAAGCCTCAATAACACGGTCGCAGAATGAGCTGGTATAGTGTGACAGCAGGACACCACTCCCTGATATCACAGGAGGCTCTTATCATCGCTACAGATGATGCGTTCAGTCCCACAGTGCTCCTGTGATGGTGAGCAAACAGCCCTCTGCGTGTTTCATCAGGCTCAACCAGATACGCCCCCCAACCCCATTAAATCCCACCGCAATGGGGCAGATGTGGAGAGTGAGGATTAATGCCCTGCAATTTACAACTTGAGTATTTTGGGTCGGTGACATATTGAGTATTTGAACATGTTCTGTTGTATGGTATGATTGCTGTTTTTTGGAATCTTTTGAATGTGGTTCTGAACCAAGATATTACCCATAACCGCTCGGCTAGACAGACAGCGAGGCATCTTTTAATATTCAAGTGAATGTCTTTGTTTGACCAGTATGGGCTTTTAATGGTTGATTTACATCAAATGCATAAATGAACTTTATCACAGACAGTGGGAGAGTACAAACCCCAGGCTCCGGAAAATTGGATATTGGTTAAATGTGAATTTAAGCATGTAGTGAAGTGCGCTTAAAGGGACACTTTGCCCAAAAATTAAAATTCTGTCATCATTTTCTCACCATCGAGTTTTTCCAAATGATTATAAATGTCTTTGTTCTGATGAATACGGAGAAGATATTTGGAAGAATGCTCATAACCAGACAGATCTCAACACCCACTGAGTAGGAAAATACAATGGTCGTCAAAAGTGCCCAGATCTGTTTGCTGTCCTACATTCTTCAAAATATCTTATTTTGTGTTCAACAAAAATGATAAAGTAATGTTTCCCACTATGGGAGTCAATGGGTGTTGAGATCTGTCTGGTTATGAGCATTCTTCCAAATATCTTCTGTGTTCATCAGAACAAAGACATTTATACAGATTTAGAACAACTCAAAGGTGAGGAAGTGATGACAGAATTTTCATGTTTGGGTGAAGTGTCACTTTAAAGGTCGGCGTCAGGTGTTGATCACAGCTGTGTACTCGACCCCCCCCCCCCCTCAGTGTGTATATAAACTCAGATTGTCAGCCCTCCTCTGAAGGGTTCAGCATTCTTTCCATCCATTCATCCTCACTATGTGTTAGTGAGACCTTTTGTCATTGACAGTCCTGTCTGACAGGAGAGGCAGAGCCCCCCCGAGGGGCCGTCTCGGGACCCCTTACCTTTTTTGGTGCGGTGGACAACCAATGTTCAGTCTCCACGTGAACTTTTCCTGAACACCCCGCCAGAATTGTGCAAATTTGTGACGTCAGATTTTCATGCTTCTGTTAAGATGCGCGCGCGTGTGATGGTCTCTCGGGTGTGTCTTAGCTTCCCATAATTCCTCTTTAAAGAGAAACTGTAAAACCGTGAAAGGTTTAATTTAGTCAAATGTTGAGAAATGTATCAAGTGAGGGGAAAGGGACACGCAGGAGGCTCTTGGGAATGTTGAGAAAGGAAACGAGAAGGTTAGATGATGGACCTTTGGACTCCACTTCAGCTTTGTGTTCTTCTCTTTGTTTGTGGAGTTAACGCCTCACCACTGGTGTGGACAAGTTTCTACGCTGTTTTCTTCTCAAGCTCCGCTGTTTATTTGCCACTCGTGAAAGAAAGACAGTCGAGTGGGACACGTGACCAAACCATTGATGGGTGTAGAGGTGTGGCTCCGTCTCCCGCGGCAACAGTGCAAAGTCCCAGAATGAGAGGAGCGACGGGTTTCTGCAGAGTGTTTTTGGCACAAGCGCAAAGTTTATTAAACTCATGACGTCCAGAATATTGTTTAGGAATGTGAACAACCTGAAGAGATTTGTGTCCTGCCACTGTGGTTTACATTTAACCCTTTAACTCCGTGTTAAACGTCGTTCACATTGAACACGCATGTGGAAAGTGATCACGCGTGTATTATGATGAGGAAGCTTTTGAGATGGAAATGAGAACGCTGATGTAAGCCGTCACGATCGGTCGGGCGCTACAGGTGTTGTGTTCTTTGTTTTGGGCTGCTTTTATCTTCACGTCCTTTCATGTACACTATCAACAACTTTTCCGCTGTAGTATGTGGATTGGTATCAGTGAAAAGACCTGATGAAGAAAGTAAAGATTTACTGCTGAGAATGAAGTGTGAGACCTGTGTTACCGGTTTGGAAATGGTGAACTTGATTTAAAAATATAAAACAAATGATACATATTTTCTTTACGTTTACTTATGAATGATTAACCCCATTCACACACAATCCTCTGACTGTACGCCCAGAAGTCATGTTTTCTGCAATGTATCTAATAAACCGTTATCCGTACAATCCTAAAATACTGGATGATTATTTTCTCTTTATGGCTAGATATGATGATTTTGAATTCCAGCAAATAGCAGATCAGAAGAAATCTTCATTCTTGGGTCCAGAGATAAGTCACACATTGTGTCGAGGATGATAAGACCTGCTGCTCAAGTCGTGGAGGTTCAGGGTTAATATGCTTCTGAAGTTAAAGGTTAATTGCCACGCGTTATCCATTGGCATCACCCTATCGGTGTGGTAATCTGAACTCTGTTACCTCTCGCTAATATTTTACATTTTTTTTGCACGCTGACATTGTGAAATATCTGTTAAGTTGTGAGAATTCCGCTTTATAAAGCATTATTACACGACTTGTTGGAATGCTTGATTCTGATTGGCCAGTTGCAACATTCCGAGGGCTGTTATTCCCAGATAACAACCGCTCGAAACTAATAACACCCAGCAACCCTGATACTACTAATCATTTTGACAGGTGCGGTTTAATATTACACACAATTAAATGTAAATGTCTTTTAATCACATATATGACATTATATTTACAAATAATTAAACCAAATTGAATGTTCGTGACATTTGAACGTCGTTTCTTAGTTTAAAAGCGAAAATAAACGTCTTTTCCTCGCGGAAGGTCTACATTCGGTAAAAATGAGCTAATAAAATATTTCAAATTCACATTTTATGTCCAGTTTTTTTTCTCATGTGGCAAGTAGCCGTGTAATAAGCGGGATAATGTACAAGCAGCCGGCTGTTATCACCAAGTAAGCCCCTTCACTGTGATACAAGACCCTCCGCTTCACGTCCTGGTCACACTGTCGGGATTATTTCTGCCATAACAACCGGCTGCCTGTACTGAAAAGCCAAAGTGTAACCAGCACACGTCCATAAATGAAAAAAATGCATCACCACAATTTCACTTTAGCATTTTCTTGGTTTATTTTGTGGGTTATTGTGGGAGGCGTGTCGAGGCTCTAGACTAGATTTGAGAGGTGGCACAGCCCTTCATTTAGTAGCACCAGAGTCATGGGGTGAGGTAAGAAAAAAGAATCACTAAAACTTCCTTCAAATGTGTTTAATACATGAATAAATCCATTAGAAATGAATACGAATCCTTGTTTCTGATTGAATTATGTGTACTGTATATGTAAAGCTACTCTCTTCCTTCATGTGATGTTTAAGAGACCCAATGGCTTTATTATCAGTGAGTGTCCTCTGTTGTCTGATGAACATTATAAACAGAGATCTTTATTGTGCTGCTGGCCCTTTAAGAGCTGGTGCGCTATACTGGAACACGCATGCATTTGTTTGTTCCCGAAGCGCACTACCTTTACAAGGATTCTTGTTATTATGGGAATCTTGACGTCATTTTGTGTTTATATGTCGTTTTCAGAACAAGAAGGCGTGAAAGAGAACTCTGTGGAGTATTTAGTGCTCTGACTCCATACACGTCTCTAACTACCTGAAGACTTTTACTGATTATTCTTCATGAACGCTGCATTGACACACATTCATCCATCAGTGGAGTTTGTTCTCTCGCCACAGGGCCGTGATGGCTTGCTCACAGAGAGACTGCTGATATCAGATATTATTCACTAGAATGATCTTGCGTGTTCTATAAACACTTGCACTGTGCTGTGTTTTACATTTTCTGTGTTTTCTCCTGTGAAGCTGCTTTGGAACAATGTACATTGTGAAAAGCTCTATATAAATAACATCAAATTGAATTGATACACGTTTGGCTTTATCAGTAGAGACTCGCAAATAAATAGGTTTTAATGTGATGTAGAACGTTAACATTTTGTACAATAGTGTGGTGCTTAAAGTTGAAACGCGTGATCATGAATGGTTGAAGGAGCGGAGACGGAAATGAGTCACCGAATGTCCCGCTTGATCAATATAACATTTCTGCGCATTACATGTACAATACACAGTGATATATTGATCAGGTTGACCAAGAAAACCTTGTGGCACTGCCAGTTAAAATAGTCACGAAATTCCACCATTTGTTGGCAGTCTAGAGCCCTGTTTTGTTGGAGAATGTAACGGTTGTTTTTCCATTGGTCCACAGGAAGGTCGAGAACAATATGAGCTGGCAGCCACTTCAGAACAGGGGGGCAAGAAGGGCAAGAAGGGCAAAAAGGGCAAAAAGGAGAAAGATAAAGACATGGATGAGCTGAAAAAAGAAGTGGACTTGGTGAGTCAGTTTGTTTCACGCTGGTTTAATTCGTTGTGTCCAAACGCCTGTTGTCAAGCACATCTGTAGACCGTCTCAGTGAAACTTGTCTGTGTGCACTGTTGTAGGATGATCACAAACTCACGCTGGATGAGCTCAATAAGAAATACGGCACTGATTTCACCAAGGTAAGATTTTACTGTAGATCTACATCTTTTTCAGCTACTACAGATATACATTTGATAGTATAATCATGTTTTCTTAAAAGGAATGTGCAAGTTAAGATGTGCTCAAAGGTTTTTGTCTTAAGAATAAAATGACCAGTATTTTGATCATTATTTTACTGGCCCGTTCATGAGGTAACAATAATATCATCTACATATTACATCAGTATGAAATTCCTCATTCCTAACTAGTTTTTAGGAAGTGAACACTCAAATGTATCATTTCAAATACATGTAGAAAACATCTTACCAACTGTGAGGCCGTCCTAACTTGTTGATATTTAAAACAAATGTTATCAATATATTTTCCAAAGTTTACTTAATTTATTTCCTCATGATAGAAACGTCAGAAGGTTTTTTCAGGGATACAAAATATTTCAAACTCTTTTCTCATTTTAATTTAAGAAGAATGGTTTTTGAATCCAGCCCACAGGTACTTGTGACTGTTGGAGATGTTCTTGAAGTAATTCTGTGTGTAATGGTTGCCTGTGCGGGTTGTGTTCCAGGGGTTGTCCGGCGATCGTGCGAAGGAAATCTTGGCCCGTGATGGACCCAACGCTTTGACTCCACCCCCGACAACCCCAGAATGGGTGAAGTTCTGCAAACAGCTCTTCGGAGGCTTCTCGACTCTCCTGTGGATTGGAGCCATCCTTTGTTTTCTTGCGTACGGTATCCTGGCGGCTTCAGAGGATGAGCCTGCCAACGATAACGTGAGGGAAAGTCCTGTTTCATCACATTCAAATGTCTCACTTTATCTCTTGAACTCTCTCTTTGCTTTTACTCAGCTGTATCTGGGAATCGTGCTCTCCGCCGTCGTGATGATCACTGGATGTTTCTCCTACTATCAAGAAGCCAAGAGCTCCAAGATCATGGACTCCTTCAAGAATCTCGTCCCTCAGGTTGGTGAAGTCATCTATTTTGTGCACAGTTTTGTGTGCGCGTGTGTAGGTTTTTCTTCAAAATGTCTGATCTCACACAGCAAGCTTTGGTCATCCGTAATGGTGAGAAGAACAACATTAACGCTGAAGAAGTGGTTGTTGGAGATCTCGTGGAGGTCAAGGGTGGCGACCGAATTCCTGCCGATCTGCGTATCATCTCCGCTCATGGATGCAAGGTGAAATTGAGATCATAAATAGCATTGTGTTTTTTGTTTCAAACATACGAGGATTTACGAAAGATGATGTCTCTTTCTCAGGTGGACAACTCTTCGCTCACCGGTGAATCTGAGCCTCAGACTCGTACCCCTGACTTCTCCAATGAAAACCCTCTGGAGACGAGAAACATTGCCTTCTTCTCGACCAACTGTGTTGAAGGTACAAAATAGCAGTTTTGCTTAAGACCAACTTTTAGTAACTTGGGCAGTTGCTTTATGTATTCAAACATTAGGTCAAACCATTAAAGATGTGGTTGAATTTGTTTTGCCACCAGGGACCGCCAGAGGTATCGTCATCAACACCGGCGACCGCACGGTCATGGGCCGTATCGCTACTCTCGCTTCCGGTCTGGAAGTGGGTCGAACACCGATCTCTATTGAGATCGAGCACTTCATCCACATCATCACCGGCGTGGCTGTCTTCCTGGGTGTGTCCTTCTTCGTCTTGTCCTTGATCCTCGGCTACAGCTGGCTGGAAGCCGTCATCTTCCTGATCGGTATCATCGTCGCCAACGTGCCGGAGGGTCTCTTGGCCACCGTCACCGTAAGAGCTATTCTAACCACGGTTCAGATGGTGCAGCGGTTACGTTTGGTGTTAAGAACTCATTCTTCTTTTCCAGGTGTGTCTGACTCTGACCGCCAAACGTATGGCAAAGAAGAATTGTCTGGTGAAGAATCTTGAAGCTGTGGAGACTCTCGGCTCAACCTCCACCATCTGCTCGGACAAGACGGGAACTTTAACCCAGAACCGGATGACCGTGGCTCACATGTGGTTCGACAACCAGATTCATGAAGCGGACACCACGGAGAACCAGAGCGGAACCTCATTTGACAGGAGCTCAGCGACATGGGCGGCCCTCGCTCGCGTCGCTGGCCTGTGCAACCGCGCCGTCTTCCTCGCGGAGCAGGAAAACATCGCCATTCTGAAGGTCTGTTTGATGGGCGCGAATCCAAGTCGCCTGCATTTTTTTTTCTCTAAAATGAACCTGTTCACAATGCTGCCCTTAGAGAGCTGTTGCCTCACTGCCAGGCTGTGTTTGTTTTACTCTTTGCCTCTGGGAATTTGTTTAAACCCCTCGCTCTCCAGAGTCTCTGACTGGAACACACTGTTTCTCTGTAAGTTGTAATGGGACTCATTTGTTGGAGATTCGCCTCCAATTCAAGAGCTCATTTAAAAACACTGAAGCGTGTTTATGGTGCATGCGACAGATCAAGTGCTTCTCCATCATGCTCTGCACTTTGTGTTTGTTTACAGAGAGACGTGGCTGGCGATGCCTCTGAATCGGCCCTTCTGAAGTGCATCGAGCTGTGCTGTGGTTCTGTCAGAGAGATGAGAGAGAATTACTCAAAGATCGCCGAGATCCCTTTCAACTCCACCAACAAATACCAGGTATCTCTGTCGCTGGCGTCTGGAGAAAAGACAAGTCGTTGGGTGAGATTCAGATTTGTAACGTATTCTGTCTGTTTGGCTTTTTAGCTCTCCATCCACAAGAATTCCAATTCGTCTGAGACCAAACACCTGCTGGTGATGAAAGGAGCTCCCGAGAGAATCCTGGACAGGTGCAGCTCCATTTTGATCCAAGGAAAAGAGCAACCTCTGGATGATGAGATGAAGGACGCCTTCCAGAATGCCTACTTGGAACTCGGTGGTCTGGGAGAAAGAGTACTCGGTAATATTGCGAACCCTCAGCCTCAAATTTGCTTATTTTTTAACCGCAAATCCCTTAACTATTTCTTCTTGTGTCTTGACAGGATTCAGCCACTTCTTCCTTCCCGACGAGCAGTTTCCTGAGGACTTCCCATTTGATACGGAAGAGGTGAACTTCCCCACTGAGAACCTTTGTTTCATTGGCCTTATGTCCATGATCGACCCTCCACGTGCCGCCGTGCCTGATGCCGTGGGCAAGTGCAGAAGTGCTGGAATCAAGGTACGTCAGTCTACATCTCGTGTCTCTGGGATGTATTATTAATATACTGCCATCTGAATTAGAGGGTAAATTATCACAGTTGCATTAAAATAATGTTTTATAGACCACTTCACAAGATGTAAGCACTTCCGGTTTCACACCAAACGCGAAGCATCTTATTCCTCGCTCTTTAGTATTATTGAGACACAAAACATCGTGCAACGGGAAGTGTCTTCACGCGTCCAGATGTGTCCAACAGTTGGTGTTTGGTGTGAACGCAGTATTGAAGATTTAGATTTGGTTAAAACATATTCTGTTGGTTATATTTTGTTTGTTCTGAAGAACCGGAGCTTGGAAGTGGTCTATAAACGGTTTCAGCGGCAACAACATAAACATTATGTGACACAAACTTTACTCTCTGCAAAAAACCAAACACAGACCGAAAGCGTGCATCCAATAAAATGGTATATAGTTCATCCTTCGGTTAGATGAGGGATAGCAAGACGATTGGGCGTGTTCTTCCAAAGTCGGTTTTTATTGTGATATATCTTACCGAAAAGATAAATGCCCAAAAAACCTGCTAAAAATAAAAGTAAAATTCATAACAAATATCCAGGACAAGGTAACCAGGATATACTTGTAAATGTATTTAAGGGTGTTATGTAAGGTCATGCTTGTGTTTTGGGATCATCTTCACATTTCTCATGTTTAAATGCCAGATGTCCCCGCAAGAAATAAATAATCAATAATCATATCTTGATCTGTTGAAGAAATGCTCAAAATGAAATGCCTTATTTTTGGTTCTGATTCAAACTTTGCTCTTCTAGGTTATCATGGTTACTGGTGATCATCCAATCACAGCCAAGGCCATTGCCAAGGGAGTGGGTATCATCTCAGAGGGCAACGAGACCGTGGAAGACATCGCTGCTCGCCTGAACATTCCCATCAATGAGGTCAACCCAAGGTAACGGGATGTTACACGCCGTCAGTCCTTCTGGCTGGATTTATACCGCTTCCTGTTTTTCATCTCATTTGGTTTTTCTTTGAAGGGATGCCAAGGCTTGCGTGATTCATGGTGGCGACCTGAAGGATTTGTCCCCCGAGCAATTGGACGATATCTTGAAGTACCACACAGAAATTGTGTTCGCCAGAACATCTCCTCAACAGAAGCTGATTATCGTTGAAGGCTGCCAGAGACAGGTTAGTCTTCTGGAACTGTTTAACATCCGTCACCTGGAGCTCTTTGATGAGCGATGGGAAACTTCCTTGGCTCGGTGCGGTCCGATAGGGTACCATCACAACTAATATATATGAGGCACATGACATGGCTTGTATCGCCCTGTACGCGGTTATCACGATATCGATTACATTGAAATTGTTTAAAAAACATAAAAGTTCTACTCATAATAGGTTTTGTTTAGTTACTCTTCTTAAGCAGGGTTGGGTTAGAACCACTTTTGTAATATAAAACGTGTGCTGTACATTGGTTTAAGATGCATTGCTGTTCGTCCACAGGGTGCCATCGTGGCGGTGACAGGTGATGGTGTGAATGACTCTCCCGCTCTGAAGAAGGCTGATATCGGTGTGGCTATGGGCATCTCTGGATCTGACGTGTCCAAACAGGCGGCTGACATGATTCTGCTGGACGACAACTTTGCCTCAATCGTCACTGGAGTGGAAGAAGGTATGAGCTGAAAGCACGATCAACGCTTCATGCCGGTTTGTCTGAGTGCCTCGTCGCGTCTTGAAGCATCTCTCGCTTTCGTTTGCTAGGTCGTCTGATCTTCGACAACTTGAAGAAGTCCATCGCCTACACCCTTACTAGTAACATTCCTGAGATCACCCCCTTCCTCCTGTTCATCATCGCCAACATCCCTCTTCCATTGGGTACCGTCACCATTCTCTGTATCGATCTGGGCACTGACATGGTAAGCACAGCACTGGTTTACTAGTCGCCAGATTATGTTGGTGAGATGATGTCATGGATTCATTCGTCCTGTGATTAAGGTTCCTGCTATCTCATTGGCCTATGAAGCTGCCGAGAGCGACATCATGAAACGCCAACCCAGAAACCCCAAGACGGACAAACTTGTAAACGAGAGGCTCATTAGCATAGCGTACGGTCAAATCGGTAAGAGAGTTTTCAACACGAGCTGATGGTGACGTGAAGGTCTTCAGAACTGTAAAGGATTCATTCGGCTTGCCTCCACAGGTATGATTCAAGCTCTCGCCGGGTTCTTCGCCTATTTCGTTATCCTGGCTGAAAACGGATTTCTACCCTCGACGTTGCTGGGTATTCGAGTCCACTGGGACGACAAGCAGGTCAATGACCTGGAGGACAGTTACGGACAGCAATGGGTGAGTGTTTTTGATCATTGCTTCTCTACGGTTCCTCTTTCAGTGTCTAATATCTTATGTTCTGGGTTTCCTCAGACATACGAGCAGAGAAAGATCGTGGAGTTTACGTGCCACACGGCGTTCTTCACCAGTATTGTAATCGTACAGTGGGCAGATTTGATCATCTGCAAGACCAGAAGGAACTCCGTTTTCCAGCAAGGAATGAAGTGAGTATACAACGGCGGCTCTTTTTACTCCGATAAATGAAGATGAAGAAAACTTACTTCATTTTTACTCTTAATAGGAATAAGATTCTCATCTTTGGACTGTTTGAGGAAACTGCTCTGGCGGCGTTCCTGTCCTACTGCCCGGGCATGGACGTCGCCCTCAGAATGTACCCGCTGAAGTAAGTCTCTTCTTTCAGGTCTTATGTAATGAATTCTTTTATAGAGGAAGTTTGTGGTATTAAAGTCATTGTTGAATTTTTCTTCTAGACCAACGTGGTGGTTCTGTGCTTTCCCCTACTCCCTCCTCATCTTTATTTATGATGAAATCCGTAAACTCATCATCCGACGCAGCCCAGGAGGTGAGCGAGTGATGGTGTTATTTATAGAACAATAAACCCTATAGCTCTGTTCCAAAACCTGCTGCTGTGTTATCTACTGCCTACACAGGCATCTACTCTCTAGGGAATCCTTCTAAAACCGTTTGTAGTCCATTTCTCTTTACTTACCCATCATTTCATGAGTTGCAGTGCATTCTGGGATTGCCTTTTCAATTGAATTCAATGCACATTTTTTAGAGCGCTTTTCACAATTATGCATTGCTGCAAAGCAGCTTTATAGTAAATGCCTATTAATACAGATAGAAGAGACAAAAGTCAAATATAGAATACATATGGCAAATTACAGAATAAAGAATTGGGTTCAAATCTTGTAAGGGAGAATTGTTGCATTCCTATTAGGGGTGAGTGTCAAAATATACCGTATTGTCAATAACCGTGATACCCGAAACCTCATTATTACCATGATTTGTGTTAACGTGCGACATACCGCAAAATATACCGCGAGGTCATTTGAATAGATACCACGATAATATCGTTATTGTCCCTTGTTCTGGCCTTGATAAACCAAAGACAAATCACAAAGATAATGAAAGATAAATTTGATGGATAGCGCCATTTATATAAAAAAAAACACCATACTGTGATATCGCCACCAGGAATATGCGCAAACACGATAACCGTTCATGAAAAATGAATACCGTGAGTCCTAATTCCTATGATGCCTTGCTAGCTACGTTTGGAACAGAGTTCATGTTTTTCACTTTGCTGGAATGAATTTTAACATTGGACACAAAGATACACAGTGTACACAATAAACTTGCATGAAACCTGAGCTAATTAGTTTTATTTTGTTGTAGGTTGGGTGGAGAGGGAGACGTACTATTAAAGCATCCGGTCTGCATCACACAAGTTTATTTGCATGGTTGACTTGCTGCTCGGAATTTTAACCTCAGTAATCTGGATGTGTTTTTATATGCTTGATACAAACACTGAGATCGTGAATCAAGACATCGCGTGCCTTGTTTCTGACGCCGGACCAATTTTATACATGTTTTTAAAAGTGTAATATAAAAATAAACTTGCAGCCAGGTCCCACGTTTTGTGTCATTTCCTTTGTTTTCATTTATTTCTCAGTTTTTTATTTTTCATTTGGTAAATGCTCAGGTGCATGAGAAGAATGCTGATGTTTGTCCGACCGCCCATTGCTTTAAGTTTGTAACCCCTAGAGCATTTACCATGGTAACCACGGTTTCACCTACACACCATTGCTAATAGTTGTTACTTTGAGATTCTTGATGATGAATATAACCAATAATGACAATGCCTTAACAGAAATTGCAGTAACTATGGTTACCATATTAAATCATTGTAATGGAATGGCAGAAGTGGCTGTTATAGTTTAAAAACAAAAGATTTAAAAGCAAAGGAAAGATAAATCCACGCTGGTTATCTCTGCCATTCTCTTTTCCATCCCAACAGCCTCGCTTACTGAAAAATTAATGATGTTAGATTACATTATCCGCCCCGGTGAGAGTGGGTTTGAAATGCCTGCAGGAGACCAGAGCTTCACTTTTTACACCCACCCTGCTGAAAACACATTCATTTCAACTTCAAATCTTAAAAATAACCAGTATTGGTGAAATGGATTAAGGCATAGTTCTCTTAAGAATGAAAAATGTGGTTCTTTAAAATCTGTATATGGTATTTTCTTTGTAAACCGTGAAAAGATATTTAGAGAAATGTCCCCCAATGTTATTCTGTGGCGAACTGTCCCTTACACTATTAGTCTCTGAGATCATGTTCTCTCTCTCCGCGGGGCTGATCTGTTGCCAGGGGCAGGTTCGGCTGGAGGCCGGGTTGGGGTTGGGTTGGGAGAGCTTGGATGAATATATTCGAGTCATTTCTCGATGCATCATGCTACGCCAGTAAAGGTTATTTTCAGACGAGGCTGTTAAAAATGAATTTCCCTTTCATCCATTTTATTTGGTGGCTTGATAGTTTAATTGGCTGCGATAAACTCTCCATTCATTCACTTGCACTCTGGTGAAATGATGTAAGATGTGCCATTAAACCCAATAATGTGTGTGAGCTGTGTTTTAAAGGCCCGCGTGACCTGCTGAGCTCGCTCGGGTTGTTACGACAAGCTACTTTCCCCTTAACTATTGCATAATGTACAAAGTCTGAGTTCATTCACAAGAGCAGTTTTGAAACACCGCTTACAAAGTATTTTTCTCTTGTTTTTCAGTATAAATGTATTCAAAGTTTAAATGTACCTTTTAGTACATTCTGTTTGTTTGTTTTTACAAACATTCTTCAATGTACATTTACATTTCGTAAAAAAAAGTATTCGCCTGTTGGTGGATATTTTTTGGTTATAAGATTTTTTTACAATTTTATTTCAGAAAAAATACTTTATTTCTTAAGATGTAAGAATGTTTAAATATGTGTGCTTAGATATTTTAAAACAAGACAAAAATACTGAGTAAGAAAATAATCCTGAAAACATTCCTACACTGCAAAAAATTACTTTGGTCCTGTTTTCCTGGACAAACATTGAAAGAACTGAAAATGACATTTACTATCTAAAATATTCATTCTTAATATAAGCAAATTAAGACATATTTGCCAATGGGGTAAAAATACATTTCAATTAAATATTTAATACAACTTAATTCACATGTATTGTTCCTATACCGTAAGCAGATATTTTGAACTCACTTTTGATCATTTCTTTACACATTTTTTTTTTATACATTTGTACTAAAAACCAGATGATAACACTTTGAATTATTAGTGAAATGTGACATGCACTGCACAAAAGTCTGAGGAAACATTTTAAGGACCATTCAGCTTTTTGCTTTGTAACATTTTTAACAATGCATAAATAAATATGAGCTGGACCTGGAGCAGCACTGCCATGTACTAAACACCTTCCGACTGCACACAGACTGTTTCTATCTTCTATGAGCTACGGGTTACTTTCAGTTCCAGTCAATGACTCATTCTGCTCGTTTTCCATTATCAATGAGTAGCAAACCACTTCAATCATTCTCCAAGGTTTAGGTGCGAGAGGTCAGAGGAGGAGGGGTTTTATGACCTGCAGTGGGCGGAGTCTATAGGAAAGGCAGACAAGGTCAATTTTGTTCGTTCATGTTCTACCTGCATGATTTTTGCATGACTTCCTCATAACTATCCAGTCAAAAACTATTGGTTGTTCTGTGATGTGAAACGTTTGGTCTGTAAGGGTTTGCGAACACGTCTTCAGACCAGCAGCGGCTGTAGTGTTTGATGCAGCCTTAAAGTTAGACGGATGTGCATGTGAAAATGTATAAATACAAAACCATTATAGACACAAACTGGGCGTTATTCATTCCAAATGGGGCTTGTTGATCATTTAAGCCTGTTGAAACGTGTTGCATATGCTGAATGTTGTGATTGTATTCTTCAGAGAATGACGACTGTTATAATGACTCAATAAAGTGTTTCTACAACGTCTCCTGCAGGCGTCGCATCGGCTGATTCATTCTGAAAGGTTATGAGCTTGTGATTATGGGAGCTACGTCCTTAGTCAATTTACTAATGCACATTCCCCATTTACTTTGACACGCTCCATTGATGCTCTCGAGCTGAGTTTGAGATTGGAGTTTGGTTCACAGTGCATTTAAAAACACACACGCACAACCACACACACACGCGCACAACCACACATTTGCCTTTCAAAACATTAGCCAGCCAACAGCAGTGGATTTGAAATGATGAAACCACTTAAACATTTATAGAGACTGTAACCCTGTCCTATCAATGATGTTTTATGGATTCACCACATTTGTATATGGTTAAAATAGGTTCATTTTTGGTTGCCATAATTTACTACAGTAATCATAGATTTTTGATTAAATTTTAAAATTATTAATTCATATTATTGAACGTCAAACAGTTTCTTAACATTTTCTAGAGCACAAGTTGATTGTATTTTCCTTTCCTCTCTTGATTGACAGGATATATCGGCCCTGATCATCGGCTGGTTAAGAAAAATGTGAAAATTGGTTTATCGACCGAAACTGATTATTGGCTGATATATCTGAGCATGTCTAGTTCAAAGCCATCGTTTCGGGGTTGAAAGAACACAGCACAAGTTCATTTACAGCCCATGGGTTCGTCCCTTTTTGACCCAACCTCATGACCAGAAATGAGCCTGTCTGCAAAGGCCATGGACACACATCTGCAGCGGCTATAAAAAACAACAAATTCATTTTCGTATCATGAATCCTAATGATGATCACAATGAGTCGTTCAAGCGAGCCTTGTATTGATCCTAAACCCCTGAACATGAAATGACCTACAAGATCTAAAAACCACACAACAACACACATTGCAAAACGTTTCGCGGAGACAAAAGCAATTTGATCTGGAGGAAAGAAGCATGTTATTCACATGCATCACGTCATCTCTCGAGACAAAATGAGACAGTAAAACCCCAACATCACGGGGCAGGTTTACGAGTCTGGTGTTATAACATCAAGCATACAGCTGAAAGATGAGGCGACGCTGCGAGCGGAGGACAGAGACTTGATTTCATTAGTACAGTTGTGTTTCAGTGTCATCACAGCCTACACAAGCCATCTGAATCTCCAGTGAGCGCTTGCTTTCATCTGAACCAGTGAATTTAACTCTCAATACAAGCCCTGCTGCTCATTACTGTACAACACACTGCCATATCGTCAATAACCTCTTCAAATACATGTAGAAATAATATATACTGCATATAGAAAAGCCTATTCATCAGTAAGAAGGAACCATCACCGATGACATCTCGAATGTCATAATTACTTCTCCTAGATGTCAATGAGATGAAATGAAGAGTAAATGAAGTCTCGTGTGAGTCTCCTGAGAAAACGAGTCAGAGATGTGAGAAATGTGTCTGAAATGTGACCACAAAGCTTCAAGTTTTTTTCTTTAAAGACGAGTGAATAATTCCCTCACAAGCTGATTTACATCTTGACTAATTTCGTCCTCTACAGATCCAGCGAGACGTATCAGCAGCGCTCCGCACAGTCTGGGTAGTTTGACGAGTGGATTTCAATTTCTGGGAAGCGTCTTAATGATTTCTCAGAAGCAGTTTTCATTCCGCAATTGCATGAAATGTGATTTTTAGGAGCATTTCCAGGGGCTGCTGGGGGCGGAGACAGAGCCAGAGAGAACCTGAGGACCTTTAAAAGCTCTGAGAGGTGATGAGGATGATGATGATGATGATGGACATTGGGCTTTGAAGTTGTCTTTCTTTCTTTCCTCCTAAGACACTGTAGATCTCTGCTGACTACACAGACACACTAGAACGGATTTCAAGCGCTCCACATAACCACTGAAAATTTCTCATTAGAAATATTTGATTGTACCTTTTTAAGAAGTTCAATAGGTTTAAGAACGGAGATTTAATATCTTGAATCTGTTTCTCACAATGACTGAAGTTCATTAGTTGTGTGAAGTGAAACAGGTGGAGGATCAGAGGCCAAATGATTGAAGTCTTTGCTCCGGGCTGATTTAAACTCATGACCTTTGAAACGAAGTTTGCTTTATGAGCTGGTGAGCACAGATAGACTTCAGCACTCGATTATTAACACAATGAAGATCCAGACGGCTGTGAGAAAACAGAGGTGACAGCTCAGGAGATGTGATGGACTTTCAGTTGTTTTATTTAAGTTCAGGTATCAATTTAAGTCTCAAATCGCCTTGGAGAACTAAAACAGAAAGACATGAGAGTGTAATAGTGTAAACACATGAAGAGTCTGGAGGTGTAAATGAATGAAGATTGTAGAAGTGAAATCATGTGGATTTGAGTAAATGTGATGAGAAATGTTTGAGTTGATATTGAGATCTTCAATCATATTGACTTTTTATCTCAGACGAGACGAATCTGAGCTCAGTTTGACACATTGTTGACGTCTCTTCTCAAACTCTCATCACAGACACATTTCTGACTCTTTTCTCAGGAGAAACATCTGAGACTCAGGAGACTTGAGCAAAAGTTTAGGAGACGTTCCCAAATGATCTGAGAATGTAATTCACATTCATTTTATTGCTCACTGTTTGCTTCATCTGTGGCAAGTACTATGAGAAACATCTAAGACGTTGTTTAAAACTTAATGAAAAATAACACCATTAAGTCTCGTAAGCTACAAAAACAGCAACAGCTGAACCATAAATTTGTCCTCAGCTGCTATTAGTAAAAACAACATTTAAGCAATGAAGCGCTAAAATATGAAAACCCAACAGAAAGACATTCCATCTCTAAAGCATGATGTAAACACATCTTCAGTTATATCAATTAATTGTTCGTTCTGAAACCCCTGGGCCTCACTTATGAGATGTTGCGTAGAAACCGTTCTAAATTAGATTTTACGATCATGTCTCAAAGTGTGAACGTGTGATTCACAGGACGAATCTACGCACAGAAAATGCATGTACGCCTCTCTATCAGATGTGAAGTCTTTTGATGGCAAATGAGCGTGAAATCGCTCGCAGCTGAAGAGTTTTAGATCTATGCCTTTAAATGAAGTCTAATGAATGTCACTGATATATGAAAGAGCACCTGTCAACATTCACATCCTACACAAGCGGCAGTTATGACTTATATTTCCAAAAACCTGCAACACAGCACAGCACTTTTCCATGTCAAAGACTGTTTTTATAAATCTTTGCCGTGGATTTTTGCACATGTACACTTGGCGATCAAATCCCAGATTGATAAATCTAAAGTAAATCAATGTAGGGGACTGTATGGCGGAGGAAGCCTTCCGCTAACTGATGGAGAACCTACTGGCCTGAAATCATCCGCCACATGTTTTCTTTTGCTGTAAGGATAATTCTGCACCACAAACTATCAGCCATGATAAATAATACATGAGGCCATATGTTCAAGTGATATTTTATTAAAACATCCCCGGCTTACCCATCCATGAGCAGCATGCGTGCGAGGAAACAAAACAGCCGGAGCTCCTCGCTGTGCACACACACATACACACACAATTAAAGAGAGACAGTGAAGGATGTGAATATTGGCTGTGAGATCAGCAGACAGATACTGAAAGACAACCAACACATGTGACAGCCCCGACTGAAACGACTATTTCTATTGGGCTTTTCAGCGACGACTACACACACCACACCAACCACACGCACGGCAAAAACACCACACGCACCGCATCTGACCAACTAACTATTTCTATGGGGCTTTTCAGCGACACTCAACTTAACCACACACCCTACAACCACATTACACTACAGACCATTAACAAAACACACACTACACCTCAGTCTAACCCACACATACACCACTCGAAAGAGACAACACCACACACTACACCACACTACAAAGGACACGACACCCAGACACCTACACACTCCACCCCCGCATCACACACTAACCTCATACCACTACACCACACTACACTACACTACACTTTACTACACCTCACCACACCTCACCCACCTCACCTCCCTCCCTCACCTACTACCCTAACACTGCACTACACTACACTACACTGCACTGCAATGCACTGCACTGCAGATACACTACCATACACTAAACTACACTACACTACCCTTACACCTGACTGCACCACCACATGCACTGCACTGCACTGCACTCAATGCACCCACACTAACACTCACACTACTCCTACACTACACCACAACCCACTACTACCGACCTGCACTACACTCACACTTACACTACACCTACACTGCACTGACACTACACACACTACACCTCACTACCCTACACCTGCACTGCACACTGCACTGCACTACACTACACTACACTACACCCCCTACACTACACTACACTACACTACACCTCACTACACTACACTACACTACACTGCACTGCACGCACTACACTACACTGCCACTGCACTGCACTGGCACTGCACTGCCACTACACTACAATACACTACACTACACTTACAACTACTACACTGGCAACCACACACGACACGCCACTACAACTACACTACACTACACTACACGACCCTACAACCACTACCACTAAACTACACTGCACCACTGCACTGCACTACAACACTAACACTACACTGCAACTGCCACTGCACTCTGCAACTACTACACGGACTGCACAACACACATACACCACCACTACACTACACTACACCTCATTACACTACACTACACCTAACTATACCACACTACACTACACTACACTACACTACACTACACTACACTACACTACACACTTTACTACACCTCACCTCACCTCACTACCCTACACTGCACTGCACTACACTACACCACACAACTACACTACACCAACTACACACTAAACACACTACACTACACTACACTACACCACACTACACTACACACTACAACGACAGACACTACACTACACCACACTACACTACACCACACTACACTACACCACACTACACTACACCTAACTATACCACACTACACCTCATTACACTACACCACACTACACCACACTACACTACACTACACTACTACACCTCACCTCACCTCACTACCCTACACTGCACTGCACTACACTACACTACACTACACTACACTACACTACACTTACTACACCTCACCTCACTACCCTACACTGCACTGCACTGCACTACAACACTACACTACACTACACTACACTACACTACACTACACTACACTACACTACACTACACCACACTACACTACACTACACTACACCACACACTCACTACACCTACACTCACCACACCTCACCTCACTACCCTACTCTGCACTGCACTACACTACACTACACTGCACTGCACTGCACTGCACTGCACTACACTACACTACACTACACTACACTACACTACCCTACACTGCACTGCACTACACTACACTACACTACACTGCACTGCACTGCACTGCACTACACTACACTACACTACACTACACTACCCTACACTGCACTGCACTGCACTACACTACACTACACTACACTACACCTCACTACCCTACACTACACTGCACTGCACTGCACTACACTACACTACACTACACTGCCTGCACTGCACTGCACTGCACTGCACTGCACTACACTACACTACACTACACTACACTACACTACACCTCACTACCCTACACTGCACTGCACTGCACTGCACTACACTACACTACACTTACACTACACTACACTACCACACTGCACTACACTACACTACACTACACTACACCCCTCACTACCCTACACTGCACTGCCACTGCACTGCACTGCACTACACTACACTACAATACCTACAATGACTGCACTACACTACACTGCACTGCACTGCACTGCACTGCACTGCACTGCACTACACTACACTACACTACACACTACACACACTACACTACACCTCAGACTCGACTACCACACTACCACAGACACTGACACCACTTAACTACACCTCACCATCACCTCCAACACACTAAACCACACTACACGACTACAACTACACCACTACACCACCACCACGCACTACACATACACCACAAACACTACACTACAAACATCACCCTAACACCTACAATGCCACTACACACTGCCACTACTACACACTTAACCACACTACACTACACTACACCTACACTAACACTACACCTACAATACAACTACACCACACTACACTACACCACACTACACTACACCACACTACACTACACCAAACTATACCACACTACACCTCATTACACGCTACACAACACTACACCCACACTAACACTTTACTACACCTCACCCTCACCTCACCTCACTACCCTACAAGCACTGCACGACTACACTACACTACACTACACTACACTACACTCCACTACACACTTACACTTTTTACACCACTACACCTACACTACACTACACTGCACTGCACTGACACACTACACTACACTACACTACACTACACTTTACACACCTCACCTCACCTACCCCTACACTACACTACACTACACTAGACACTACACTGACTAACACTACAACTACACTACACTGCACTACACCTACACCTCACTACACTACACACACACCCTACACTACCACTACACTTACACCACTGCACTGCACCACTCCTACTACCACTACACTACACTTACACTACTACACTACTCACTCCACCTCACCTCACTACCCTACACTGCACTGCACTGCACTACACTACCTACACTACCCTACACTACACTACACTACACTACCACTACAACTAACACTACCCTACACCTAACACTCACACTACACTACACCACACAACGAACCACACTACACCCACACCACCCTACACTACACACTACAACTCACCTCACTCCACCTACCTCAACACTACCTACACTACACACACTACACTTATACACTACACACACTACGACACTACACTCACCTCGCTACCCTAACTGCACTGCACTGCACTGCACTGCACTGCACTACACTACACTACACTACACTACACTACACTACACTACACTACACTACACTACACTACACTACCTACTACCTCACTACCACACTTCACTACACTCACTCACCTCCCTCACTACCCTACTACACTACACTACACTACACTACACTACGCACTGCACTCACTCACTACCCTACACTCACTACACTACACTTACACACTACACTACCTACACTAATATACCTTACTCCACCTACATACACTACACTCACTAACACAATACATTCAATCACTCCCTCATCACCTCACTACCCTACACTACACTACAGACTAACACTACACTACACTACACGACACACACAACACACTACACTACACAACACAAGTTGTTCTAATATAATAGAATAGACAAAGTAATCACAACTGAACAAGATTCAAATAGAAAAGAACAGAACAGAATAGAATTTTGTAGACTACAGTAGACTAGAGCACAATACATAGACTAGACTAGACTAGACTAGAATGTGATGAAGTCTGTGAAGAATTTTGACATTTATTGTGTGTATGATTATGGTGAGGTTATGTAAGCAGAAATTGAGCGGAATCCAGATGACTGATGGATGCAATGATATTCTGCCTGGTGGTAGGGCTTGACTACAGTAGGCTGTTGCCATGGTGACCCGAGTGGTGTCTAGGATATTGGTAGGCAGTAGGTAGTGTTTTGATGGTTTCTAGGGCATTGCTAAGTGCTGTCAGGGTGTTTCTATCTGTCCTATAAAAAACATGACAAGCCGGGTGGTTGCTAGGGTATTGTGTGTGGTGCCATAACGTGTTATACTATACAGCAGTCTCTGGTAGTGACTTCAACCAATGAGACATTTCTCAAAATACCTTCTTTTGTGTTTCACAGATGAAAGAGTCATATCCAGTTTTGAACAGCATGAGGATGAATAAATGATGTGAGAATTCGTCTCTTTAGTCTGGAGGATTTTTCAGGTGAAATCAGGCTAATGTGCGCTTGCATGTCTTCTCGTTTCCAGTGTTTGTTGTAAACTCGGTGTGGTATCTTACGCACAACGCGGCAGCCTTAGAGAATCATATATTTTCCCCCACACCATCTGTCAGAACATATGACAAGGTGTTGGATAACCTGCAGACTGTAGTGGAGGAACATTTTCACATTCCAGAATGAAGTTATTTTTAGAGTCATGGTCCCCGCGGGGACCCTCGCAGGGCTTCAGCTTCATTGCTCGGGTCTGATTAGAATTGAATGAGGCTCAACGTGAAACCACACACACACATAAACACGCACGCACGCACACGCATACACACACAAACACACATTTGACTTCTCATACGCTTAAGCATTTGTCTCTGTTGATGTTTTTTGATCTCTTTGAACAATCATTTTTAAAGAAATTAAATACAATCAAGAACAACTATACACAAATTGTATAAAGTTTTGACAAATGTTTAATGTTTCTTATTTGTTCTTGGTTCTTAAAGGAACAGTTTACCTCAAATATAAAAATTCTGTCATCACTTCCTCACCTTTGAGTTATTCTAAATCTGTATAAATATCTTTGTTCTGATGAACACAGAGAAGATATTTGGAAGAATGCTCATAACCAGACAGATCTCAACACCCATTGACTCCCATAGTAGGAAACTTTATCATCTATTTTATTCTTTTGAACTCAAAAGAAGATATTTTGAAGAATGTAGGACAGCAAACAGTTCTGGGCACTTTTGACGACCATTGTATTTTCCTACTATGGGAGTCAGTGGGTGTTGAGATCTGCCCGGTTATAAGCATTCTTCCAAATATCTTCTCTGTGTTCATCAGAACAAAGACATATATACAGATTTGGAACAACTTCAGGGTGAGTAAATGAAGGCAGAATTTGTATATTTGAGTGAAGTGTCCCTTTAAGAGAATACTTTTATCCAAAACAATTTACAAATGACAATCCAACACAAGCTTCCTCCTGTATGACACGACACAACTTACAACAGTTTTAATAATATGAAAAATGCTCATCTTCCATCAGCATCCATCAGTGCTAAACCAAAGCTCAAAGGCCGTGTGGTGTTTCTCAGAGGGCATATGTGTCTCTGTTTTTGTGTTTCCTGCTCTACGGCTGTGTGTGAATCACTGGCATCACGCCTGATGGCATCTCGACAGGAGCTGGACGGCGGGCACCGGCGAGCACCGGACCATTGCCGTCAACACCCGCCCACAAATCCATCACGCTACACCAACCACTCACTGATATTGGGTGGAGGTGCCCGCGATGTGTGCCAAATCCTAGAGAAATGCATTCAACGATGATTTACAAAATCCTGGAATTCATCGAAAATGTCATTAACTAACTGAGCAGATTCAAGTACTGCAAAGACGTTACGCTCGTGCAAGCGTCTTTATGAGGAGAGATTATACGTACGGCCTTGGGAATCATATCAAAAACAAAGAATTATAAATGAATATGGAGTTGTATTGGATTTTGTTTATTATGTCCGACTACACAATTGTGTTACTCACCAGCTGGGAATATAAAAACACCATTAATGCTTTTCTTCAAATGTTGTTATTTATCATCACTTGGTTGATTTCATTTTCTCTTCAGGGTGAATCATTGTTTGTTTTTTTCATCTCCGTCGGGCCTGTCGTGCTGGTGTTTATGGGAAAGAAGAGTCCCTCCTGAAACACAGGGTGTCAACAACATCACGTGAATGTTGTTATGTTTGGTCGGGACTATCATTATACGTCTGACACATCTATTATGTATAATGGACGGTCGCTTTTCTCACATGAAACTAACACAAATCAAAACATGAGGAACAATGATGACGGCTGAACCCGTCTCTGTCAAACAGTCTTTATCTCTGAGCGTAAATGAGGATAAACTACCTCCTAAACCAGAGGATGTTGATAGCATGTGATGAGACATGTTTGAGTTCAGATTGAGATAGATTGACTTTTAAATGCAGACTTGACAAACCTGAGTTCAGATTGTGACATCACATCTCTTCTGGAACTCATTTGTCGGGTTCTTTTTCCTCAGGGGAAACATCTGAGACTAAAGCAAACATTTTTATTTCATACCATTGAAGTCTAGAAAATTGAGATATGAAGGCGACCTCATCTGTGATTGGTTTGACAGGTTGATAGGAAGGTTTGAATACCAAGATGTCCAACTTGCCAATGTCACATCTCCTACCTTCTCTTTCACCTCTCAGGTAAGCACAATGATCTCACAAGAAACTGCTGTTCTCGTTGCAAATAAGAAATCACATTTTGTGCCCAAACGAGACATGAAATGACAGTGATGCAACATCAGCATCTGTGCCGTGACACGGTTATCAGTTTTTCTATCAGATACGTCGAGCTGATCCCGAGAGCGTCCAGAACAGCCTATCCCATCATACCAGCACTAAACCAATGAAGCTTTGGATGCAGAGGGGACGATGTGGCCTGCGGGGAGAGCAGATGGATGGTAGCGAGATAACATCTCACACGTCCAGGTACAGTAGTGCGGTCCCAGAGAAACATTACTGCTCAAATGTGTCTCACAGCTCACGACACGACAGACGACTCACATTTCACTCCAGTATCAACAGATGAGACTTCAGCAAACCTCCCCAAATACCCTCCGTTTAATTTCTCTGAACACCCAGCTGTTAAACCCATGAGAGAGAACAATCACATATGAGATCTCTTTAATATCTCGAATATAAGATGAAATGGAGAGCAAATGGAAACATGTGTGTCTCAGATATTTCTCCTGACAAATATGTGTGTGATGAGAGTTTGAGAAGAGACGTCAACAATGTGTCAAAAACTGAGCTCAGATTCGTCTCGTCTGAGATCAAAAGTCAATATTAGTGAAGATCTCAATATCAACTCAAACATTTCTCATCACGTTTACTCAAATCCACATGATTTCACCTTTGCAGTTATGTTCATGTATATTAACAATTCTCATTATTAGTTCTCAGAGAAACATTGTGAATAAGGGATTGTGTGGTCAACGCAGATCAGTGATCTCCTCCAACACTGCAGCAGCACACCGATGATAGAGATTCGCCTTAAAAGAACATCTTTATGTTTAAGTAGCCTACATAAAGGAAACATAACATTGCATTAGATGTCTTACTGACGAACATCCAGAACACAACCAGAACCACAGAACAACATTCCAAAAACATCTTGGCAACCATAGCAACCACTCACCACACCCAAGCAACACAGCAGCTTTTGCACAAATGTATAGTGTGTTGAGAAAGTCAAAGTCTGACTCTACATTCTGTTTATTAAAGCCATGAGAACACAACACATTTTGTGCAGCTGTGGAAACGCATCAATTTTCTTATTTAACTAAAAGCTTTTCCAAATGACTGGAGAATCTCACGGCGCTGGGAAATCCTGCTGATTGTAGATGAGATCCCATATATCAGACAGACCCCCTCCTCCGGCTGCCATGAGCTGCACTGCGGTGGCAACAGAGGCAGGGCGTTAGTGCTCGTGGATGGACCGATGCGGCAGGAGCTCTGCTCGCCCTCGAGAGGCGCTGATGAGAGAGGAGCACGCGCGTGCGCACCGTGATGTACCAGCCAATAAAACAGAATAAAATAGACCTGTTCAGTCAAACATTTTCACAGACAGCGAACGTTCTTGTGGATCTAATCTGTAAGAATCCTTTTGGGGCTTTTAGAGAAAAATCTGTGAAAATACAACACACCGTACTATATTAAAGCACAGTTCACCAAGAATGAAAAATCATTTCCTCACCTTCGAGTTGTTCCAAATCTTTATAAATTCTTTGTCCTCATGAACACAGAGAAAGATATTTGGAAGAATGTTTGTAACCAGACAGCTCTTGGACCCCATTGACTCCCAAAGTAGGAAAAATGAAAATGATTGTCAAAAGTGCCCCAACAATGCTTTCATGCATTCTTCCAAATATCTTCCTTTGAGTTCAACAGATCAAATCAATTTATTAAGCAATTTGTATTACTATAGTTGTCGATGGTGATTATGAGCATTCTTCCGAACATCTTTCTCTGTGTTCATCAGAACAAAGACATGTATACACATTCGGAACAGGTGAGGAAATGATGACAGTTTGTATTTTGGAGTGAACCGCCCCTTTAATAAGGAATTTTCCTTATACACTGCAAACATGTATTCTACAAAATGACCGCAGCTGCAGGACATGTCCAGACACATGCTACTACTTTTATTTTAATCTAGAAAGGGGTCATCGATCACATATATAATGTCACATGATAGCTCTCCTAACCCTTATGAAAATGAACCATGAATTTACTATAGTAACGATAGTCTTACCGCAATAACCATTGTGCTTATAGAAAAACTATAAAAAGGAATACACTTGTGCTATAAAACCATAGTAAACTGTCCTTTATGTGGTCGTGAACAGGTTTGGCTCATATAAGCCTTGCTCATGTTCTAGTAAATGAAAGATTTCTGTGTGTTTGAATCATATCGCAGATCTGATTTCCTTCATGTGGCTTTGATGAATCTGTATTTGAAATGTTGGCTCAAAAGATTACAGCGAGACCGAACAGGTGGAGGTCTGCCACAATACTCTGATGTGGATCACACCGGCCCTGATTTACCAAAGTGAAGAGAAACCTGACGGAGCCTAAACCGACACCAGCAGCACGTGTCAGACGCTGACATCACTTGATCTCTGATTGTGATCGACTGTGTCAGCGGATGTTACACCACAAACCTTCATTCATCCAGCGGACGCTTTTACTGCTCAGTCTCATAGGTTGCTCTTTAATCGCTCAGAAGAAGTCACGGCGACATAAAGGGGTCGGGTGTAACTTACACTAACATCTCTACAGCATTTATTCATCTAGTGTTAAACATTAGCAAAATATTCTTCTTAACTGACATTTTTATTCGACTCAAGTACAAGGAAAGACATTTAACCAGCAACCAGGTGAAAAAGACGATTCAGTCACAACAAAACCATCAACGATTCCTGAATAAAAGGTTGATAATAGAAAGATGAAGACGAGTTCAAGTTCTTGAAGGCAGAATGAATGTAAAGCCATAAGTTCCCTGCACATCCAGTCTCAACCTTTGCTTGAACGTTGTATTTCCGCTCTTCTGGAGTTATTGTCTTCTGAGGTGAAGTGTTGAAGGTCATGAGTTCTGAGGCGTTGGGCAGACTGTGAAGTGAGTCGTGCTTCTTGTCACTTTGTGATTTCCCTTCGTACATGTGTTGAGCTCAGTCCCTGAAATGATTCACAACTCTTCAGAACTTTACACTATCCAGATTATACATTACAAACTTCAATGAATGTAAATCTTGTGGCCGTTGTGAAATGCAGTTATAAATGATTATTTCAAACTGGATAATTAACTACAAAACAATATATAGCCTAATGTAAATGTTTTTAATGACCTTTGAAAGCGAACAGTGCTGGCTTTAATCTTTAGTCCTTCAGTGTTCAGTAACTCCGCCTCTGTCATGTCGCTGTGAACGACCCTTGACCTCTAGTCATGAATGAAGTTGACCTCTTCTCATGTGACTGTGAACAATGGAATAGTTCTTAGAAAATCCCAAACATTCCGCTCGTTACACAATCCCTGGACTGTGAGCCGTGCCGTCCATGGCCATGAGTGAATCAGGAGAGACCCAGTGTGTTTCTCACTACACGACATTACCACATCATATTCTACGTTATTACACATCTACGTATTACACATTATTACACAGCATAACACAGTTTTTACCTCACATTACACACATCAGATTATTCTTTATACGTATTTCTACCTTACACATCTATATTCACACATATTACCATTATTACACACACATATTCTAGTACATCATACACATACATTATTACACATCACGTTATTACACATCATATTCTACATTATTACACATCATATTCTACATTATTACACATCATATTCTACATTATTACACATCATTCTACATTATTACACATCATATTCACATTATACACATCATATTCCACACATTATTACACATCTTATTCTACGTTATTACACGTTATTACACATCACATTATTACACATCATATTCTACATTATTACACATCATATTCTACGTTATTACACATCATATTCTACATTATTACACATCTACGTTATTACACTCATATTCTACATTATTACACATCTTATTCCTTATTACACACATCATCATTATTCACATCGTTATTACACATCATATTACACATCAGTTATTACACATCATATATTATTAACATATTCTACATTATTACACATCATATTCTACGTTATTACACATCATATTCTACATTATTACACATCATATTCTACATTATTACACATCTTATTCTACATTATTACACATCATATTCTACATTATTACACATCATATTCTACATTATTACACATCTTATTCTACATTATTACACATCATATTCTACATTATTACACATCATATTCTACGTTATTACACATCATATTCTACATATTACACATCTATTCTACGTTATTACACACATATTCCATTATTACATCCACATCTCTACTTATTACTATATTACACACATCATATTCTACATTATTACATCATTATTACACATATTTACATTATTACCTCATATTCTACATTATTACACATCATTTATTACTCAGACATTTTACACATCATATTCTACATTATTACACATCATATTCTACATTATTACACATCTTATTCTACATTATTACACATCATATTCTACATTATTACACATCATATTCTACACATCATATTCTACATTACACATCACACATCATATTCTACCACATCATAGTATTACACATCATATTCCATCATATTCTACATTATTACACTCATATTCCTTATACAATCATATTCTACATTATACACACACACATCATATTCTACATTATTACACATCTATTCTACATTATTACACATCACATTATTACACATCTTTATTCTTATTCTACATTATTACACATCATATTCTACAATTACACATCTTATACATTATTACACATCATATTCATATTCATATTCTACCACATCACATTATTACACATCTTATTCTACATTATTACACATCATATTCTACATTATTACACATCTTATTCTACATTATTACACATCATATTCTACATTATTACACATCATATTCTAGGACATTACACATCATATTCTACATTATTACACATTATTCTACATTATTACACATTCTACATTATTACACATTATTAACATTATTACACATCTTATTCTACATTATTACCATCATATTCTACATTATTACACATCATATTCTACGTTATTACACATCATATTCTACGTTATTACACATCATATTCTACGTTATTACACATCATATTCTACGTTATTAACATCATCTAGTACACATCGTTATTCACATCATATTCTACGTTATTACACATCTTATTCTACGTTATTACACATCATATTCTACGTTATTACACATCATATTCTACATTATTACACATCTTATTCTACGTTATTACACATCATATTCTACGTTATTACACATCATATTCTACGTTATTACACATCATATTCTACACATCATATTCTACGTTATTATCCTACATTATTACCTATTCTACGTTATTACACATCATATTCTACGTTATTACACATCATATTCTACGTTATTACACATCTTATTCTACGTTATTACACATCATATTCTACGTTATTACACATCATATTCTACGTTAGTTATTATTACCATCATATTCTACATTATTACACATCTTATTCTACGTTATTACACATCATATTCTACGTTATTACACATCATATTCTACGTTATTACACATCATATTCTACGTTATTACACATCATATTCTACGTTATTACACATCATATTCTACGGCATCATATTCTACATGTTATTACACATCATATTCTACGTTATTACACATCATATTCTACGTTATTACACATCATATTCTACGTTATTACACATCATATTCTACGTTATTACACATCATATTCTACATTATTACACATCATATTCTACGTTATGCGGTTTGTTATGTTATTTCACACATTATTCTACGTTATTACACTGTTTACTTATTACATCCTACGTTATTACACATCATATTCTACATTACACATCATATTCTACGTTATTACAGGTCATATTCTACGTTATTACTATTATTACACATCACTACGTTATCACATTTACGTTATTACACATCATATTCTACGTTATTACACATCATATTCTACGTTAGTTATTACGTTCACGGCACATCATAGTTAACACATCATATTCTACGTTATTACACATCATATTACGTTATGTCGATCAAGTATTATCAGGGTTATTACACATCATATTCTACGGTTAAGGAGTGTGTTACATATTCTCAAGAATAATTCACACGGAAACAAATGCTATTCTTGAAAGAGTCCGTGATGTTTGGCCTAAATGATGGCTAAAACAGCTGATTTTAAAATCTAACTTTGCGTCTAATCATTATTTACAACTAAAAGCTGTTATTTAGTTATTCATTTGCTTGTTTGCTTTGTCTCCAACCCCGCAATAGTTACAGAAAGTGTTTGATTTTATCGTTAATGAGAATAGTTCAATAGGCTTTTACGGATTAAAAGCTCATAAGAAAAATATGATTTTTCATCATCAATACATTCAGTAGCCTACATTTTTTCCTTTGTATTTGAATAATATTCTGAAGCTCAGCCTTAGACCATTCTCACGCGAATTGTGATTCATTCAAAATATAGGCCACATAGACAGTACGCACAGAACCGTCTATAAACACAAACAACACAGCGAAGGAGGATTTTTCTTATTTAAAAACAGTGACTGTATGACATTCTACAAGTCGCTGAGATAAAAGCTCATATTGTAAACAACACACATCAGATGATAGAATGAAGCAGAAATTATTGGTCTTTTACATATCAAAAAAAAAGAAAGAAAAAGCATCTACACCTGCTGGATCAAAACACAAATGAATGTGACGAGCCAATTTATTATAATATACCAAATATCTGATACATATATATATGTTAGTCTGTTCATTGGCATTCATTGTTTCATTTCAGCTTTAAGATTGGCCTGCTAAAATGACTGAAGCTTTGCTCCCCCCAGTGTCAAGAAATCAAAGCACACGTGATATGATCATACCGGCCGGATTTATGAGGGAAATTCATTATAACAAATACTCTTTGGTTATACATACGACAAGGCATTTTAAAAATAGAAAATATTTCTGATCCGAGTATTAGGACGGCATCAACAACAGCACACTCAATTGATAAAACACCCATAAACTCATTCTCAGAACAACACACCAACTTGTCCAAACCCACACACAAAAAGCAAGTTCTCATTCAGAAAACACAAACACTCAATATCCTGAACGGAAGTGTCAAGATGTAACTCACATAGCCCACATTCATCCATCAATGACACGCATCAGGATCACAGGAGCTCATCCCAGAGTCATCTACTGGGCTTTACACTACTTACTGTAAACATGCAGTATAATGACACTACACACTTTACATCAGAGACATGTCACTATTCTGTATCCAGTCAACTGTAGCACGTGTGCCCTTTCTTACCTGTTCTGGACTTTTGAAATTGGGCCAAAGGTGCAGAGGATGCCACATGTTTTACAGTATTGCCTCCTCTTGACAAACCCTTTATTGTTTCCTTGATCTTATGTTTGGTTGATTGTTTAATCTGATTGATATATTCAGTTTGAGATGTTTGCTTTGCATTGTTTATTCATATATTTTTATTGTTGTTTCTATTCTGTCTATGTCTTGTTAGAAACCAACAATAACTGCCAGAATGTTAAACCTTCTCCAATTTGATGAAAAACTGTGGAAATGGATGTGATGACTCAAGTTTTCCTTTTTTTTGGCAGCAAACAACTGTTTTATATCTCTCCTAACCTCTTTCTCTTATACTTTGTATAATACGAAGAACCTACTTACATTAATAAACAGCCTAAGGAAATAATCCAAATGATTTGATTCATCAAGGTGATTGGTCAGTCATTTTATCTGCCACAACATGCATTCCTTTTAAACACACGGAAGTCACGTGCTTGTGTCCAAACCCACCTGATCTCCCACGTCCACCCATGTTCACTCATTTTTATGTCCTTTTATGCCATCTAGTGGACAATAAGAACATTGTCAATCAACTTCATTGTCGACAGTACTATCTCTGGTGAATTCAAGCCTCTCTTGTCATGTGTAACTGGGACCCCCTTGAGAATGAGATGTTGGATAAATGAAACTATCTATGTTCTACAGGTATTGTTTGTATTTTATTGATCATTCACTGTGATGGTATTCTGCATCCAGAAGAAAAACTGGACAGACATTTTCTGATTGTGATGTTTTTAACTGTTGTCGTACCTGTTGGTCAATATGTCGTCTCTACACCGTTGACCTTTCACATCAAAGGCAGGACAAACATTTCTTCATGAAGTTTCTGTCAGAATCAAATCAAAGCCACGTGAAATCCAAGAACAATACAAATTGAGACAGAAAGTGTAGTTACTCTGACCTCATACATCCACTCAAAACCTTAACACCGCCATTACAAAAAAAAGACCTTTATTCAGTTGCGCTATAGTATATTTCATTTAAACATAAAATAGGAATTGTAAACTTTCAGTATCTTTACATCAGAATCAGAAGGACACACAAGGAATTTGACTTGACGACAGGAGCTTCTAGTGCAGAAGAAAGTGTACACATGGTGCAAACATAGATGAAAGACATACACAAAGACAGAAATAAAAATATTTAATGCATTACATATAGAGATACTGGCTGTGGCTCAATATGCCTTCTTCAGCGGCCTCGTGTACTCGCACACGTCATCAATAGCCGTCAAAGTCCGGTTCCAAAACTCAAGAACTGAGAACGCATGAAAGTACCCGGATGTGCTCTTGATATCAAGGATGTATGGAATGCAGCCTTGCATGACTCCGGAATCCACTTGAAGTCCCAGAAGTCACTGCGGCGCGTCCATCCAAGTTTATTCTTCAGAGGCTGCCTCACAAGACCGGTCTCCACGAGAACACAAGTCCGTTCTTTGCGTTCTTGGAATTGAGAAACGGTCCATGTGCACTAGGCCACTAAACATGACATCTACACAGACAGCGTGATCTTTTGCATCTGGTTGGAGTGGAGAGATTCCACTTTTTTCTCATAAAGTTTCTCAGAATTGCATGCGTCATCGTTTTCTTTTAGAACAAACCCTGTTTGATTTGTCTCCAAAGATCTCTTGTTTCTCAGAAGTTTGGATTGTGGAGGGCAGGAGCAGTTCACTTCTCTGTCAGTCTCTTCTCAGAAGACCGTGACCTGTAAACGGGTTTTAAGACACAGAAAACAAATCCACACACACCGCTTTACAGCAGTTTATTATCTAAATACTGCATTTGTCCTCTTTTGGCGTGTCATTATCATGACCAGAGCTGACACACGTTTTAGATTAATGTCATATTTGTCTCGCAATCATTTCTTTCTTGCAACTGAACTTTTTCAAATCTTAAAAATCTACATCCTGTCATGCAAAAGTGCTAATGATTTTTTTTCTTGTTGGTTACTACATGTTTCATTTTTGTTATAATATCGAAGATGCACTTGAGACTCAAGCAAAAGTTTCCATTTGCTCTCGGATTAATCTCATCAATGTCTAGGAGAAGTCATTGTGAAATTATAGAGCTCTCATCTGTTTCTTTTCTTCATTTCATGAGTGTGCACGTGTACGTATTTGCGTGACAGAAACAGACGGCTTTAGTACCGTAATCTGAATCTTGGAGCCAGACATTTCTATTGATTTCTTTCTCTCTTCTTGTGTCGGTCCTCTTCTCAAGTCTACATGAGCTCTTCCTTGTTTGATTTGTTCATCAAAATGTGTTTCTGTAACATTCTCAAGTGCACTCATTGCTTACAATGCCACAAAGAGGTTCTGAATAAATCACTTCGATTCTTAGTATAACAGCAGTGTTTGTTCGGTTAACTCATGAAGCGGCTACTTCAGAGACCCGACAGATCTCTTTAAAAGGGGTTGATGCTCATTCCAAACCCCATATCACATGTTAATAAGTGCCAGACTTTTATTAGAAACAAACAAACAAAAATATCAAAATATAGCTGCAAGCAAAAATGATGAGGCCAGTATAAACTGAACAAAACAACCAAAAGAATGAGATGAGAGCAGGAGTTTGAGAGTTTGAGAAGAGATGTCAACAATGTGTCAAACTGAGCTCAGATTTGTCTCGTCTGCAATCAAAAGTCAATATTAGTGAAGATCTCAATATCAACTCAAACATCTCTCACCCAGATTCAGATCACGTTAGCTCTACGTTGTCTCACGTTTTCTGTTTTTACTTCTCCTAAGCAATTTTAAAACAAACTCGGTTCCAATGCATACATAGGTTTCTCATATAGTGTCTAAATATATCTTGACCAGACAAACCACACGGACCCTTATCACCAGCACAGCTTTATCACATAATCAGACAAAATAACCTGCACAACCAGCATAGGCCAACATGGACCAGCACAGAAGTTCATACTGGTCTATGCAGGACGTCTCGCTTCGGACTCTGATCCAGGTTTTAATTCTGATGTTCCATTCGATTTGTATAGTGTGTTATTAATCAAACAGAAACTCTTATGGCAGTGTGAAGGACATGAGGCCTGTGAGACTCTGTTGACTGGCAACAGAAAGCAAACAGTTTACATAACACATTACACACATAACATTGTCCATCCCACACTGACATTCAGAGTTCTTACGGCTTCAATCTGCCCACATATGACATGGATGTCAATCCACATATTTATTAAAGAAGATTTGTTGGCAGAGCACAGAATCATCAATCACTTTCCGTGCCACTGGACAATTGGCCAGAAATCCTAAAGACAAGTTGAAGAGAATTATAAAGCCACCAGCATACATTTCCATGCATGTCAATGCTGGTAAAGGGTGGTGAATGATTTTTGATTCTTGACCACATGATGGGTCAGTATGGCCATCACTGTACGCCTGCTCTACCAGCGTGTTCTTTTTGGTGATACTGGTTAACCTGGCTTAGCAAGTTAAAGGAAGAGTTCACCCCAATTCAAAACTTTTTCATTCACCCTCACGTGGTTCAAAACCTTTCTTCAGTGGAACACAAAAGAAGATCATTTGAGAAATGTTGTGTCCATACAATGGTAGTCAATGGTGGTCAATGTTGTTTGGTTTTCCACATTCTTCAAAATATCTTCTCTTCTGTTTTGCAGAAGAAAGTAAGTCATACAGGTTTTAAATGACATGAAGGTGTTAATGATGAAAGATATATATATTTTTATTTTTATTTTTTTAGAAGCACCATCCCATACTGGTCTATAAAGCAGGAAACATTCACATGTAAAAAAGACACCTGCAATACATGACTACAAACTTTTATAGTAATATTTCTCATCTGTATGACCAAGCAGAATTTTATCCAACAGCGGTGAAGGAAGTATGTCAACAAAACGTTCAAAGTTTCAAAGAAGCCATTAAATATCAGCCTGAAATCTAAATCAAAGTGAACTGTTTGCTCCGTTCCAGCCCATTTCACCTTTTTTTGGTAGAAAAAAGCTACGCAAACTTTAACTTTTGTATTGTAAAATGTGTCGTTTTTCAAGCGGTGTGACTTGTCCCAAAAAAAACTAAATGATTTAATAATCTTTATGTCAAGATTGTTTTAATACTAACATTAAAATATTATCCTTATAACATTAACAATATTATAAAATGAATATTTAAAACTAAAAACTGCTGACAAATGACAGTAAACTGTTATTTGCAAGTCACTACTGTACATACAGTATATCGATTGCTTAGAAACTATAATATGACATAGGCAATATATATCTTTTACCATAGTTGTATTATAGTAAAAGTGTATTAACCATGTTTGTTGTCCAGCTGAGTACAGTTTGTATAACCACAGCTTTACTACGAATACCATGGTTCAACTCTGGTGACTGTAGTAAAACCATGGTTCATTTGACTTTACAATATATTTGACTATAGTTACCAGGAAATTAAAGCGCTTCTTGCTGTCAAGAATGACCTATATGGGTGAAGGTTACAATCAAAGGTTGAAGATGACAGCTGTTTAACTCCTCCCAAAACACAGGTGAGTTGGCAGAATATAAATATGGTGAACCTGACGTTGACACACAGGGACCTGTGTCTCCGGAGAGCCTTGTAGGAAGTGGGCTTCTGAAAGATCCAGAGTTTGACTTGAGATAAACCAAGAACATGGGGCTCGGCGTGAGTGGATTATCTCTTGTGTCAAGTGCTTTAGATGATGGTCCTCAGACTGGGATGCTGATAGACATCAATGGACAAACCATGCTGGCTACCAGCACCACCAGCTGAGCTTTATCAGATTATCAGACAGAATAACATCAAACCTGTGTTTATTGGGAAGAGTAAGCTGTTGGTTAAATATATATATTCTGTGTTTTTATTAGACGGGGAATGATAAATACCAGCAGGCAGCAACTTCTGAAAAGGCAATCAAAAAGTCCAAGAAGGTGAAAAGAAACAAGAAGGATGTGGAAGACCTCAAGAAAGAAGTCGATCTGGTGAGAAATCCTTATATACCAACATCGGCACAAAGTTCAAGACTCGCTTGAGCTATATTCACTAAAAGATGTGTTGTTCTTCTGCAGGATGACCACAAGTTGACTCTGGATGAGCTTCAGCGCAAACACAGCACCGACCTGAACAAGGTGAGAAAAGCTTTTGAGACACTTTCAGCAACGATCAAAAGTATTATTACTCCCATGAAGCTTTGTATGAGTATGAGCAACTTTAGTTTAGAACGCTGCGCTTATCTTCTTTAGTTTAAAATCAAACTTGCTTTTCAGACTGAAATGTTTTTACATTAAGCTTAAGCTACTTTACCTATTTAGGCAGAAATTATGTGTAATAAAATGCAAAATTAAAACAAAAAAAACATCATAATCTCTGGTATAAGATTTACCAATGTTAGCTTTTTGTGTGTTAAATAGGCTAGGGGTGTAACGACACGCTCAGATTCAATTCGATGCACGATACTGGGTTTATGAATACGATTGCTTCTTTATATTAGTAAAAACATTTCATATGAAACTGATAGATTACAACCCAAAATTACCATGTTACCAAAATTACACATTTTTAGTAACATTGTTATTTTGTTAAAGAATTGACAATATTCAAGGTTTGTTTAAACCATTTTTATGTAAAGTACAAAACTGAATAGATCTAGCACTGAAAAATTAAACTTAAAAAAAAAACATTTTTACAAAAAAATATGAAATAAATGATTTCATCAAAAAACATATGCCATAGTCTACGATACATATCTTAAGGTTGTTGTATTGTGATATGTGACGATACTTATATATTGTTAAACCCCTAGTTTCAATTGAACTGTTTATTTTGTTACTACATTGCATTACATTATTCAGGCAATTAAAATGTTCTGATGACCTTTTTCAAGTTATTTATTGGCCTTTATAACTTTATTTGATAAGACAGTGAAGAGAGAACATGAAATGGGACAGAAAGTGGAACAGGAGTCTGAAAAGAACTCAAAGTTTGGTTGCTCGAAGTGCTAACAGCCCATTAATCTAATGTTGCCGAAATATGTTGTAGATCAGTGGTTTTCATCTGGTTTGGCCACGGAACCCATCTTGCCATCCCGCATCCCGCAAACCGCAACCCACTTTTTAGGATATGCAACGTTTGTTTTAAAAGAACTACTACTAAAGACTAATACTAAAATACCTAAATATCATAGATGTGTGACTAATATGACTATAACTGGTGAATAAACAGCCTTTAAGTAAAGTATAAGGCTGTTAAATAGCAGTCCCAAACTAGCTTTTTAGTCAAATCCTTGGTTTGAGACACCACCGTAAAATAAACATCTACAATATATTACGTGTTATATATTATAAGTGAATGGGCTTATGGAAACAAGAGGTACCACGTTGAATACACAATACTAACATAAATCGTTATTAAAAGAGGAATATAAATATCATACCTTCCCAGCTAAAATAACACACAAAGTAGCACTTCTGTGATTTGTAGGCACTTTACTTTCATTTCACACGTTGCATGCTCGTGTGAGGTCCATGCTCGGAGTTTGTCTTGCGCTTCAGTGAACACAGCGCGCGCTGTATACTGTATAACATCTGACAGACAGGATAGTTGGCTTTTCTGAGGTGAAAGACTTTTATTTCGTTATAAGTTAAGAATATAACAATAGAATAATGACACTGACATCCAGCCTGACAACATCTCACCTGCATCTGCCAAAAGCTTTCACATACTTCTTTCAAAATAAAAGTCTTGCATCAAAAAAACATTGTTGTTTCTTAGACTGTCACTTAGAAACACTGCTCAATAATCTGTACTGTACCTTTAACTGAATTATTTTCACGACAGGGTTTGTCTGCATCCCGTGTGAAAGAGGTGTTAGCCCGTGATGGACCCAATGCTCTGACCCCACCTCCTACCACTCCTGAATGGGTGAAGTTCTGCAAACAGCTCTTTGGTGGATTTCAAACGCTGCTGTGGTTTGGTGCTTTCCTTTGCTTCATGGCATATGGAATCCAGGCTGCCTCAGAAGAAGAACCAATGCATGACAATGTATGAGAGACAAAAAATGCTTTGACTTCTGCAATCATACTTATAAATAGTTCATTATATCATTTCATTTCCCATTGTCTTTTCTTTACAGTTGTATCTGGGACTCGTGCTTGCTTTCGTTGTCATCGTCAATGGAGGGTTCTCATACTATCAAGAGGCCAAGAGCTCCAAGATCATGGAGTCTTTCAGAAATCTTGTCCCTCAGGTGTGAAAATTAAAAAGTATATTTTCAGGCGTCGTTACTTTAGTTTTATCTTTGGAAAAATGTGTAAATATGCACCTACTGTATATATAGTCGATAAAAGCCTTTTTTTACACTATTGGCTGTCAGGGCCAATGATCGGGACCAATATATCCTGTCAATCAAAAAAGGCAAACCAGTAAATGCAATGAACTCATGCTCTGTATGTAGAAAATGTTAAGAAACATCACCAGTTTGATGTTCAAAATTAACAGTCATTATATGAATTAATAAGATTGAGAAAGTTAAAAAATATTAATTTAATCTTCAGAATGGGTATCGGCAGTTATCACTCTGAATTATCGGCTATCACTAGCGGTGGAGAAAAGTAGTATCGGTGCATCTCTACTATAAAGCATACTACAGCAAAAGCCCCGCGAAGCAGTTATAACGGCTCACAACTCGGCTCAGCCAATCAGAATCAAGGACCAGAACGGACCATTTTTTAAATCATACTTTTTACTTACACATTATTTTGTGATTATTTTTACCTTTATGTACATCTAGTACTTTCTTACTTTTACTCAAGTAAAATTTTGTCAATTTTGAGTAAAAATATTTATTTGAGTAAAAATATGTAGTATTATGTTATTTATGTAGTATTATGTACTAAAAAAACTAAATTAATTTATGAAATGTAATGGGGCAAACACTGATATTTGAAAATCAACTCACTACTGTCCACTTCTGCTAAATGTGCGTTTGGCAATTATTCTGCCATATGTCCAATTGAGTAAAAATACATGATTTCATTGTCATCATCACGCAGCAAGCGCTTGTTATCCGCGAGAGAGAAAAAGATCATCAACGCCGAGGAGGTAGTCGCTGGGGATCTGGTGGAGGTTAAAGGCGGAGACCGAATCCCGGCTGATCTTCGTATCGTTTCCGCACAAGGATGCAAGGTAACATCTAAACCACAATCTCAAATATTAAATGATCCCTAAAGACCAAACCTTTTTATAAATCATCTCTCTCTTTTTTCTCTCAGGTGGACAACTCTTCGCTCACTGGTGAATCTGAGCCTCAGTCTCGTACGGCTGACTTCTCTCATGAAAACCCTCTGGAGACGAAAAACATTGCCTTCTTTTCAACCAACTGTGTTGAAGGTAGAAAATTAAGACATCTAGGGATGAGATTAAGCCAGGATCAGACCATATTCAAAATTAGGATGCTTAAGTCATTTGAGAAAAACATACCTTGGAAAATCACAACCTCGAAACAAAACAATCACACTAATATATTTTAAGATATGTCAGTGTAGATTGTTTTCGATCAAGACAACACTTTAACATTTAAGTTAGTGTGGGACTAGGTTTATGCTCTGTCCGGGAAACCCCCCCATAAAGCCTGAAGTATAGTTTCCTCTTTACACGTACGCGAGGGACAGCGTACAGTGCGCATGACGCACATTTCGTCATAAGAATAGTACGCGCATCACTGGAATTTTGTTACCTCGCATTTCTTGCAGTAATTAGTGTAACCACCAGGTAACATCCGTGTCCTGGGAGCATCGATTCAAGGTATAAGAAGAAAACCTGACCCCTGTAGGCCTGTAAAAGTATCGCAACATGTCGTAATGCGGAAGCGACAAGACCCATGTGTACGCGTATGATTAGAAGGAAGTATACTTTGCAAGGCTGTGTGTTCGGCCATACGCGCACACGTAAAGAAGAAGTATACCACGAGCATTAGGTCTCATTTTCCAATGGCTGTGGACAAAAATAAGTGACTAAAACCTTTAACATAATGACATGAATTTTAGGTACCGCCAGGGGTGTCGTCATCAACACCGGTGACCGCACCGTCATGGGTCGTATCGCCAGTCTCACCTCCAGCCTTGAAGCTGGACAGACACCGATTGCTAGAGAGATCGAACACTTCATCCACATCATCACTGGTGTGGCTGTTTTCCTGGGTGTGTCCTTCTTAATCCTCTCTCTGATTCTTGGGTATGGCTGGTTGGAAGCCGTTGTTTTCCTCATAGGAATCATTGTTGCCAATGTTCCCGAGGGTCTCCCTGCCACTGTAACTGTAAGTCAGAATGTGTTTCCAAAAACTTAAATCCTAGGAACAAATGTGAACCAAAAATGTCCAATAATTTTGTGTCTACTTACACAGGTGTGTCTGACTCTGACCGCCAAACGTATGGCAAAGAAGAATTGTCTGGTGAAGAATCTTGAAGCTGTGGAGACTCTCGGCTCAACCTCCACCATCTGCTCGGACAAGACGGGAACTTTAACCCAGAACCGGATGACCGTGGCTCACATGTGGTTCGACAACCAGATTCATGAAGCGGACACCACGGAGAACCAAAGCGGAACCTCGTTTGACAAAAGCTCTCCGACTTGGGTGGCCCTCGCTCGTGTCGCTGGCCTCTGCAACCGCGCCGTTTTCCGTGCCGAACAGAGCCACCTGCCAATTCTTAAGGTGTGCTATCAATAGTTAATATTTTTAAAGATACTAAGTAGTGCTATTGTGATTGAAACTCAATCAATCTTTTGCAGCGAGAAACAGCTGGCGATGCCTCCGAGTCTGCTCTGTTGAAGTGTATCGAGCTTTGCTGCGGTTCGGTGAAAGAAATGAGAGACAAGTACACCAATATTGCTGAGATCCCTTTCAACTCCACCAACAAATACCAGGTATTTTATACTGTTGAGAGATTCTCTTTAGATCAGATGGTACAGATTTGACTAGTCTGGCTAACAGCATCTAATGTGCTTCACTCTAGCTCTCAGTCCACAAGAATCCCAATTCCTCAGAGTCTAAACACCTGCTGGTGATGAAAGGAGCCCCTGAGAGAATCCTGGACCGATGCTCCTCTATTCTCATCCAAGGAAAAGAGCAACCTCTTGAAGATGAATTGAAAGATGCTTTCCAGAATGCTTACGAAGAGCTCGGAGGTCTTGGAGAAAGAGTGCTGGGTAAAGCCACCTCATAACGTTCTCTCATCGCTGCCGAAGTATAACACACATTGGTAACTCTTGGTTCTTTCTCACAGGTTTCTGCCACTTTTCCCTCCCCGATGACCAGTTCCCTCAAGGTTTTGCATTTGATACAGATGAAGTGAACTTCCCCACAGAGAATCTGTGTTTTGTCGGACTCATGTCCATGATCGACCCACCTCGCGCCGCTGTTCCAGATGCCGTGGGCAAGTGCAGGAGTGCTGGAATCAAGGTGCTTATTCAAGATTCACGACCTAAATTTGTGTGAATCCGTCTATCTTAAATGATCTACATCTTAATCCTCTATGACAGGTTATCATGGTTACCGGTGACCATCCGATTACGGCTAAAGCTATCGCAAAGGGTGTCGGCATCATATCTGAAGGCAACGAGACTGTGGAAGATATCGCTGTGCGTTTAAACATTCCTGTCGGAGAGGTTAATCCAAGGTAAAATCTCAACTAAAGTCGCTGATCTACAAAATAATAGGAACAGGCTTTGCATCAATGTCTGCTAACACAAATTATACTTTCAGAGATGCTAAAGCTTGTGTGGTCCATGGAGGAGAATTGAAGAGCATGTCTGAAGAGGTACTAGATGACATCCTCCAACATCATACTGAAATCGTGTTTGCTAGAACGTCTCCACAACAAAAACTGATCATAGTGGAGGGTTGTCAGCGACAGGTACTATTCAACCAATCCTGGTCATAGTAGTTGATTTTACTCCCATCTGTGTGACAAGCTTGTCCGTCCTTATCAGGGTGCTATCGTGGCGGTGACAGGTGATGGTGTGAATGACTCTCCCGCTCTGAAGAAGGCTGATATCGGTGTGGCTATGGGCATCTCTGGATCTGACGTGTCCAAACAGGCGGCTGACATGATTCTGCTGGATGACAACTTTGCCTCAATCGTCACTGGAGTAGAAGAAGGTATGAAAAAGTGATTCGAATTATGAAGATGAAAAATGAAACACTGATGCTTACTCTACAATGTGTGTCTTTTACATCAGGCCGTTTGATCTTTGACAACTTGAAGAAATCCATTGCCTACACACTGACTAGTAAGATCCCAGAGATGTCACCGTTTCTCATGTTTGTCCTCGTGGGTATTCCTCTACCTTTGGGCACAGTCACCATTCTCTGCATTGACCTGGGCACCGACATGGTAAGAGAAATATCACATCATTTCATGCACTTTTAGAATTGACCTTCCATGTGTTCACAGTTTTAACTTTGCTGCAGATTCCAGCCATCTCGTTGGCCTATGAGAATGCAGAAAATGACATCATGAAGAGACAACCCAGAAACGCTCAAACGGATCGACTGGTGAACGAGAGGCTCATCAGTATGGCATATGGTCAAATTGGTAAGAGTGGGGTAATATCAACAAAGAGCTCTGAACAATTTGAACTTTATCCACTGTTTTGAAAGAAGTATCAAAATCTTCATTGTACACTTCATTGAACTTGTTGTTCGCTGTGTTTGGTACAGGCATGATCCAAGCACTTGCAGGGTTCTTCACCTACATTGTTGTTATGGGTGAGAGTGGATTCTGGCCCAGTCTTCTGCCAGGACTACGAGTCGGCTGGGAAGATAGATCCATCAGCGATCTTGAGGACAGTTATGGCCAGCAGTGGGTATGTGTCTTAGCTTTGACTAACCCATTCCTCTATCATTCCTTGACTGAAATCTTAGAACAGGTGTGAACTCCTTAAAAAAGCAGGGACAATTGACCCTAAACGTATAAACGACCATGTAAATATTCATATAAATACCTATGTTTTTATGCTTCCTCTCTGCTTCTTAGACCCACGAGAGCAGAAAAATCATTGAGTTCACGTGCCACACAGCCTACTTCGTCAGTATTGTGGTCACGCAGTGGGGAGACTTAATCATTGTAAAAACCAGGAAAAATTCCATCCTACAACAAGGAATGAAGTACGTAATATACATAGACAAGTCACAGAATATCGGTCTGTTTATATATGTGCTTGCAGACATTGTGTTCAGTTCTAGCTTGTTTTATCTCTGAAAGATCTCCATTTCCAGTGTTTCATTCCTATCATTTGTCTCTTTTTTTCTTTCATAGGAACAAAGTCCTCATCTTTGCCTTTTTTGAGGAAGCTGCTCTGGCAGTGTTCCTGTCCTACTGCCCAGGGATGGACGTGGCTGTCAGAATGTATCCTCTCAGGTAGTCGAACATATTTCATCTGATTTTCAAATGTTTATGTGACTCCGAAAAGATCTGAATGCTCGGTTAAGCATTGACAATGATAAACATTTTTCATCTAGACCCTTGTGGTGGTTCTGTGCCTTCCCATATTCACTGCTCATCTTCGTCTATGATGAAATCAGAAAATACATTCTGCGGCAGAATCCAGGAGGTAATAACAGAAGCAGCCCACACAATTTATCAACCATAAAGTGGATCATTTTGCCACATATCACAGATTTTCCCCCTGAGATTAATGTCAAAATAACGTCAATATCTTTACTTTTTTCAGGCTGGGTGGAAAGGGAAACATACTACTGACACAAGATGGTTTTTTGCAAACACGTGCAAGGAGATGTTGTATGTGGTGTGCAAATACAAATAAATGTGTCATTTAAATGGAGCTGAGTTTGTGTGCTGAATATTTTCTGTTCAATGCTGAATCAAAATAAGGCTGGGGACAATAATGACCCATTTACAAAAGTGTTAGTAAACAATCACTAAAAAATCAGTATTAGGAGAAATCATCTGTAGCAAACATTAACAATCATAACAATCATACCAAGCATACGTTTATCAAGACATATGAATGAATACGAATAGCTATAGTGACTAATACTGAAACTCTACTTAACTTCATGTAAAAGTTGTAACATTTTTGAGTAAAAGGGCTGACCACCTGTAGCACCCTTTTTGCAAATGTAAAAATGATGATGCAAAGCAAAAAAGCTCACAATGGAAGACTAATGTACTTTATCTTAAGTAAATTGTTTTCAGCGACATTATACTGCATGCGACACTGCTACTTTAAGTTATAAAATTAGAGAATTACAAAAAAACAGGGAATTGTAATACTTTCAGAGGACCAGAGAACACACACTGACAGATAAAACCAAGTTCAATTTGATCCAGACGGTTGATACTTGGCCGCTCAAAGGATACAAGAATACATGTTTTACATTCAGTCATTTATCTTACAGAGAGAGGTTTGATTCTTAAATCTTGATCTCTTGAAAGCAGACTGGTTGGTGTCCAGCAGGAGGTCCAGAGGAGAGCTGGTTGTACACAACACGCTCAAGAGTTTTGCCATGAAGGGAAGGAGAGATACCGGTCTGCAGTTATCTAACAGTGCAGGACTAAGAGTGGGTTTCTTTAGTAGGCGTATTATATTTATTTATATTGTTATAGGCTTACCACAACCTAACAGACTTTAAAGCCATACAGTCTAATATGTACACATTTATCTCTAAACAGTAATTCCCGCCTTCTTACATTCGATTGGCCAATGGTCCAGTCCTAGACAGTTGAGGAAAGTTTGCAGCACCAAAATACAAATTTTATTACACACCGCAGAAACAAATGTCGGGTGTGACCCTGTGTGAGAGAATGGATGAGTGGCGTGAGAAAACAGTCAATTGCGTGAGTTTACGTGAGAGTTAGCAGCTGAATATGCGGAAATAGGCTTGATAAGATCCAACAGGCGGATGCCGTCAAAGTCCCGCGAGAGCCATTCGAGAACTATAAAGGTTTGGTTTCGAAACCCTCTCGAGTCACTGTGGGATGTTGCGGGGCTGCATCAAGTCTAACTAGCCCGATGTGATGTTTTATTTACAGTGATCGACATTCATAGCTGCGCAGACCGATCGGTGAATGACATCAAAGTCCCGCGAGAGCCATTCGAGAACTGACTGCTCCGTGACGTGTGCTCTCCAACATCGCTCGCGATACTTTAACGTCGCCGTCGCCTATTGGGTGGCGTCACATAAAGTAGAATACTGTTTAATTACACTCACAACACTCATCTAACAGTTTCTTCATTGTAAAGCTTTGATCGTATGAAAATAATCTCGTATCATATCTGGCAGAAGCAGCGATTCAAAACAAACTTTATCAGTCGCTAGTTTTGAATCGTCAATACCAGCTTTTCATGGTGAAACGGTTTTGTTCACGCGCTGAACCGTTCGTAGCGGTTTCTCAACATTAGCATGATACTAAAACGCTGACAACAACAACAACAACAACTCTGGATGAATTTGATATATGCAGCTACAATCCATAGAAACCAAACCTCAAATCATGACGTTCAAACACCTGCATGTGCAACATGTAAACGACTCAAGTGACGTAACTTTAACATGAAGGTTTCTGTGAGTATTGTTCTGATGGTGAGAAATAACACTGCTATTATAATGATATTTAATATGGAAACCGTTAATATTATTATTTTAAAAGGTCTTTAAATAATCTTGAATATTTTTGTCTTCTGTCTTTTTTCACATTAGCAATGTCACTGGTTGCCTAGCCGTTATTTGTTCATCTGTATTCTTGCCCATGTAACCACTAGATGGAGACATGTACTAGTTAATGCTGAGAAAGAGAGACTGTTTCAAACTACCCAGCTTCATAAGTGTATGGTGTTGAGTAGCCCTTTGGTTAAACATGGTCAAAACTGTGATTAAGTTTGGTTACAATGTTATTGTAAGTTTAAGTTTAAAGTTCGTGAAGGTCACCTTTAATGGTGAGCATCCCTTTGGCTTTCATAGTTGCTTTGTTATTTTGCGCCATAAAAGCTCTGAGGACAGTACAGGCCTTGGGGAGAGTTAGTCACGACACCACACGTGTCACTTCACATGTTGCTGGAGTTTTAACATACTGGATAGAAGTGGATTGAGTAACTGGCCACTGGTTTAGATGCTGTTTATTTGTGAGTTCTCGTGTGCCCTTGAGAAAACATTTCTGGTAATCCAACAGTGAGTCAGTCAGACACACAAACTGATATGATCCCAAATTGATTGTCCATTGTTAATGCTGTATGAGAAAGACTGTAAAAAGCAAAAGCACATAGACAGTCACAGTCTGGCTGGAAAATATTTCTTGACTCTTATGCCAGCGACTGCTTTAACCCCCACTCTAAATCTGATTATTGTTGGATGGATCTTTAGACAAAATTTTAGATGCTCTCTCATTTGTTAGTCAATGAGAGTAAGTCTTTTAATATTAGTTTATTTGCCCTAAGAAACGGATGGACAGAAAATTGTAAACTTACCGTATCACAGGTTTATATAAGGGCTGTAATGTTGTGTATGTGTGCATATCATCATTGTCCTTCCAAACCCTCAGAGGTTCAAACTATTTTTATTAACAGTGATGTCAAAGTTGCCCATCACTTTTAAGTACTTTTATTGGTTAGATATTTAGCAAAACCCAATGACTAACATAAAGAGTGACTAAAAATAATGATTTATGGCAAATCACAAAATATTGAGATATGAAGTTTTCGAAAGGACACCAGCGGTATTTGGATTTACTTGTGGAATCATTTAAAGTGATGGATGTTATATGACATGTATTTTAGTCTTAGGCAGATTGCAAGGGCTTTTGTCAGACTGGTAAATTAATTTTGTTATTTAATATTGAGCATTTGCTGGTTCGACTTATTTTCATTAAACTCTTGCATGACATGTGGATGAAGTTATCATGCTCGGTCAGAGTAATGCGTCTGGTATGCTGAGGAAAAAAAAGATTAACAAAACAACCCCTACTGTTTTACTTTGTGTGTGTGTGTACCTGTCTACCTATCTAAGAGGGGACCTGTCGTTACACATTCACCAAGAGTGGACCATGGAGCAAAGAGGGGAGTGTGTGTGTCCGTGTGTGTGTGTTTGTGTCCGTGTGTGTCCCTGTGTGTGTTTGTGTGTGTGTGTGTGTCCCTGTGTGTGTGTTTGTGTCCGTGTGTGTGTGTGTGTGTGTGTGTGTGTGTGTGTTTGTGTCCCTGTGTGTGTGTGTTTGTGTGTGTGTGTGTGCGCGCATGTGTGAGTCTGGTGTAATGCATGTAACTTAATTCGCATAATCTGTTCATGTGTTGCTGTCTGTATGAATACTTCTGCTTTTTTATCAGTTAAAATTGCTTGATGAATGTTAATCCATGGTTATAAATCAGTGCCTGTCAGGAAGGAAGAATATTTTACGGTGATCTTGTAAGAAGTAATCACGGTTGGGATTTCTGCTTGAGTCATTATTTTTCATAGACATCGATGGAATGAAATGGAGAGAAATTGAAAGTTTTGTTCAGGTCTCAAGAGTCAGAAATGTGTCTGTGATGAGAGTTTGAGAAGAGACGTCAACAATGTGTGAAACTGAGCTCAGATGTGTCTCATCTGCAGTCAAAAGTCAATATTAGTGAAGATCTCAATTTATACAAACCTTTACAATCTCCATTATGGTGCGTCATTCAACACTTCAGATTTTGTTTATTCTCTAAACAGATATCCAAGCAATATTTACACATCATGCAGCCAAATCATGTTTTTCTTGTAATCCTGAGAATATCCACAGGTTTGTGTACAGGCTAAGATTATGGAATAGAAAATCATTTTAAAACACTGGAAATCTGTTAGAAGTCCTTTAGAGTGAAGTGTAGGGTCCGCTGACAAATCCAAATCAAGATTTTACTAAATGGGAGAAACATCCAATTGAGAGCCTGCATACAGAAGTCTGTAATAATATCTTACAAGTGCACCGGCACACAACAAACAATGCATGCAGAGCAAACATCCACTGATCAGAAAGACAGAAAAAAAGGTCGATGAAATTGTGGAAACATGTAAAACACAGTGACACTCACATCATTCTAAAGCCCTGAAACACCACGAGATGAGCAAAGAAATGAATCCTCTCTTCAGTCCTGATGTTTCAGTCCTAACATCTACTGATGCTCTCAACAACACTGACACAATCACACTCAACACAATCACAACACAAATGGAAGAAAAAACGATATCACGCACTGGGAAACCCAAACAAAACAACCAAGTCAATTGCAATGTTATTTGTCTATAAAGAGAGAATACAGTCTGTACGCAGTGACAGATCAAAAACTAAGAGCCACGTTGACAAGATCCAGACTCCGTGGACTCAAACTCAATTCAATTCAAGTTTATTTATATAGCGTTTTCACAATGTGCATTGTTCCAAAGCAGCTCTACAGGAGCAAATAAGAAAACACAGCACAGTGCATAGTGTTTATAGAACAAGCAAGATCATTCTAATAGATAATATCTCATAAATAAATAGATGCAGTCTCCCCCTGAGCAAGCCAACACTGCCCTGTGGACTCCGTGGACACAAACTCACCATAGAGACGGGCAGACACACACAAAAACCTTTACTCAGTGTGTTCCCCTGCGGTGGAATGAACTGCCAGCCTCCACACGAACTGCAGCATCCGTCATAGCTTTTAGAAACCATCTCAAGACATACCTGTTCTGCATTTATTGGACTAACCAATAACTGTCTGTGATCTTGTGTGTGTCAAACAATCCTTTGCTTACTCCAGCTTTAGTCCTCCTAGCATGGGCTTATCGTTCTGTTTTAGCATGTTGCCAAAGTGTTTCTATGCTCTCCTACTTGTAAGTTGCTTTGGATAAAAGCGTCTGCCAAATGAATAAATGTAAAGGAAGGCAGATTTATCATGACTCAATGAAGCAACACTTTCTCCATTTGATAGCGTGTTCATTCGCGTGGCTAAAAGCAGCACATATTCCTGGAGCTCCAATGGTAAAGACTAAACATTTTCAATTTACAAAAAGAGAGCAGAACATTTCTTTGAGGTTTTGTGAAACAGAGATAACTGGGTGCACATCGGCCAGAATCGTGCAAAAGTTCCATCGCAAGAATTAAGCAGCTCACATCATTTTGAAACAAACTACTTTTTTATAGAGACCTTCAAACGAAAGGTTCCATTTCCTCTCCTCGCATTGCTTTTTGTGTGAAACAAGTTATTTGATCTGGCTTGTATGTAGTTACAAGTTACCTCAGCCCTGAGGAACATGAGGTTCAGTGAATGGGATCTTCTGGAGAAAACAGCTGCTTATTGTCCACCATGAGCCGGAGGAGGAACCAAAGACAAAACATTGCTCTGAGGTTGCTCTTTCGGAGCTCAGGAGTCTTAAAAAAGTTTGATCAACTTTGTACAAATAGAAACAAATGATCCAGTTGAATATATGTTCATGTTATTGGCTTTAAAACAAATGTAAATGTAGTTTTGTTTAAAGAATCATCCAACGTGAGGAAGCTTTTTCTTCCACTTGGTCACGCCCTGCCGACACAGGGAGGCCATTCTCCTCCAGAGACCCAAACGTGTGTCCTTATAAGCACTTAAGAAGTCTACCTTTGACCTCCATGTGTCTTTGACCAAACATTGTTGACATGTATCACAGGTACAGTCCAGCTTGTGTTCTCCAAACCCTAAGGCTTTCAAGCAAGATTAATGGAGATTTTTTGTAATGCGCCACATTAACTTTGAATGATATTTCCAAGTATTCACTCTTACAATTCTGTAGTAGAAGTAAAGTCCGCGAGGGGGTCTTTTTCTCAGGATAAGATTTTTTGGGCTGCCTTTACCTTTAATGGTTACACTTTCTACCGGTCATTTTACTGCCTAGACCTACGATGATGTCACATCTACTGGAAGAATCATGAAATTGGCCATTCACGGCTCACAGGCCGTCTCCGCTTCCGTGTTTGGCTGAAGAAACAAGCCGTAGCTCACTTTACCACATCAGACCGCAGCCGTGTTTGGACGGCCTTGTCTTGCCAGTTTACAGTCTTAACCCATGTTGTCTGTCTGGGGTGTAACATCACTCGCTGTCTGTACTAAAGGACCGCGGAGAGTCGGAAAGATTTTATTTTCTTTCTTGGCTCCGGTCTGACAAAGCCAGACTTGTTTGCACTTAGTCTGCTCAAGTTATGGCAGTTATGTCATGTCCCCGTTCAGAAGCTGGAATGATGCATCGGTGCATGTCTGGGTTGTGATATAAAGCTATTGGAAGATCAAGGTGCAAATATTGCTTTAATTCATAACCAAGAAAATCTTAATAATAATAATGACAATAATGTGAATTTTAGCTTTTGATTCACTGTAAAAAATCAATATGATGTTTACTTAATATGTTTAACTAAGCATTTTTTTAACATTGCATTAATACTATAATTTCAGAGCATGTAGATTATAGACCTGAAATGTTTTGTTTAACATAAAGTTAAAGATGTTCAAAGACTACCAACATTGCTTGTAAAATATAAAAAGAATGTCTATGTGTCTAAATTAAGCCTAAATTTGAGGTCTATGCATGTCAAGTTGATTTAACCATGCAAACTTTATTATTTATAATGCAAATTGATAACAAAATTCAATAATTAGCAGAGATGTAAATTATAAATCAATATTTTACGCAGCTAAAGCGATTCTCTCTCTCCGGGTTCAGCAGAGGTTATTTCAGCCCAGACAGACAGTTCTGTATTCAGCAGAAGACACAAACCTCAAATGAACCATCGATAGTCTCCTAAAATGTTGCACGGCTATGATAAATAAAATGTTAACCAGAATATCCTCCTCCTAATGTAAAAATATCTCCACCACCAGCCAGCATTTACTTGAGAAATTCTAACAAAAGCCTCCCTTCTTTATACGGGCCTGCGTTCAGCTGCTAGGCACCATTGAACCGGGGCTAGTTGTCACAACTTTTATCTCCAGGTTTACTTACATATCACTCTGTCCAGGGATAGTTTTATGGTATGTTTCTCCATATAAAAGTGGTAATTATACATTATATCTGTATTATTTTACATGCTTTGCCATCCATTACTATTGGTTTTAATCTTTCAGAGAGCTTACAACCATGCACAAATATTTTTCTATATGACATCACAGCCCAAAGTCACCAACAATGGGCTTGAGACTTTTGTAGTCCGTCGGCCAATCGAAATGATCCGGACGTCAATTTTCTGTGTCTCCTGCGAGTCGATTGGTCACATGGCTTCCAGAACAAAGATGGCGGATTGCCAGTTGTTGCCATTTAAAATGGAAGAGTATTTTTCCTTTGCCTTGTGAAAACAAGATTCTCAAACCTTTTGTGAAGTTTAGATATTAATGTAATGTTTATTTCAAATGCTAAAAACAACACCGTTCGCCCACATATGGAACATTTCTAGCAACAATAAGCACACAACAATGCTAAACAAGTCTCAACTGTTTTGCCCCCTCAAACAGAACTTATGGCTGCTGGGAAATACCTCAATTAGCACCGGGTCTCCGCCTACGATGGGGTCTGACTCATGCGGAGGACGGCAGGTCGGATTTTGAGTCTTTCTGGAGTTCCGGTGTTAAAGGATAGTCAAGGGTGTGCGGTTGTTGACTGGCTCCGTTTTGAGCGTGTGAAAGACACTCGGTGTGGAGCGCTGAAACCTTTAGCTTGCTAAAAAGCTGTAGTGGATTTATGGTAACATTCTGAACCTTACCGACGGGCCGGTGTTAAATACTGAGTTGGCAGTGGCTCTCATGAGATTTATCTCCAGAATATGCACTACAACAAATGCAAACTTGCCATTCCAAAGCGTTAACTGGAGTCAGCGTGACTTGTAATGGGAAAATGGCATTGGAATGGGCATTAAGTTTAGCGGGAAATAGCTTGGCATTAGAGAAGCCAGATGGAAACTTGACTGTAGAGTCTATTGTTGGTGTATTTGTGCACCACAGAGGGCATTAAACGGCTCCAAGTTGGTACTATAAAGTGATGAAACTGAAATTATGACTCGCAGGTACAATGAAAACTAGATGAAACTGCTTGCTGGGTCTTTTATTCACACACAACATTGATTGTATTAAAGCTGCAGTCTGTAACACTTTTCCTATTTTATCTTACAACTGATAAGTTATCTTCCTGGAAAAGAGAGTAACGCAGAGATGATGTATTTTTGTTTGTATAAAACACAGAGGCGAGTTACATTTGACCACTTCCGGTTCCATCTCACCAAAGTCAATGGATTTTTTGAATAGGTTTTTGGTTAAATGTGCCTAAAATAAGATCTGTTGTGAAAAAAACCTTGGAGTATTTTCACGTTTTGATCTATGACATAAAACACACCAATTATAACCCGCTCATGATTTTAAAAGCTTTATCGTGTCTCAATAGTTAACAAGCTTGAGATATTTCTTGTTCTTGGGCTATTGACACAAAGGTTACAAAATCTTCCAATCGACAAAAAGATTTCTTTCAGGAAGAAACTTTTTCAGGTCCAACTCTGATATCTCACACTGCTTCTAAATGAAAGTTTATCGTCCTTTTCACAGTTTGATATGCTTATAAACAAACTGTAGGTTTAATGATCAAGTGCTTTGTTCATATCAGGATTGTTTTATCATACGCAGACAGGATACAGACATGCTCGAATACAATCGTACAGCTGTTGGGTTACGTCACCCTCAGTTGGAAAGGACATTGAGAACCAATTCCTGAAGAAATCATAAAAGCTGAATTTGCTGAGAAGCAAAACCCCTGTGGCTCATTTAGTCTCAACAACACACTATATACAGCGAGACAGATTCATTTCTGATAAATGAGATCAGATCAGAGAGACTTAAAGTCAGGCATGATAAAGCAAACACATTTGCAGACAACCCTGAAGAACATGTTATTGCTCAAAGGTTGATTTTCCAGAGATTTTGTGCAGTATTTAGTTTCCATTTGCTCTGCATTTAGCCTCGTTGATGATTATAGGAGAAATAATTGAGATGTATCATATGTGTTTTATTTGTTGAAATATGATGATTATGTTTATTCTCTTGGGTTGTTTGTATTTGTGCATGTCCACACATTTAGTGTTAATATGTTTGCTTATGAAGAACAGACAGCACTATGAGTACTGGTGGATGGTGAGGTCATGTGCCATCATCATCCCGCTGAATCAACTCATGCCGGGCATGACATTCTAGTCTGGCCGAGGGGAAATAACCACAGCGAGAGAGACCAGAGTAAAAGAGCAAAGCAAGAGCAGAGAGGAGAGATGTACATCTGATGTGCTGTCTCTCATTTCATCAAATGTGCTTTAGTTGTCCATTTGTCTCCTTGCAGCTAAACTTGTGTGACTGAGAAGATATGAAATGAATGTTGCACTGAATTAATTTTATATGTCAAATGAACTCGGGTGTAGGATGTGGAACTATTTGGAAAATGTCTGTGGGAGGGACAAACTTAGACATTTCTAAAAGGGGTTTTTACGCCCCTAAAATGAATATTTATGGATATTGTTAATTACTTTGACTATTTAATTACTATTTCCATTTTTTGTTTGTAAATACCAACTGGAGTTAAAGTGATTTTTAGTGGATTTGTCCCCTTTAAAAGGATAGTTCGCCAAAAATGACAATTCCTTCGGCGTTGCTCTCTCCGGTCATTTCAAACCTGTATGAATTGTGATATTTTTACAGAATACACTAAAATGACAATTTTGAAGAACGTTTGTAACAATTCAACATTAGACCCCCTTGAGTTGACTTGACATATTATTTTGCCACGTTTTCAAAACACTTTTGGTTTTATTGCACAACACAATGTGTAGTATGTTTGCCAGCAAACTTGTCAAAAAATCGTCCACTAAGAAATAATCATTTTAATAAAGAGTTTTAGAAGGTTCTGTGTATAGTGCTGTGTCAGCCAGTGGCTTTAGACTTTTGTAGTTTTGTTTCAGGAGACAGGCTTTACAAGTGTGGCTCGGCACCTGCGTGTGTGAATGTGAACGCATGTGTGGGGACCAAATGTGTTTTCAAATTATTAAGAAACAAATGAAATGTTGTTTATTTGAAAATGCAGAAAGGTTTGCGTGATGGTTTAGGGTAAAGAGGGGAATATACAGTGTGAACATTATAAAAGTCGTTATGAGTCACAAACGTGCATGTGTGTCCCACCCTCTCCGCTGGTTTCCAGACACTGTTTGGTCCTCACCAAAGTGTGTTGACTGAAGTCCCGCTCACACTCCGTAGTCATTTTAAAACCGCTCTCCTCTTTATCTGATCACTCAGAGATGATCTTGTGATTGCTTTAGCATGAGCTGTACTGCAGATCTTCTGGCTTCCACAACAGTGAAGAGAAATAGATATTTAGTCTCCAGTAATGAGACATCCACAGACAATGCTTTTGCTCAGAGGTTGCTCTTTTATTGCTCAGAAGATTGGATGAAGTTCTCAATTGTGTTGAGGATCAACTTAGTCTCCAATCTTTTTCTTAAAATGAATTGAAAGGAGGTGTAAATGAATGTAGATTGTAGAGGTAAAACAATCTGGATTTGAGTTAATGTGAAGAGAAATGTTTGAGTCGATATTGAGACTTGACAAATCTGAGCTCAGTTTGACACGTTGTTGTTGAGATCTCTTCTGAAACTCTTATGGAGAGGTTTGTGAGTTGAGATGTGGGAGATGTTTTGGGTCACAATGTGAAAGATGTCTTTCTCCAAAACATGTAAGTACAACAACCATGGAGCAGTCGTGGTGTGAGAGAGCGTCTGGACAACCATCAGCGTTTGCACACAGTCAACAAACCAACGGATGTCGGTAACGCTGATTCATTGAGTTTCCCTGAGGACAACACATCCTCGCCGGTCCAGGACCGATCCAGCGCTCACCGATGTGATGAGTGTCCCGGAAACTTGGTCTGTTGAGACATCACGGTTATGTGGAATGCCGCACGTTGTCAAAGCCTTGTCATCGGAACATGATGTGGACGAGGTGAGGTGACGTTCTGCTAAGAGATTAGTGAAGAGAAATCTGAATTCTGTGGGTGAATGTGAAACCGTTTTCATGTGAAGGTGTGAAGTCAAGAAGACAGAGAGAGAGAGAGAATGAACGCAGAGCCCAACGGACAAACACCAGTTTATCAAGAACTTCAGTGTTGGATTGTGTCATTGTTTTAATAATCCTTGGCGTAAAAAATAGCTCTAAAAGTGATTGCAAAGAATATCTATTCTCATTTGCTTCCTTCACAGAAGAACGTTGTACAGAGCAAAATGACGCCATCATGCAGATGTGGGTGTTCAAATGATCCCAAACCTCTCAAAGCAACAGCTGACTTCTCATTTCAGTCTTGTAGCTTTTGCCTTCAAGTTGATCACATCCCACCCTGAATATAAATGTTCTCTTTCTGAAAACACAAACAAGCATGTTTTGACCCCAGAAGACTGTGATTCTCATGCCTTTTACTCACAAATGTTTCCAAATGAGTGTGTTGAAAAAAATGATAATTAATAATAACCTTTTTATCCAAGAATCGACAAGAAAAGACCATCTGACCATCTGACTTTTAGAATAATAGTAAACTAGTTCTACTTATTACTATTTGAATAGTAATCTTAAGAATAATAGTAAACGCATTAAAACCAATGGAATAACAGCTCTTTGAATCATGGATCACATTTGATCAAAGTGTGTAGTGAACCCTCGCTTGTTTAGAATTTGCACAAATGTTCTCTTGCCGTTTTTAAATACATTTTAATGAAATAAAATGTTCTTTTTGTTGATATATTTTGGTTTTGTAATGCAAAAATCTGTTTGCACACTTATATTTTTGTCTACAAAACTTTTGTTTTGTGCATACACATTAAGATCAAAAGACTTTTAAAATCACCAGGAGAACTTTCGTTAAGTGATCTTGAATGTTTCGGTAACGTCTTTTATTCTATAAACTAAGCTAAACATTTCATCTATTCTATACATTGAATTATCACTTTTTAAATATCTGTAACCTCTTCTGTCAATAGGGGGCGATAGCACAGGCCTTCTTACGTCAGATGTGTTTGTGAGAGGAGAAAATATGTCATCACTTCATAAGGTCACACCACAGGTACATCACATCTGTTCTAACTGTAGAAATATAATCTACACAGAGAACATGTTGCCATGGCTATACATTTCACTGGGAGTTTGCTTGCCAAATACAAGCTGTTCATTGCAATAGTGACATCTGTATATAATTTTGCAAAGCTTGACAGGAGTGCTCTCCACAATGATATAGGAAGGAACTGCAGCGGATTACATATAATGGCCAACAATGAAGGCTCTTCTCAAACACTGTAAATGATGAATTTGAGACTCATTTATATCAGCACGTGCCAGCATGTTTCTGAGGGAAGGTGAAGGAGAAGTGCGAGGCTCAGAGAGGCATGTGGACAGACTCAAGAGGGTTCTGGAGAATGTCTGCTCGTTTTTCAGCAGGTGGTCTGGGATATATCAATGTCCGTGGACTTCTCCAACCACCATTACTGCTTGTGATACATTGCTTTGCTATATGTGAATAAGAAGAAATAAACACAGGGGAGGATTAGTGAGTGATTTTGTTAGACGAGTACATTTCTACTCATCATGAAAAACAACCGATGGGTTGATCAATGAAGTCTGCCCCCAAATTAGATTAGCATTACAATAGAAGTTGTTTGTATAAACAACATAAAAAACAGCCTGAACACACAAGGATTCATACCTGTCTTAAAAGGTGACTCATTCGTGTGCATTTTTTTAACATTTACATTTAGTCATTTAGCAGACGCTTTTATCCAAAGCGACTTACAGGTGGAGTAAACAATGGAAGCAATTGGGACGGCATAAGGACAACAAAAAGCATAAGAGCAATCAAAAAGGTTCATTTTAAGGTGATTTAAAATTTTTCCATGTTAGTTACCGTTTTTTGCAGTTTTGCGTTGTCCTTTTATTATTCCTATTTATGTTTCATTTATTTTATTTCAATTGAATCATTTTTAATCTTTTTAATGCTTTAGCAATGAACTGAAATAAGTTGAAGTTGAGGTAACATTTTCCATTTCCATTTAGTAAAAGTCCATCAACTAATATTTGGGTCTGTGTTTTGTTTCAACTGAAATGTTGAAGCTGTACAGTTTTAACCCTGTTTACCCTTGTAAAATGGTTAAGAGCTGCCATGATGTTGTGTTAAAATACTGTACATATCAATAACACATCATAACATAACTACATTTAACATTTGATTGGGCTTGCGTGTGCAAGTTTGCTGGGGTGTTCTGTGTGGTTGTCAGGGTGTTGCTATGTGGCTGCAAAGGGGTTCTTGGTGTTTTTATGTCATTGTGCACTTGGTGTTTTAGGTGGCTGCATTCCTGCCCCGCGTAGCCCTGCCTTTTATCACCCAGCGGGCCGAAAGTCTAAGTCTTAGTACAACTTAGAGTAACGTGTACAAGACACACAACTTGATGGGTACATGGCAAAGTTTAAAATGTTGAGGTTGTGCACCAAACACAACAAACAAGTAAGAAACGAATCCCAGTTTACATGCATTTGACCTTAGTAGCATATTATTTACCATTTTGATTGTAGTAGGTAGAGAAGACTGATCTTGCATGCAATCAGAAAGTGCTTTCACAAAAAAAGCACAAAAATTGCAACATCTGCACTTGGAAAGGAATGTCAACTGCTTAGAAAAAACCGTCTCGCTGCACTTCAACATTTGGAGGATTTGTAAACCTTTGGAGAACATTGGGCGGTGAAGTTACTGTCAGTGAAGTTCTGTGTTCCATCAGTCGAAGGGGAAAAGTTCAGCAAAACAGCCTTGGGAAACATTTTTGTAATGTTTAACGGCAATCACATGCACTGATTTATATTACATGATGTCCACGTATAACAAATCTACAGTTGTGTAAGAACATCCCGAGCAAAGCTTTCTCTGTGACGTGTGTTTGAATAGCAGCTCATCTGCAGCATGTCCATTACAAACAAAACAAAACAAGATGTGATGTGATGATGTGATGTGATGGATGGAATAAACGTGAGAGGCTGTTTTGGATGTTTTTGAGTCATTGCTTGTTGTGTCAATTCATCTCTGAGTCATGAGGTTTTTGAACCTGAGTTCTGTGCCTCGGGTGTTTCTGTCTGTTTTCGTGTGTGCTTGTTTGCGTCTGGTCCTTCACAACACTGCTTTACTGTAATTGCATATGAGGTGTGACAGGACTTTATACTGCGGGCCAAATCTCTAAGACCCTATTGCTTATAAATCTTTACAGATAGTTTTATGGTCATGACACAATTTAAATGAATTGTTCAGTTGAACATTTCTATATGAATGTGATTGATATGTCCCATAAAACCCAATGACCCAATTCAGCATCTGAAAATGTTCCAAAGAGCATCTTGTGTGCTTCAACAGACATCTGACCTTAACATTGGCGTTACTGATGTGTCACAAATTACTTCACTTTTTCATTTGTGACCTAGAAATAGTTTATTTATAAACATTTAAAATAAAGTTTGAGTTTCTTGTTTAAAAGAACGCATTGCGTGTAGAACCCATTGACTTCCATTGTATGGATGCCAAACCACTGAGACATTTCTCAAAATATCTTCTTTTGTGTTTCACGGAAGAAAGAGTCATGCAGGAGTAAATGATGACAGAATGGTCCTGTTTTTGAGGGGAACTATCCCTGTCCAAAATCAAAAACACACACTTCGCCTCTGAAATTATGATTGATGTATTTTACAGATGCGAAAATAAGAGTTTGATGACCAAACTTACAAATATCTGCCGATTGATAGTTTTACATTGAGTCATACTGTATGTGGACAGCAGAAAGGACATCAGATCCTGTATGTAAACTCTTGCGTGGGTCTCATAATGCTCAATCTTTTCAACAGCAATTTCCCTTTTCACTTACTGACTTCCAGGATCACCTTGGCTAGACGGAGAAGGTGCACATATTTTCCACCCATAAAACTAAACACAAGGCATGATGGGTAAGTAACGTGTGCCCAGAAACACTCAATTGCCTGTTTCCACTTTATTTGACATGGAGGAATGTTGAACGAAGCCATGACACAGCAGAGAGTTTGTTTGTTTTGTGTTTAATCAACACGGGGCTAAACACTATGAAGTTCAACAAAGCTGCTTAAATTGCTACAATGATTTCAGCTTTGACCATTGACGTCAGTTTTCTAAATGCACAATGCTTTGTTTGTTTTTAGAAAATGTGCTATTCGTAAAGGAAGATTAAATCGAAGTTTTATTGAGAGTATTTGTCTCTAAATTCATTGATAGACTTCAAATAAACTTCTCATTTGCATGCATTCGAAAAAAAGTACGATATTTGCCCATGCACAATTACATCGACACATGAATAATATGAAATAGCAAATGTTTCACCTGTGAACTCCAAATGACCGTTACCTGCGGGTTGATGAGTGCGCAGGTGATTCTGGTGTCTTTCCCGGGGAGGTTGGAGCAGTTTCCCGACACTGACGCAGAGACTGGAGAGGGTGAGACAGATCCCTCCCCTCGAACCTTCTCTCTCCACACTGGGCACCATAAATTCCCCCTTTAAAAGAGGGCTCGTCCCATAACAGCCGGACGCGGAGGTTCAGTGGATTCAGGGGGATATCAAATACTGGACATCAACGTTAAGTAAAGCAAGTCTCTGCTGTTTTTCGAATCGGGTGACAATGACCCGGAGACCGGTGATGAGGCTTCTGGTGCTGTTGTGCATCGGCGGATCTGTCCACTGTACGCAATTATCGGTGGACCCGGTTTTGGAAGAAGCAAAAAGTTTAGCAATGCATTCAAGTATGTTCATGAATTATTGATTGTGTTGATGTGTAATAATGCTCGATAGATCGATAGATATTTCTGCTTTTTCACCACAGGTGGCTGTACCGAGAACGGGCGCGTTTATAAGTCGAACGATGAGTGGGAGCGTCCCTACATGGGCAGCACACTTCTGTGCACTTGTCAGGGGGCTTCGGGGGTCAAGTGTAAATCCAAGCCTGCAGGTGAGGTTCGACATGCAGTGATTTAAGCTTTTATGCTTCATAGGCATACGCGTCAGTATCTCTGTAAAAGCTTATGAATGCGCGTCGCGCGCAATTACGCACGCATTTATAAGCTCTCAGCGGGGTGTTTGCTCATGTTCAATGGTTGATATGAAGTTTTGTTTGTCCTGGTCGTGCCCTGGTTTCGAGATTGATCGTTTGTCTGCTCGGCTTTCTTACATCTATAGCCGAGGAAACGTGCTATGACAAATTCAACGCCCGATCTTACCGAGTCGGAGTAACCTACGAGCGACCCAAGGATGGAATGAAATGGGACTGTACCTGCATCGGGTCTGGAAAAGGCAAAATTAGTTGCACCACCGCAAGTAAGTCCTGTCGAGTTACCAAAAATAGAAACGTAGAATATATTTAATGATTGTAATGAGAATTGTATTCATTTGAATAGAAACTATAATGGTCTGTGTGGTTACTGGTAATGTGGGATATTACCTTTCTTATGGGAACCAATAGAACACCATTAAATCTTAGTGGAATAAGACCCACAGCACTTCATACATGAATGTTTGTTATGCTTTTATTGTATTTTGGTAATGAAAACTATTGCGATAGTGTTTCTTAATGCGTAGTGAATACAACCAAGCTGTGTTTACTAGCAGATGGTTGATTTTACATTTAGGATTACATGATTATGTGTTATGCCTATAATAATGTCATTTGTGCATTGAACTGATCAGCTTTGCTTGCACTCAGATCGCTGCCATGAAGGAGGTAACTCATACAGAATTGGGGACACTTGGACACGACCCCACGACACAGGAGATTACATGCTTGAGTGTGTGTGCCTTGGCAATGGAAAGGGAGAGTGGACCTGTAAACCTGTTGGTGAGTGTGTGTTTTGTCGTCCGTAGAATCATTGGGACTCCTGCATAAAAAGACTAACTTTGATCTTTGGGAATGTATGTAATATATCATGATTTTTAAAAGGTTATAAATGTGGCTTTTTAAGTGATGACTCCCTTGGGAAAGGTAGCTTGCCAACCACGCCCAACCTGAACGAGTTAAATGAAAACTCTGCTGTTTCTTGACAGCGGAGAGTTGCTATGACGACACACAGGGAACCTCGTACATGGTGGGCCAGACATGGCAGAAACCCTATCAGGGCTGGATGATGGTGGACTGCACGTGTCTGGGCGAGGGTAACGGACGCATCACCTGCACCTCCAGAAGTAAGTCTGTGCTAAATTGGAATCTTTTTCTTTTTCAGTTACCTTACTTTGGCTTGACCAACGAGGTAAATCTCCTGCAGCGTTGCATGAAGTTACCGCAAGTATTTCAGGGCACACGTTCTAAATGAACAAAATCCAGTTGTTGTTTTCACATTCTAGTGGTACAACGGTTTCAAATGATGAAGTTGCTGAAGAGATGCCCAGTATTTTTCAATGCCTCCTTTCATGACTCGGTCATTTTTTGCATGCCACACCCTTATTACATCATCTCCATTGAGGTCTGCACGACTCCTGTGGGCGGCTCAACGGCAACATGCGCGTGGAAAATCTCTGCCTGCACTTTCCAGGGCTGATGATGCCAAGAAACTTAACTTCCTTCATCTGTCTGGAAAGCGTCAGCAAACACTTTTATGGTGATAAAAAAGACGACCTGCTGAGGTGTGATGGTGTGCAGGTGTTTCTTAAACACGTCTGTGCCCACAAAATTGTGCAGAGGGAGCTGGCTGGATGTTGTGCTTGGCACCTTTAAGAAATCATTATCGCCTTTGAGGAATCACATGGTCGTAGCTGAAAAAGTTCATTGATTATATGTGATGCCTTTTTCTAGATCGTTGTAATGACCAGGACTCCAGAACCTCGTACCGTATCGGCGAGACCTGGAACAAACGGGACTCCACTGGAGACACCCTGCATTGTCTGTGCACCGGCAACGGACGTGGAGAATGGAAGTGCGAGAGACAAGTCGCTACCCTCTCCAACCCTGGCATCGGTGCGTGTGCGGCGTTCTCTAACGCCAGTGAAGTTTTATTGGAAGGAACTTGATTTAATTTGCCAGTTCTTCACAGTTTTGGTCAATAAAGGTTGACGTGATGACTCACCGATTGATCTCTATTCGATATCTTTTAGGGTCTCGTTGAATTATCGCAGGATTCTGTTTTCTTTCATCCAGGTACCAGAGCTACAGTCGATCTTGTGGTCCGACCGATGACGGAGCAAATCGACGTTCTGTCCGAACTGCTTGAGGAGGGCAACTGCAAAACGGATTCGGGTGTGGCGTATTCCAACGGGGTGAGCTGGATCAGGACTCAGGGCAGCAAGGAGATGCTGTGCACGTGTATCGGTGGAGGAATCAGTTGCGAGGAGCGCGGTAATCCTTTGTTCGGATGTGAAAGCCTCTACATCCCACTACAGTAGTTCCTTCACTTTTAATAATGTTGTTTTTTGTATCGGTTTACGCAGACGGACAGTCGCAGGTTTATGGCGGCAACTCTGGCGGGCAGCCGTGCGTCTTCCCCTTCGTGTTCAGCGGAAGCACACACTACTCCTGCATCTCGGAGGGTCAAACCGATGGCCAGCTGTGGTGCAGCACCACCTCCGATTACGACAACGATGCCATGTACTCATTCTGCACTCAGAAGAACCGTACGTGAATCCTCAAGTGAGCTGTTGCTCTTTCTGATGATAACACGTTTTTCTAATCGCGCCGTCTATCGACCTTCTAGTGCTCGTGACCACTCGAGGAGGAAACTCCAACGGAGCGCTCTGCAAGTTCCCCTTCCTCTACAACGGACGGAACTACACCGACTGCACATCTGACGGCCGGCGTGACGGCATGAAGTGGTGCGGCACCACCACCGACTATGACAGAGAACAAAGATATGGATTCTGTCCCATGAAAGGTCAGAGTAAACATGATGAATTCTCCTGCGGTTTGTAACGGTATACCGTATTGCATCGCGGTATATCGCGGTGCTGGGCCTACACTTTTCCTGTGACATGCGTCAACATACTTAACGTTTTCTGTTTTCAATGTTGTGCTTTTACTGCTTTAATATGCTCTTGCTTTCAATTGAGCTTTTGTGTTCATTTTTTATGAAATTAAAACCAGAGGGTTGGATTGAGTCTTTAACGTTGCCAGATATCGCGATACTGTCGTATTGTGAACGCAGTCTTGTGTATTGCAGGGCAGTGTTGGCTTGCTCACCGGGAGACTGCATTTATTTAATTATTTATCAGATATAATTTATTAGAATGATCTTGCTCGCTCTATAAACACTACCTTTTACCTTTCTGTGTTTTCTTACTTTCTCCTGTAAAGCTGCTTCGGAACAATGCACATTGTGAAAAGCGCTTTATAAATAACATTTCATTGAATTGTGTTGTGTTGTATCGAATGGCGATACATTATCATCACATTTCTTTTTTTCACCAAGTGTTTCATGAACTTTATGATCTATTTGACCTTACTATGGAGTTTTATAGACGCTTCTAACGGCTTCTTGTTTAATGGCTTGCTTATGCGATCGGCGATCTGTGAAGGAGTTCTCCAGCCGTATTGAAAAGCCTTTAAGGACGGGGGAGTTTGTAAGAGCGAGTGTTGATCGGTGGTCTGGATCAGTCAGGGTTCGTCATGGCCTGGTTTCACACTGACCTTTGCATAGAGATAGAAATCGCTTGATGTAGTTAGCATGCTGCTGTATCAACTGATTTCGACTTTTCTGCGTGTCTTTGTTTTATGATGCAGCTCATGAGGAAGTGTGCTCTGCCAATGACGTCATGTACCGCGTTGGAGACGAATGGGACAAGCAGCACGACACGCTCGGTCACATGATGCGCTGCAAGTGTCATGGGAACGGCCGCGGGGAATGGAACTGCATTTCACACACGCAGCTCCGAGGTTAATTGAACTATTTCACTTATTGGTCTGTGATGTACAGAAGGTCAAGTCAAGCAGATCTTTTTGGTGAAAGTTTTTGCTTTATTGCGAAACAGCTGTGTAGAAAATGTATCGTGGAACAAACAGAGAATAAACCAAGAGTTTGGTTCCTGTAATGAGATAAGTTTATACGTTTTTTAAATGTTCATTCCCATTAATATCAATCAAACTGCAGACGGGTTGTTTTGATTTAAGCCATAATAACTCAAACAATACAGCCAACTAACACAATAAAACATAATGAAAAACTTGATTTTTCTCATTTTGGAAGCAAACTCTTTATATATACTTGTATAAAAATCTTTTAAAAGAATAATAATAGGTAAAGTAATAGACTTTTACTATAATCCACACCATTTGTGTTTAGACCAGTGTGTGGTGAATGGCCAGACGTACGAGGTGAACGAGACTTTTGAGAAGCGACACGATCAGGGCTACATGATGAACTGTACGTGCTTCGGTCAGGGCCGCGGACGCTGGAAGTGTGATGCCATCGGTAAGTCTGTTTTCTCCTGTTCCATGTCTCCAACAAAATCTCAAAAGTTTCCTTTAAAAGTTCAAAGTGTCTGCCTTGTATTTTCAGCACGAATTGTCCACATTTCCTTCGATTGAAAACGAACAGGAGAAATAGAAATGAAACAATGGGCTTTGCCAAATGAAAGAGGGGGGAAACGCATACTTTTACTGTATGTGCACATGGCATTCATGAAGAAGTTTCTTGTTTAGATCAGTGCCAGGAACCCGACACCAAGGAGTTTCACCAGATAGGTCAGACGTGGAACAAGGTGATCCAGGGCGTCCCTCACAGGTGTTCGTGTCATGGTAATGGCATAGGCGAGCTGGCCTGTGAATCCCTGCAGTCAGCAGGTAAGAGATCTCACAACTTTCAAAACGTCCAAGCAAACAAGAATCCAGGGTTGCCAGGTTTTTGTGTCACTCTACATTTGTTGTTGTGTTTCAAGGGACGAAAGTGGCTAGATTTTGTTCATCAGCTTTTATTCCCGATGTAAGGAAAGTTACAGTTTCGAGTGTAGGTTTTTGGGCTGGGTTCATCGGACAGATTTTGTCTTGCAGATCTGGCAACCCTGTTGGATCCCTCTCACTCTAAAGGACGAAAAAAACGTGTGCCTTATGCATTATAGTTTTCTAGGCATCACGCAAGGACCTGACAGAAACAGAAGTCGTCATTTACAGAGAATCTGGCACTGTGTTCGATCTTTTTGTGTTCTTGTGAGCGCTTGGCCCAACGCTTTTATTTTTGTCTCTGGCCGTAAAAGAGGGTTTGATGGCTTTTAATAGAGTCCTCCAATGTTTACCTGAGAACTGCACCAAATGGCCTGTGAGCGTAGCCGGCGGTATTATCAGAGACTTGGACATTTGTTGCCTTTTTTGAAAGAAAAGTGTGAGCTATATTTTAAGAACGTAGCGTGGCCATCTGTATAGGATTTGATCTTTAGCGCAGTTTGAACAGAAGGTCACCAATGTGAAGTTTTCTTGGAGGTTTGTGGAGGTATGTGGTGTGACACAATAAAGGCAGTTTTACGGTCTGCCAAGGGAAGCAAAGAGAAGAGAATTGTTTGAAATGACCTCACTGCTTTGAATTGCATGCAGCTGTTAAACCAATCTGGGATAATAAAGGATAAAGTGGGCGAAGAACATCATGGCCGAGTGTGGTTTTTAACACCGCCCCCCGGACCCTTCAACCCCTCTCGCCTGACAGAATGCACTGAAACCACCGCTGCTGTCTGTGACGATAGATTTGACCGTCCTCTCCAAACACCAATCAGTTTTCTTTGTTTTTCTTTTCTTCGCAGTCAATTGTTTGTTTATTAAAGTCACCTTATCTGGCATTCGATATTAAAACGACTGTAAATGATGACCTTTACACTATAACAGAGGCTAACCGGACACTGACATTTACTTCCAAAAGCTCCTGTTCGCGTCATCATCACAGAAGCTGGAAGTCAAGCCAACTCTCATCCCATCCAGTGGAGCGCCCCTCCTTCTGCCCACATCACACAATATATTCTCAAGTGGAGAGTTGTAAGTCACGTGACGCACTTTTACATGGCATTATGGGATAACATGACATTTCTATACAGTTCTCTTGGTCTTGATTCTTTGAAGGAGAGACATTAGGTCCATGTTTGTGCACAGGTTGAGATTTCAACATTCACAAACAAGCTGAAAACCTTGAACTTCAAAACACACATTTACTCATCATTCACTTGACTGGAGTCTTGCCAAACTGTTCAAGCAGCTTTTTATTAACTAGAACAGAAAATGTGTGTACAACTCCATTATAAAGTATTACATGTTCATCTCTCTAATGGTATTTGGACAAGATGTATTTATTCAGGTCTGAAAACATGTTATAAATACATATATATATTTAACATTTTATATTTATTTGGACAATTTTACATTTTCAGGACAGAGTACATTTGTTTTTACATTTTATTTGGACTTTATTAAATGTTTTTATAATGTTTTATTTATTTTTTAAACATCTTATAATGATTTGGACAATGATTTATTTTTAGGACAGAGGACATTTTTATTGTTCTCAATTTATTTTTTTACATTTTATATTTATTTGGACAATATAACATTTTCAGTCAAGAATACATATATATCGTTTTACATTTATTTAAAAAAAAAATATTTTGACAAAATTACTTCAATAAAATGTTTCTCAAGGCTTTAAAAAACTTGATCTGAAGGCATTTGTCTAAATTGTATTTCTGATTTATTAAATACTGTGTAATATATTATATGTTTAAATCACATATTGATTTCATTAGAATATAATACAATTTTGAAACATTATTATATGTGAACTTGCATAGCGACATGTTTTTAGTGAATATTTCCCTTTCGCAGAAAAATTCCCGCTCGCCCTGGAAAGAAGCGAACATTCCCAGTCACATAAACTCGCACACCATTTCAGGATTGAAATCAGGTTTGACCTACGAGGGTCAACTGATCAGCATTCTGCGCTACGGACCCCGAGAGGTCACTCGCTTTGACTTCACAACTACATACGGCTCTCGTGAGTGAATTCTTCCTTTTTTATTTCTATTCATTCTGTTCTTCTTTCTGTCCTATTGACCGAAAAAATTGCCAAAGCGCTCATGATCTGATGGAATCATTTATTGTATTTATCACTTTCATTATTAATGCATTAGTGACGGTGATCAGACTTGACTTTCTTTGCCGCAGTGGCTAAAGTGGAGGGCGATACCACCCAGCATCTGCCCGAAGTGGACACCTCGGAGTCGGTTACCGAGATCACGTCCAGCAGCTTCGTGATCTCATGGGTGTCTGCGTCCGACACCGTGTCTGGATTCCGAGTGGAATATGAGCTCTCGGAGGACGGAGACCAGCCACAAGTCATCAGTGAGTATCATCAGACGGGCTCGTGTTGAAGAACGACCGGAGAGAAAGCTTGAATGTTTTGTTTTGGTGTTTAAATACAGACCTCCCAAGAACAACTACGTCAGTGAACCTCCAAGATCTTCTGCCTGGCCGTAGATACAGCGTGCAAGTGTTCGAAGTCAATCCCGAAGGAAACTCCAATCTCATCCTGACCACCGCGCAGACCACCGGTGAGCTGACCATGGCCGTTGTGTTCACAGATCGCTTTTCTAATGTTTTTCTATGATGGCCCAACCTCGAGTCTCGTCCGTCTCGTTCCAGCACCCGACAGCCCAACCAATCACCAGGTCGCAGACGTCCGGGAGAGGTCCGTCATGATCAGATGGTCCAAACCCAGCGCACCAATCACAGGTTAGCGTCGGTGAAACCTTCAACTACCCTCAAAACTGTCTACTAGTGGTATAATAAAGAAAGGCGCGTGTTTAGGTTACCGTGTGGTTTACACTCCGTCGGTGGAGGGAAGCAGTACCGAGCTCATCCTGCCCGAGACTCAGACGTCTGTGAAGTTGGGTGACCTTCGACCCGGCCTGTGGTATAACGTCAGTATTTACTCAGTGAAGGACAACATGGAGAGCGAACCTTTGGACCTTCAGGTCAGCACTTCTGGAAAATCACAACCTGGTAAGATGACACATTTCAAGCATTAACATTCCATGCAGAATCGTTCACATCTACATCCTGATGCATCGTAAAAACAGCACTAGATGTTCCACAACTCGGTCATCGCTAATGGTTTTATCGCGGTATCTTCCGCTTTGTAAAAAAATATGAATCTTGAATTTGGTTTATTTTGTCTGTTATTTAGTCAATGAATCACACTGAAAACACAAGTGTAGGGAGGCAGAGAGTGTTTGTGACAACCATTTAAATGGCTGCTGAATAGTTTACAATATGTGTTGAAATATCACGATATCTGTGACTGCAGTTATTGTCACACTTCTAATGTGGACGCTAATATAGTTATATAAGTTACTGTTCTTGGTGTGCATGAGCCTTAACTGCAGCACCAACACACACATTTATTTGTGTAGACATCTTTGTTTGAAAATGTCAGGATTTTTTAAGAGGCTGTTGATTCCTTTTTCTCCAACTGGAGGTTTTTGGCCCGAGTAGCTCAGTTTGTCTCTCACGTGTACAGATGTCTGCCAGTTCTCTGTCTCTTCAGGGTATGAAGTGACACTAGCAGACGCTGGAGTTGGGAGTTTTAGTGTTTGCTCCGAGCCGCGATGACCTTATAAGGATGGACTGGGAAGATTTGAGTGTGTTTTTTGTGCTCTCCCCAAATAGTGCCAGTTACCGTCTCTTTAGCAAACACGCTCTTTCTTATGAGATCTCTGTTCTGTCTTAATACATTTAAGACAGAAAAGCTCTTTATGTTTTTGGAACGCTCCCTAAAGCGTTTAGTGAGTATATACAGAGATTCTTAATGATACAACTATTTATGTTTCTGTTGCTCATGCTGTGGAGGAATGTGAGCAAATACCTCATCCCAAATATGAACCTGTGCTGCTTGTGTGAAGACCTCAAACTGTACACCCTGACAATGTGCTATTAGTATTCTTTTTCAAACTAAGTATACTTTCAGTCTACATTTTATGTACTTTCTTAGAAATATTCGTAAAATTACACTTAAAGGCGCAGTTTGTCAAATCCGCCGCTAGAGGGCGCACATTCAGAACAGATATGATCAACAACGGCGTAGCTTGACGCTGTAAAGGGGCGTTGAATAATGGGAACTGTACAGCTAATAATCAATCAGATGTGAATGAGAAGTCACGTTTATGGATGATGTTAAGTAATATAGTTTTATAAATGTTGCGTTTGATGACGTGATTTTATTTCATTATAATGAATTAGCTGTAGTTCATAAAATTAATGTATTACTATGTAGGCTACGATTACTGCTTGTTCAGTAGATATATGCATGACACTCGTGCTAAATTAAGAAAAAGACATTCAAACAATAAGATTAACCTTGCTGATCGATATAATAATCATAGGTTTTCTGTCAGTAAAGGAATGTAAACGGTTGCTCACCTGTCTAGTAAAACACATGCATCAGCTGCAAACAGTAAAGAATAATTGTGCTCAATAACGACTGCGCAAAACAAGATGGTCGCTTGACAGACGCTACAAACTAATACTTCCGCATTTGTCCACGAGACTGTGTTGTCATGGTTTCTACGGCAGTAAAAACCGAGGGTGACGCCAGAGACTGTGTTATTAGTGAGATGCAAGGTCTGGAGAAAGCATGGATCACGTGAAGCACCTCAGCCAATCATGTGACGGCCTCTGGTCTGCTTTCCTGCATTCCGCTGAAGGTTGCAGGCTTTCCGTCTAGTGTCTTTGGTAATGCAGATATGATGTCATCGACCGGCGACTGCCCCGTGTCACTGGTTAAAATGACCATTTTCTCATTTTCTTTACAAATGTTGGAAACCTTTGAGATATTGTAAGTACTCAACTGAACAAAATATATAACACTGGCCTTGCGGTTTTTGGATATTTTACTGCAAAAAGTTACAAACTGCACCTTTAATAAACTATGAGTATGATTTACAGTACCTAACCCTAAATACTTGTGGTATAGAAAGTTCTAAACTTAAAAGTGTACTTTCATAAATTATTATTTGTATTGAACCAGTAAAGTTTCAGTATACCTACGGCATTCTTGTAGTTTAGTTGCAAACCAAACTGGTTGCGTACTTGAGGTTTACTACTGTTAGTCACTCTTAAGTGTCCTTAAAATAATAATTTTAATAAATAAAAAGTGGGCCAATTTAGTCCCAAGTAGTACTGATATAGTACACTGTCAAGTATACTACTAGTACATAGATACCAGCATACTTTCTACAAAAAATACACTTGAACTTTAGAATACTTGATAACTTCATGTTAGTTAAATCTATGTTTTCTATCGTCATGAAAAGTAAAGGCAGTGTTTTTCTTTCCATTTGGCTCACAGAGGAGGTCCAAGCCCCCACTGACCTGCAGTTCTTTGAAGTTACCGATTCCAAGATCACCATCACATGGACCGGTCCTCCCACTGAGGTCTCGGGATACCGCGTGACCTTCGCCCCCGCGAGCACCGACGGTCGCGTCCAGAGACCTCTCAACCTTCCCGTCATGCAAAACGCTTACGCAGAGCTCACTCACCTCCAGCCCGGAACCCTCTACCGCTTCCACATCTACGCCGTCAGCGGAGGCGTGGAGAGTGAACCACTGATTGGAGAGAAATCCACCAGTGAGTAACTAGCGTCACAGGAACTAGGTGTTTAAAAGCAGCGCCGTCAATAAACGCTGCTCTCTTTCCTCAGAACCCGATGCTCCCAGCGACCTGCGCTTCACGGACATCACTGACGACAGTGTTTTGGTGGTCTGGTCCGTCCCCAGATCACAGATCACTGGCTATCGTCTTTACATCAGCACGGGAAGCTCTAGCCCCAAACAGCTGAAGATCCCAGGTCACGAGTCTCAGTACACCATCACCAGCCTTCATCCCGACACCGAGTACATGGTCACCCTGTACTCAGAGCAAGAGAACACACTCAGCGAGGGACTGACTGATGTCTTCAGAACATGTACGTTCACTTTCGCTTCATCCTTTAAGTTCACGACTGCGTTTATCGCTACTCCACCCCAAGTCCAAGTTTACTTCAAATGTTTTCTCTAATGCCGCACGCCCTTCTCAAATATATTCCTGACCCTAGTCTACACACAGTAGTTGTCTGTTGCGTGAGGTTTGCAAATGACAAAATGTTTCCGTCTGGATCTCCAAGTTGGAATCAAGTGCTGTTTTATTCACTCCAAGTAGGAAATGGAAAATTCAGCCTTTCCAAATTGCATGGAACCTCTCCACTTCTCTCTGTAGATGAAGACGCCGCTCGCATGCGCCCCCTATGGGCAGGAGTGAGTAATGTCTCCTGTGTTAATGCACCTGCTTTCTTTTGTTTGCTTCTTCAGCTCAGTCGACAGGTAACGCTCCTCGATTCTCAACTGAAGTGACAGACACGTCCCTCATAATCTCCTGGACCCCCGTACTGCGATTCAGCTACAGGGTACAAACATCTTTACAATTGCAAACCTTACAAAGACCTTCTTTCTTCCGTGGTTTCTTTGCAGAACGTTGGTAGCCAAACAATGTTGGAGAATGTAGACATGGATGCAAAACCACTGAGACATTTCTCAAAATATCTTTTTTTGTGTTCCACTAAAGGAAGAGCCACATACATGTGTTAAGCAACGCGAGGGTGAATAAATATTGACAGATTTTTGGCCGAACTATCCCTTTAAGCTGATACAAAAAGGATTTATCTCAAGGTTTCCAGAACAAGCTGACAGTATATTGGCTTTGACATGTTTCTTACAGTTGTCCCTGCAGCCTGCACAAGGTGGCGAGTCTCCCAGAGATGAAACGTCTGACAGCGGCAGTATTGTGGTCTCCGGTCTGTCTCCAGGAGTGGAGTACATCTACAGCATGCAGCCCTTGTTCAACGGCCGAAAGCACGGAAAACCCATCAATAGCAAAATCACCACATGTAAGCCGTTCCATTTGAAGGTTTTAGTCCAACAACGTTTGGAGGTTGATCTTTTCATTTTAGTTTCTGTTTACTCAGTATGTTTGTCTTGTTTTCCAGTACAAATACTTAAACCTTCTTAAAACAAGATGCATTTACTTCAAAAGCAAAAGGACATCGACAATAAATGAGTTTATGCTTAAGAAACGCCAATAGAGTAAGAATAAAGAATAAACCTGAATGAGGTTTTTATATGAAGGAGATATTTATCTTGTTTTAAGACCTAAACTCAGTTATTTATGATCGTTTTTCAGTCTTTCTATTCTCACGTAAATGTATTTTAATTCAAAGGGCCTGTGAATGACATCTAGTGGTGAGGTTGTGAATTGCACCCCTCCCTCTTTCTGTTGAAGCACTACGGTGGCTGACACAGGACAAAGATGTGGTCATGTTTTCACTTCATTGCTGAAGGAGATGATGTATTTATGAAAGACGTTCTGAAGAGCAGTTTGTGTGTTTATGGCTTCTGTAGAAACAACATGATGAATTCTGTGTAAGGGGACCAGCGGTGTATGTAGACAGAAAGAACTCATTCTAAGATCGTAAACACATGACGCTTCATTCTGTTAGGTCTTTATACACCTCTGAACACACAGTTATGTTTATTATATTTGCATTTCTGTCAATAGATCCTCCAAACAATGACACACTGGACATTAAAGCCTCTTTTAGTCTTTTGACTTCTCAAGTAAATGTATTTTGATTTAACAAGGGGATGAGAAAAATTGATCTAGGTACATAAGAAAAAGTCAAATGAAATTCACAGATATTTTCTACCTCATCTGCAGATTTTTTGTTGTTGTTTTGCTTGTTTTAAACATAAACTTACTTACAGTAATTTTCACATTTACTCTCATGAAACAAGACTAAATGTCTTCTGTCACTTTCCTTGTCAAGTAAATGTATGACTTGAATGAAAGGAATGTTTAGACGTTTGTACTAGTAAAACAAGACAAAAATGCTTAGCAAGAAACCCATTTGGAAAAGAAATAAGCGATAAAATACAACACCAGCATTCCTCTTTTCTCCGTTACTTTAGTTTTGTCCCCACCGTCTGACCTGAATGTGGTGTCTAACCCTGACACGGGTGAACTCAATGTGAGATGGACCGGCACCACAAGTCCCGGTAAATATTGACCGTACACACACTCTTTACTCTAGTCACACAAAGCCTGCTGATGGACCTTCACCTTTTATGTAGGCTGTGTGTGTGTGTGTGTGTGTGTGTGCGTGCGTGCATGCGTGCGTGTGTGTGCGTGTGTGTATGGAGGAGAAAATTCTGCTTTATTGTGGCTCATCTCAGGGAAAAGGAGGTTGCTGAGATCTGAGTTCTCAGTTGTGTTTCAATTTTGTCTCAGATGTGTCTCCTAAAACCTCATCAGGAGAAATAAAAACAGAAACCATGAGAGTGTAACAGTGTAAACACATGAAGAGTCTGGAGCTGTAAATGTAGAGGTGAAATCATGTGGATTTGAGTAAACGTGATGAGAAATGTTTGAGTTGATATTGAGATCTTGACATCTCTTCTCAAACTCTCATCACAGACACATTTGTGACTCTCAGGAGAAACATCTGAGGCACAATGAGACTGAAGCAGACGTCCCTGCTCGCTCTCCTTTTAATCTCATTAATGTCGAAGAGAAATATAAATGTTACCACGATCTCATCTGTGATCATTTCTTCTCTTTACGTATTCCTTTACTCATCCAGTCATCTTTCTGTGTCACAGTTTCTGTTTTTTACTCTTATTTGGATCACATTGTGTTGTCCAGCGCTTTAGATGTTTCCCTTTGCTCCATCGTGTCCTCAGACATCAGCGGTTACAGAGTCACATGCGCTCCAACCAGCGGGCGAGGAAACACTCTGGAGGAGTTTGTTCAGAAGGAGAAAACCTCCTGTGTCCTGGAGAACCTGAGTCCAGGCGTTGAGTACAACGTCAGCGTGTACACCGTTAAAGACCACCGGGAGAGCGAGCCTCTGTCCACCACCGTCACGCAAGGTGAGACCTCATGACACTCAACTTCAGCAGAAAGAAACATTTTCAGCAGCTCTCAGAAGCTTTGCATTGTCTTCCTGTACGCCTGAAAGGTTTTCTTTGACCAGCTGACCGCTAGGGTGCAGTGAATACTAGACAGCTGTTGTGTATAAAGCACTGTATGTGTGTGTGAGTGAGTGTCAGCTCTGGTATTTTCAGCATTATCATGGATAACATCAAACTCCCTGCACATTGTTTAGTTCCTCTGAACAGGTCCAGGCTTGACTCTATCTTTCGCTTCAACCGTTTTCTATTCAGACACAGGCTTGGGTCTGCAGGCAATTCTTTCGCTTGCTGCTTATGTGGATAATTAAATGTCATCCGTTGTCAACCCATTAACACATGATACACTATAGACCATTTGCAAGACACTGGATCATTAAGCCTTAAATGTGTTCTGATTCAGTTCTGTGTAGAGGCAAAAAACTGAAACATAAAACGCTTTTCTGCCAGTGGTATTTATTGTTTTGTGCTTCAAAGTGGTCTATATATTCATGTGTAACTTTACATTTAGATTTTATATCATTATTGTCATTTTAGTGCATAGTGTTAAACATTAAATATATGAATGCAAATTATTGTTCTAAATATATATTAAGATTAACACACACATATATATATATTCTTAGTTTAAATATTACGATTTATATATGTAAATATACAATGCGTATTGTATTTTATATATATGTATTTATGTATTAAATATTTGTTATATATTACATAATATATTATTATATCTAATTAGATACATTTTCACGCATAGATGGGAGCACCTTCAATAACCCTCCTATATATACTGTATATATATATTAATATATAGTAACAAATCACGAATAAATGAACATATATAGACAATAAAATTGTATCATTTTACATTACTGCATTATTGTGGACACTGGTCACCCGCTATTGTCCTGCATGTAAACTTTAGCGACGGCTTTAAACAAGCTCTTCTTCTTTCATCTGTATGCGCATGATGAAAATACACGTGTAATTCTCAGTTATCATGGCTGTTTCCCTTTAAGTTAAGTGGTTGAATGGATCTGTTGCATTTGACAGTTGTAGTGTGACTAACTGCATTCGTTTTATTAATGCTTTCAATCATTGTCATCATTGAGTTGCATGCGTCCACTAATAACCATAAACGTTAATTTGCTTGTGTTCATTTGTTCATTGTCATTGCTCCTGTTTGTCTTGTCTCCTGTGTCCTTCCCCCATGAATGTGCCTTTGTAAACCGAATTAAAGATGTGCCTGTGGTGGGTGATCTCAGCTTTGTCGATTTCACGGACACCACGATCGGAATTAGATGGACCCCGGTTAATTACCCAGCGGTTACTGGATACCACATTACGGTAGTTCCGACCGGCCAGAGTTCCCTCATCTTGGAGGACGTTGTGAACTCCTCCACCAGCTATTATACAGTTCGCGGACTGGAGCCTGGCATCAATTTTGACATCACCGTGACCTCCATCACAGATGACGCGGAGAGCAAGCCCTCAGTGATCACACAGCAAACTCAGTCTGGTGAATTATTCCACATAGGTTAATCCTTACGTTTCAGCGGGGTGGGGATACAGATTTTAAAAAGGAAGAATTTTCTTTCCTTCCATTTTTCTTGTTCGAGCGAGGGCTTCAAGACAGCCTCGCCGTAACCATCTGACTTAATTAGAAAGATTCATAAGAAATGGTATGGTATAATATCAGGAAAGGCCACTTAGATGTGTTAGCATTAGCAGACGGCTTCCAATCACTCGCCACAAGCGTTTGATATTAAGAATGGGTGACTTTGTAACCTTATGAGTTTGTAACCCAAATTGTCCATTGATGCGTCAGGTGTACCAGCCCCAACAAACCTAAACTTTGCAGAGGTAGGCTCAGACACCATGCGGGTGTCATGGACCGCACCCTCTGTCCAGCCCTCTGAAATCAGTCGCTTTGTCATCCGTTACCATCCCACCAATAATGATGACGACTCGCAGGAGGTCAACGTGGGAGGCGGCACCAGCAACTTCGCCCTGCAGAGTAAGAGATGCCCAATGTCTTTATTACCTTTAGTGAAACATGTAGATTAAACATACAGGGGCAATTGGATCAAGGAAAATGAGAATTGTTTCACCTGCTGATAATACCAATGTCTCCAATTCAGACCTGATGCCAAACACAGAGTATCTGGTGAGCGTGGTGTGCGTCTATGAAGACAGGGAGAGCCAACCCGTTACTGGTGTTAAGAAAACAAGTAAGTCTTTGAAAAGCTTCAATGGTTTTCTTGGCTCTCTGTGAAGTCCGTCAGATCTCGCACAGCTCACTTGTTTTTGGCTTCACACAGGACTAGACTCCCCCACAAATCTGGACTTCTCAGACGTCTCCACTAACTCATTTACCGTGCACTGGATCGCCCCCCGTGCCGTCATTACCAGCTACCGTCTGCGCTATCAGCTGACCAGTGAGGGAAGTTCTAAAGAAGAGAGACTTCCGCCAACAAGAAATTACTTCACGCTGGCAAATCTGGCCCCTGAAACCGAGTACACTGTCTACATTTACGCTGTTAGCAGCGGTAGAGAAAGTCTCCCACTTACTGGAAAACAAGCGACTGGTGAGATTTAAACAATTCAAGAACTATTGTAAGCCCACAGCAAATGTTTGAATTGTAAAGTGCACTTTCAGACTTGTTTGTACTGTAGTTGTAGCCTCCTATGCTCCCACTGACCTGGCCGTGAAGTCCACCACACCAACAAGCATCACCATCTCCTGGGACGCTCCTGCAGTCACCGTACGCTACTATAAGATCACGCATGGTGAAACAGGTACAGAGCTATCAATGTTAAGTCTTGGGTGACATCGATTCTCTTGATTCTTAATGCTGTTGATGCCTTCACGGTGTCTTGAAGGTGAAAGATTCACGCCCAGAGAGTTCACCGTCCCAGGAACAGAATCCACCACCACTATCCAGGGCCTGCGGCCGGACACAGAGTACACCATCACGCTGTATGCTGTGATTGGCAGGGGAGATAGTCCTGCCTCCAGCACGCCAGTTATAGTCACACATAGAACCGCAGGTGGCAGTAAGTACACATGATGACATCCAGTTGTACTCAGAATTACTTCCAGAACTCAAAAAGGGTCAAAAGTATATCCCTTTGTCATTGCTGTCCAATTTGTGTATGCCCCCATTCTCACTTTAATTGTCAAGACGTTCAGATGTGTTCAGATGACCATCAGCTTTCCGAATTTCATTAGTTTGTGTGGTCTGTCCTCTTTTCTATTGTCAGGTATCGCATCCCCATCAGATTTGGATGTTAGTAATATTCGTGATAATGAATTGACAGTCAGGTGGAGCCCAGCAAGAGGCCCCATCACAGGATACAGAGTAACGGGAACGCCCAAGGAAGGGACAGGCCCTTCCTTTACTGAGGTGGTGGGTCCTGGTGAGGCAAACCCGCAATATTTCTTTTTTAAATTTCTACTCGTGGATTTTGGACTGTTTATTTTGTTATAATATAAGTGTTGTTGCCTGCCTTATTCAGAGCGCACAGAAATAACCATACGTGACCTAGTGCCCACAGTGGAGTACATAATTAAAGTCGTTGCTATTGGTCAAGAGGGTGAGAGCTCCCCTGTGGTGGAAAAAGCTACAACGGGTAAGTGAGTTGAATAGCAAGTCGCCAACCTTAAATGTTGTTTCAAAACTTAGCAGCTAACTTAAATGACAAAGAACCCTTAATCAAGTTGTGTTGTCTTGTTTAAACTAGGGCTGAAAGATTAATTTCCTTTGCCAAATTAACTGTTTTGCGATTCTTTTATAACCGTAAAGGCTCACCATGAACTCGCTGCTGTGCCGACGTGTCATGATCATGGTCATGTTGTTGTTGTCAAATGTTTACAAGGCTGAAAGTCAATGTAGTACTGTGATAGAAGAAGCTTGATAAAAATGCGTCAGTCATAAAAAATTCCTGTCACCTAATCTTATCATAACATATACAGTATGTCTGGCCTACAGGAAAAATCTGTTAAAGTGTAATCTGTCTAACATTGTTCTGCGTTGGTCATACTTTCTAAAACAAGCAATGAATCATTATAAAGAACTTCAAAAAAGAATCCTACATTAAATCAGGTTTAAATCTCAAATCGTTCAACCCTTGTTTAAACAGACAAACGCTGTGGTTCAAAGCCTGTTTCTTATGGGACTATAACCAGCGACCTTCCAGTTAACATTGCTGTGCTAACTTTGCTCTTCTAAATCTCTAGCATCTTTGCCACACCCAAGGGATCTGACCTTCTCCAACGGGGACACCACCTCCATGCTTGTGACCTGGGATGCTCCAAGGACGCCCGTAACCTCCTACAGGGTTATGTACTCTAGTCCGGAGGAGGGAGAGAGAGAGTACCAACCAGCCCCACGAGGACAAGATACCAGTGTGCGTCTTCAAGGTCTGCGCCCAGGAACCCAGTACACCATTAAAGTAATTCCCATGAAGGGACGATTCCCCATGAACACGCTTGAAGGCACCTATTCCACCGCCCGTGAGGACTTCGATTCCTCTGGTAGGACATCAGTGATGTGAAAATGTACTTTTTAACTATTATCCTCATGGTTGTCTTTCAAGTAAGCTGCCTCTCCACCTTCCCCAGCTTGTTCAAACAGACAAAGGTTTTAGTTTTTTATTGGGTTGGAGCCAGCAACCTTCTGGTTAACATTGCTGTGTTACAGACACTTTTGCACAAATACTCCACTAACATTACCCTTCCAACTATTTAGCATCCTATCCGTACCCAAAAGACCTGACCTTCTCCAATGTGGACACCACCTCCATGCTAGTGACCTGGGATGCTCCAAGGACGCCCGTAACCTCCTACAGGGTTCTGTACTCTAGTCCGGAAGAGGGAGAGAGAGAGTACCAACCAGCCCCACGTGGACAAGATACCAGTTTGCATCTCCAAGGTCTGCGCCCAGAAACCCAGTACAGTGTTAGAGTGATTCCCATGAAGGGACGATTCCCGATGAACACCCTTGAAGGCACCTATTCCACCGCCCGTGAGGACACCGGTTCCACTGGTAGGGCGTCTATTATGTGGAATTCAACTTTAAACTTGAACCTTATGATTGTTGTCCTGTTTGTTAATAATTCTCTACTTGACCTTCCCCAGGTGTTCCTGCCCCCACTGAAATTCAGTTTCTCGACATAAGTCCATCTTCCTTTATTGTGGCATGGCGAGCACCTAGCGTCAGGCTTCTTGGATACCGTGTGACAGTCACCCCAAAGAATCAGTATGCCTCACCCAAAGAAATGAACGTTGCACCAGACTCCACACAAGTCTTGGTCCCTGGCCTCATGGTAATATCACTTGTCTTGAGGTTCTTTTTACCAAACACAACCAACCTGTGTTTGGCCTAAGTTTCTGTTGTTTGCTTCCAGGTGGCCACTCCCTATGATGTTCATGTCTATGCTCTGAAGGGTTCAGAAAGCAGTGCTCCTCTAACTGGGCAATGCACCACTGCTGAAAGTAAGTGTCTTCTAAGTGATACACAAAAGTCATTATAGACCATTTATAATTTGTTCTTGTTTTGATCTATAAAAGAAAACTGTTATTGGCTCCACAGATATTACCCCACCTCGCAGAGTCCGAGTCTTGGATGTAAAGCATAACTCCTTCACTCTTACGTGGCGTGTTGTCGATAACGAGCCAATGACAGGTTTCCTAATTGAAGCCACACCCAAAACAGGCGGTTACCCGACCATCAGGAAAACTATACCTGTCGATCAACGCTCCTACGTAGTCACTGGTATGCAGACTATGAATATGGAAGTGTTTGATTTGAATGAATGAATACTTCTGGTTATTAAATTAATTTTGTTTCATAACTCAGGTTTACAGCCAGACATCATGTATTTGGTCAACATGTATACGTTAAATGGAAATACTCGCAGCCCTGCTTTCACATTGACTCAATCCACCGGTATGAAACTTAACCGTCTCCAGAAAAAGAGTATTACGTGCAAAGTGCACTACATGACGTTAATTACTTTTATAAGAAGTCGGTTTGTGTTTTTGCAGCTCGCCCAGTTGTTGAGGCTCCGACCAACCTTCAGTTGACCTCTCTGAATCCCACTTCCATCGCCTTCACTTGGCAACCACCGGCGACACAAATCACAGGATATTATGTCACTTACGAGGAACAGGGAGGTTCTCCTCGTGAGGTCACACCACGCCCCCGCGCTGACCAGAACTTTGCCACCATCACCGGTAAGACCCAGATTTCACTGTCACTTAGGCTAATGTCAGGTACTCTAGACAAACAGTATGCTTAACTGTGTTACTGTAACAGGTCTGAGACCAGCCACTGAATACATCATAAAGATCATTGCCGTCCTGAATAACCAGAGAAGTGCACCGCTGATCGGCACAGCCAGAACTAGTAAGTGACATTCATTTACGCAGACTTTAAGATATAAATGTTTTGTCTCAAATGTTTTGGTAAAAGCTGGATGGTTTGGGGTTGCAAGCATGAATTAATGCTGCAGTAGCAATTAAACAAGTTTAACTTTATTTTTTGATAAACCAACCGCACTGGCTGGCATTTTGCTAAAACACACAGGCTAAGCCAAGGTTTTGCTTGTGCGTAGCTAACAGTATTTCAGATATTCAATGGAGTTGTTCGATATAATTATCTGAAAGATTTTGAATATCACAACTGTAGCAAAATGACGGGAAATTGCTTTTGATGTGGCTAAGTTATCTGGACTGCTAGCTCATTGCTGCCTTATTTAATTGACTGAAATTGAAGCCAAGCGTTCCAGGAATCAAACTCTCATGGGACCACAAATGTTTCTACATTTATTATAAACATGTGTAAACAAAATGCTAACTTTTGGAGAAATTATGCTTATCCGAAACAACGAAAGAAATGACATATTCAAAAATAGCGTGACACAACAAATTGACTAGTATTCTAGTCACCATCTTTTACAAGTAGGCTATATTTTGAAATGTTAATACGCCTGCACCTCCCTATTGATTATAGAGGAATTTGGTAGATTTCTTGAACCGTCTAAAGTAAGATCTGGACATACCGGCATTCCTTGACTCCATCTTTACTGCCCCTATAGGCCTGTAGATGCTACTGTGGCTGTCTCTTGTGCTGCTGCTTTGCTTTTAACACATTTTTCCTGCCCAGAGCTAAGCTCCGGTCTGCCCAATCTGCCCCACCATGGTGGCCCAGACAAACTGGATGTGCCTGAGACTGAAAACCGTGTTCACGAAGTGGGCCCCACCGGGCCGGAGTCACCCAATGAGCACGGGCAGCATGTGGAGTACACAGAACACAATAATGAGCCCACTCAACCCAACAGAGGCACCTCGCCTAACCAGCCTAAAGCAGGCACTCAACTTAACCAACCCAGACCCCAGCCTTATGTTCCTCAAGTGGGGGAGACCCTAGTCTACATCCCCAAGGCAGGACCCGATGGGGGTCGTCTGCCTCAGGTTGTTCATGTGAGTGAAAAACCTGGCGATGGCAATCCTCTTGGTTTTCCAGCAGACAGAACGGGAAGACCGCAGGAGGCCCAGACTTACACAAGCATCTCATGGAAGCCCTACCAGCAGAGCACCGGCTACTTGGTGTCTTGTCAACCCATTACTCATAATGATGAAAATATTTTCCAGGTGAGAACCAGAGAACGATGAGGATAAATAAAGAGGGACACTACCGTACAGAATTGAGTTATCACTGCACGTTTGCTTGTTCGGCAGATGCGTCTCCCTGTAACGTCCACAAGCGCCACCCTGATCGGTCTGACCCCTGATGCCTCTTATAATGTCATCGTAGAGGCCCTTAAAGGAGCACTTAGACACAAAATCTTGGAAGAAGTCGTCACTGCTGGAAACATGGGTAAGGGTAAACAGACCTTGATCTCCGCTAAAAAAACGCATCTGGTTACCATCATCCTAATATCTTTGTGTTCCTTTTTGGAAAGTTCCAGGAGACGTTTCGTCCAAAAAGGACTCGTGTTATGACACCTTTTCAGGTGCTCACCATGATGTTGGAGAGGAATGGGAGCGTATGTCTGAGACCGGCTTCAAACTCTGGTGTAAATGTCTTGGTTTGGGAAGCGGACATTTCAGATGCGACTCCTCCAGTGAGTAACCTCGAGCCTGAAGTCAGGAACTTCTCCCTGTAGACAAAAACATATTGAATGTGAATTTTCGATCTGCACACAGAGTGGTGTCACGACAGCGGAAACAACTACCGCATTGGTGAAAAGTGGGAACGGCGTGCGGAGAACGGTCAATTGATGAGCTGCACTTGTCTGGGCAACGGCAAAGGAGAGTTCAAGTGCGAACCACGTAAGTTTAACTTCTCAGTTAGGGTATGCCTGATTTTGTAACGTATCATCGTACTTCACACTGTGCCAAATTTCAAATGCATCTGAATTGGCTCTGGGTCTACGAAGTGCCATTTGAAAGACAAGAATATGCACTAGATATAAAGGCAGGTGGTCAAATGCAGCATTGCCCGGGCCTTACAGGCTTTGGAAAGTACAGCTTATTATTTAAAATTCTTACACATCTCTGCACAGATGAGTCGGTATGTTACGATGACGGAAAGATGTACCAGGTCGGAAATCAATGGCAGAAGGAATACTTGGGAGCAATCTGCACTTGTACGTGCCATGGAGGACAGCAGGTATAGACGCTTAATTTACATTCTTTGCTTAAAGTTACTAAAAAATGCGTTTTTGGGAACAGGAGATGTTCAAAGCGGTGTGTATTAACTCTCCAGGGATGGCGCTGTGAGAACTGCAGGAGACCAGGTACTGAGATCAACGCTGACCTGCTGAAGAATGTCAATTTAAACACCGGTTACAAAGTGGTGAGTTCATGTCTTTGGTCTGACAGTGGTCACAACAAATTCAAAGATATGATTTTTTTTAATTCACATTGCTGAACAAAACAAGACCAGTTTTGGAGCATTTGACTCTTTTCAGAGGCAGGGGACGTTTCCTTAGTAGCTGTACACACGAACCCATGGACATTTATTCAGTTAACATTCAGAATTAGCAGTCATCCAAAAAATGCAGTTTTTGCACTTACAGTTCGGAATATAAAGAATATCTCTGTCTTCGTAGCTAAAACATCTCTCGTTATTCTTCCAGAACATTCAATGCCCCATTGAATGTCTCCGACCGGATCTTCTCGCCGATGCCGTGGCCGGTCACAATCACCAAACCAGAGAGTGAACTGCACCCAGACCTCCATTCACATCAGCAGATGAATTCATTCACGGTTTCTGATTGGCTTCTGGTTCAAGCATTTGGTTGATCTTTTTGTATTCTCTTGCGGTTTAAAAATAAGACAAAACAAAGTTTTTCTGTATTGCCGTTGCATTAATCACAAGACGCATTGTAATTTAGCTACATTTGATATAAGACTTTGGGGTTTGTTTAGTGACACACATTAAAAATGAAGCACTGTTTTATAAGAATGTCAGGTCTTGATTTGTTCATTGAGATTTTCTTTCCATGATCATTTTTTCTGCACTGTTTTCTGGATTGAAATAGATTTTTTTTGTGTAATTATTAGTTTCTTTGAGTTTATCCCCTTCATTCAGTGTTTGGTTTGTTATGTTATGTTTGTCTAACGTCACCGTTGACGCCAGTTTCCACTACTGTTAAATTCCTTCGATAAAACTCAACATAACTCCATCATTGTATTTATAAGATTCAATCCAAGTCGCCTGGATGAAAGGTTCAAACACACTCATGACGTGTCAACAAATGCAAATAAATTGCAAGAGAACCTTTGAGAATCTGTTGTAGTTGATTTATTATATAATGCTCAAGAGACACTACAGACAGTAAGGAATGTGTCAGTGTGTTACAGTATTTCACAAACATGAGGATTATTTCACGTTGCAAACATTAGTTTTTAAACAGCATCTTAAACTTGACTCAATCAAACTAGAGAGAAACAGGCTTCTTACTCTTGACTGTTTCAGCTCAGAAATGTAAATATGCTTTGAGGATTAGAGTTTTGTGATCTCATCTAAACAACAGCACTAGACTTCCTCTGACGAGTACAAACGTAACAGATATGAAAGACGTCTGTGAGAAGCTTCCAGAACGTCTAGTTTGACACCAGCATCAGTGATGGAAGAGACGGATGTTAGTGTGCACTAAAGTGATGCCCAGCTCATTGCAAGCGTTGATGACGATCTCATCGGCAGTAGAGCCTGACGGAGCAGCGATGTACTCCACACCGCTCTGAAACAACACACACACACGGGGAGACTCGTCATTACGTGCCATTCAAATCTGAAAAGATTTGTTTTTAAAACATTGATGTGCCTCAGGACTGTTGACAGTGAAAGCTAAAAAGGCATTAATGCAGTTTTGATTCACCTCTTAAAAGAAGGTATTAAAAAATTACACAACCATTCACCAAAACGTTTCTTACATCTTGAAAATAACTCTTCTAATATGAAGGCATATGCTTAAAATATTGTGAATTTGTTTGTAGACAAAAATAAAATTGTGCCAACACAGTCCTTTTCCATTACAGAAGAAATATTTAATAAAAAACTGATTTTGAAATTACTTCAAGAAAAACCAGCCAATAAGAGGTTAGAACAGATGTGAACTCCAAAAAACTGTTTAAAAGCAAATAAAAAAATATATACATAGTTTTCTTTTGGATGCTTTTAGTCACAGTATAATTCTCAAAGTTACATTTGACTATTCTAATTTGTAAAAACAGTGTATATAATACACCGACTGTGCACATAAAGTGTGCAAAGAAAATGAAAGAAAATCGACTACACGGAAATAAAATGTGTTGGACCTGTTTGGCGCGATCGACGTTGTCCCGGAATGGAAAGAAGGCGTCAGAACTGAGAGCCACGGCCTGTAGAGAACTTCTCCAGTTTTTCTTCTCCACCTCCGACAGGAGCTCAGGCACCTCCTCAAACAGACCTTTCCAGAGATCCAGATCTGGACCCTGATGATCCAACACACGTGAACTATCATTCAATTACTCATAAACCACATCAATAACCGTGGGGCTAATATTACACAGAATACCTCTCCAATCGTGCCACTGACATACTGATCGATGGCGTTGGCCATCTCGGCACGCTTGACTCCGCTCCTGAATTTCATACCGAGCACTCGCGGATGATGCCGGAGCCACCAGTTATCAGCTTTGTCTCCTGCGAGCCGCGTGCAGTGGATGCGTGACTGCTGTCCGGCACCGATGCCGATCACCTGATGCACACAGAGACCAAACTACATTCACCAGGATGTTCGCTCTTACAGAACACAAATCTCAAGTGTTTTCATGAATTCTATTACAATAAATAAAAAAACGCAGTTAATTAAACATTACATGAATGACCAGAAAATGTATTCATGTAAAGGTTTGCATTTTATAATCAGATCTGTGGATACCTGACCGTCCTTCGCATAACACACGGAGTTGGACTGAGTGTACTTCACTGCGATGCTGGCCACCATGAGGTCTCGCAGAGCCGCTTCAGAGAGCTGTGATGCCAGAAATCAAACACGTGATTAAACCTGCAAGCTGTAACCTTTGCATTCATAACGTCATCTCTGTAATGTCGTCTATATTATAATCCGCAAGGTTTTGTTTGAAACATCTTCATATAAAAACCAACAAAACTGAACGTTTGAAGAATGTCCGAATATTTGCCTGAATAAAAAACAGTACTTGACAGAGTTGACTGACATTATTTAACCCACCCTTATAAAGCGTTTTTGTCCTTCTCACCTTCCCCTTGGACACGATGTTGCTCAAGATCTCTTTATCAACGAGCGCCCCGTTTCTCTTCTGTTTGAGATACAAACCAAACAGCACCCGCACCTCCTCTTCATCCGCTTCATACTCGGGATCCATCTGCAGGAGCGTATAATGTTCAGTAGCAGAAAGCCACGTTAAACAACCAACAGACGTCACACTGCCAACATGCCACTGACCCGAAGGACACAATAGTTCCCATTTTTCTTCTTGGACAGAATTCGCAGCGCTTCCTCCTCATAACCCGGAGCAATAATACCATCAGACACCTGCGCAAGAACAAACAAACAAATCTGCAGCGGTGATCTTCAACGTTAGATTCATTTCGACTGCTTCACACGCACCTCTCGAGAGATGATCTTGGCGGTGGGGACATCGCAGACGTCAGACAAAGCAATGAAGTCTCCGAAAGAGGACATCCTATCAGAACCTGCAAGACACGGGTTGGTTTTTAAGGGTGAATGCATGTGTGCGCACGGCTGAATCTCTGGAGGGCTGATGTACCTCGGGCTCTTGCGTACGCCGTAGCGAGAGGACTGAGATCTCGGATCATGTCATTCACCATGCACACTTTGGCCTCCTCTTCGCTCAACGGGACGCCAACCGCAGCGCCTGAAACACACCAGAGGACTCTTTACACCACTAAACAGACACTAGGCAAGTATTAAAGCTACAAGTCATCAGCTACGGTTCGGAGCTCAATATCGGTTTGATGTGGTTTAAAGTGACCTGCAATTTAGGTTTTAAACAGAGAGGCAAAAGTGACCAATTGAGTCTGTGGGACACGTTTTCATTTGATTTTATTCAAGATGAACATGTTTATTTCACGTATATTGTGCACATTTTGTGTTGTTGTACGTGATTATACCTGCAGGACTGACGTGTTTAAAGGAAGTCGCGGCGGGCATCCCGAGAGCTCTTTTCAACTCTCTCACCAGCTGCCAGGCGTTCAGAGCGTCACACAGATTAATGAAACCTGGAGATCCATTGACCACTGACGAGAGAGACAGAAGAGAACATCAAGCGTGTGCACATGGGGTAGGAGTTGAGTTTGGAGGTGAACTGTGGTGTGTGCCGCACCTGTCAGGGGAAGAGCCGAGCGGAAGGTGAAGAGCTGAGCGGGCGCTTGATGCGGGTTCATGCCGTAGCGCAGGGGCAGCTGGGAAATCCCTCGGCTGTATTCTCGTCTGAAGTAGTCTGAGATGGCCTCGTCGTACTGAGCCGTGTGCGTGAAGGCCTGAGACGGAGTAAACGCAAACCTCCATAAATGGGTGATTCACAATCGTCAGATCTTGCTTTCAAAATGGCAAACATGATTTAAAAAACATTTGTATCGACACATTTCCTTTATTTCCTCATTTAAAACAAGGTATGACAAGACTTTACATTCTAAACGTTTACTGACAGTTTAACAAATAAAAAAACCCTAACCATCTCAAGCTGTCAGTCTCATACTAGCATGTTTTGCTAAAGGCCGGTGAAGCCATGATGTCCAGGCAAGTTTGAATTAATCACACATATTTAGACATTAAAGGGATAGATCATCCAAAAATTGTAATTTCATTATTCATTTACTCACATCATTTCAGACCGGTATAAATGATGAACACGGAGAAAGATATTTGGAAGAATGCGAGTCATTTTCAGTTCCAGTTCTGGGACATCATCCACTCCCATAGTAGGAAGAATGAAACTGTAGTTAAAGGTGCCAGAGAACTCTTTGTTTTCCTAAATTCTCCAAACTATCTCATTACGTATTCAACAGAACAAAAAAACAATATTTTTTTCCTACTATAGTAGTGGATGATGTAAAAGAACTGAAAATTTTAAACAGTCTTCCAAATATTTTTCTCTGTGTTCATCAGACCAAAGACATATATACAGATTTGAGTAAATGATGACAGATGTTTCATTTTTGGACGAACTGTCCCTTCAATTAATTCTATTTTAATAGAATATTATACATGTCAAATTTCTTTAAATGTGGAAAACTACCCGTATCGGTCATGAGAAGGGAAAAGTCGTGTACACAGCGTGACAAGAGAATATTAAGATTTGAACTACAAACATATAGTCATTTGTTAGCTTGTCATTTAAAAGACCGCTGGCAACCAAACAACACTGAACCTCATTGACACAAAAACTCAAAATGTCTTCTGGTGTTCTGAACTACATGAAGGTGAATCAATGATGACAGAATGATCTTCTCTAAGGTCAGGAGAACACGTGACTCGTCTCAGACAAACATGATCGACTCTTTACTGCGCAGAATCTTGTGTGTTGGTTATCAAGCCGAGCTAAACACACAACTCAATCTCTGCACCTCTCATGTGTGGCTCACACTGACAGGTTCTCTGGAGGAAAAGGATTTGACTGAAGCGGATGCGAGTAATAATACCACTCAACACACTTCAGCAGACATCAGGATTCCGTCCCAAACTTACCACAGGACTTCACATCAGCATCATGTGCTGTAAAACACATCGATCTCGAGTTCTCGGGGTTCAGACAAAGTAAGGTGATGTTTGCAGGATGAAAAGCGAGTCTGTCGAACTGACCTTCAGCGCGAGAGTCCTGCGAGTTTCGACCTTGGTGTCGTGGTCCTCAGATGACTCCATTTCCTTGATGACGACGTCATAATCAGACGGATGGCAAACCACCGTCACCCTGGCGTGATTTTTAGCTGCGGCTCTGAGAAGAGTCACTCCCCCTGTGAGAGATCACAGCCAATCAACACACTGGATCTTCAGCTCATCATCACATCCACCTGACTAGATTCTTATGACAGTTATGGATCAACTTCCCCCCCAAATCTGATGTATACATAAATTGAAATGTCCTTAATAGAAATGGTCACGTTTCCATGTTTTAAATGTAGAAAAGCATCCGTCTGAAATGTTAGTGCTGCGTCTGCAGGAGACAATGTGTGGATGCTTTGGTCTGAAGAAAAGAGAATTTTAAATCAGTACCGACCGATATCAATCTGCTCAACAGCGTCTTCCACGGTCACACCGGCTGATGCGACGGTCTTGACAAACGGGTAAAGATTGCACACGACCACTCTTAAAAAAACAACAACATCAACATTGAGTTTAAATGTAAAGGTGTTTTTACACACACACACACACACACAATCTTTGATCAATAATAAACGGTAAAGCGTTCAAATATGTACAACTCCGATGAACCAGAAGTAATTGTGATGACCTCATCACATGATGACAACATGACACAGTACAGTGACCACGTGCGGCCAATCAAGAGGCTCTTTGGTCTCCAGTTGACCAATCAATGAGATGAATCCCTTCAGTAAACGCTGATTAGATTACTCTACTGTGTCGCCACTAAACCTGATTGTTAATCTGATGTCGTCTGATCATCCGGCTCATGAACTAACACCACCCACTCTAGACACAAAACATCTGCAATGGCATTACCACGGTATCTAGGACAAGTACCAAGAATGTGAAAATATATATTTGTATATATCTTAATTTAAAGAACAACAATATCACCTGACGAGACTAAACCCGAGTTTCTCCATATCAGCTTTATCAGAAGGAGTCTGTCGGGCCAGAATCCCAGCGTGGACAGCGGGGTGAAGCGTCTTGACTCGTCCTCCAAGCATCTCAGGAAATCCAGTGAGCTCGGATACATCCCTGTGTGGAATAAAGCATCACATGATGAACTAATGCAGAACATAGATCATTTTCTCATGACGCTGTTTGTGTTTTTGGGAAAAGCTAAAGAGGCTTCTGTTTAGTACTTAGAATTCAATGAGAGTAAATGGTGCCCACGTCTTCAGTTATCTGAAGCGCATGAATAAATCACTTCTATGGCCCACTTTTGGTCCTGCAGTCACCATCCGCTTCCAGTCTTCGACAAATGTAAAACTCAATAATAGTTCATTCATGTCCATGAACAACAAAAGTGTTTTGAGTCGCATAAGAACAATCTAATGACGGCAGGATTGTGGGTCAAAGACAGAAGGCAACACAGAACTGGACCTTTGAATGCATTTCAACAGCCTGCACTGAAGGGCGGATGAAACACGAGAGATGTGCGGCCTGACCTGACGGCGAGTCCGGAGTCTCGGAGAGTTTTGGCGGTGCCTCCTGACGCCACCAACGACAGACCCGCTGTCACGAGCCGCCTGGCGAACTCCACCACACCAGATTTATCCGAAACACTCAGCAGAGCTGAAAGAAGCCACAGGTTTCAGTCTCACATCCCATAATAACCACATGTTTTAACATCAGCGGGCTGACGCAGTTGCGCAACATTAAACTCAAGTCATTTCAGGCGCTTAAACGCAAAGCACGTGAACAGAAGCACGCGTGGAGAAGAAGAAGAAGGAGGAGAAGAAGGAGAAGAAGAAGAAGAAGAAGAAGAAGAAGTAGAAGAAGAAGAAGAAGTAGAAGAAGAAGAAGAAGAAGAAGTAGAGCGTTTACCCCACTCAGACGCCATCGCGCAGCGTGAACCAGAGACTGAGCGTGAAGCAGAAGCGCGTCTGTAGCGTCTCGTGCACCCGCCCGCGATTGATCAAAGCACGTGGAAACGAAAGTTTCATCCGTTCAGATGCATGCTGGGAAATGTAGTTTACATTAACGTATCCTCCCACTAAATGCAACACAAAGAAGTGTACGTTAAGCTATTTATTATTTGTGAATACTGTTTATAATCAAAACACGTATCATTATTCGGTTAGGGCTTTTACACGCACTTGTTTGACAAATAGCTCACAGGATAGTGTTTCTTCTTTGAGTGCTTACCAACACTGCGTTTAACTACTTACTTTTGTAGGTTATTCGATTTTTAAAACGATATAGATCTAAATAAAAGTTTGAGAAACCGCCTTTGTGAACATGCCGCTAGAGGGCGCTGCTGCCCCCCTCACACACCATCAGTCTCTTGGAGGTTTTTATTCTTCATCCGGTGTTTGTTTGTGACCAACAGAGGTCGTTTCATTCTAGTAAACTGAACTTTTAATATTTGAAGACTTAAGTGTCGCTGCACTAGATAAAACATCAAACCTTAAGCATAAAAATGGCATTTTAAGCCCTTTTACTTTTCTGTCTTGAGCAGAACAAGCGAGAGTTTATGAGTTTATTGCGGGCCTATTTGGGTTATTCTACACCCTGAGAGGAATTTCACATATTTCTCTGGTATGAACAATCGTTGACACGAACTTCAAAGAGAAGCACAGTGTGTTTTTATTACTGGGTTAAACCAACAGAGCCTCAATGCACCTGTCTGGAAAACACCTGATACTCTTTTCAAGGAAATCAGGCTAAGAGAGACAAAGGTGACCGTTTTAAATAAAACCAAGATGCTTACTCCAGAATCTCTGTGATTTTAACTTTTTATAAATATTAATGCTCATGGGTAGCCCACTGAAATATACAAAATGTCGTTTTTTATTTATAAAAATGTTGTCCTTAGGTCAACAAAACATGTTGTCCTGAGCACATCCACCACTTGGCAAAATCAGGCCGAGCATGTTTCTGCAGCATGTGGAGCACATGGGGTCTGGCAGCAGTCACACGTGCTCTCCTCCGCCGCCTGTCTGTCTCCTTCAGCGGCGTCAAATGTTGCGTTTCGGTTCAAATTCATAATGAGTTTATTGGGGCACTTTGCGCTGCTCAAGAAGGTCGTTTTAATGACTCGCGGCTCTCTTCTGACTTTAGGAAACCTGTCTTTGTAATTTAATTAAAGTGAAGAAATGGCACGCGCGAGCGCGAGCGATGCAGCCGATCCCGCGCGGACCGATTTGCGCCACCTGTGTCAGTTAAGTTGATTGCATCGATTTCATTGATTTGCAACGGCTTCGGGCTAATTTCATCTCCCAAGGTGTGCACTCTATCTCAGGCGACACTGCTTATTTATTCCTTTACCCATATACCTCTTTTATATTTAGCCAAGTGATTAGATGAAAGTGTTTCATCGGGGCTGAGAAAAGTCTCTTTTGCGGAGGGTGGCGCGAGGTTGGGGAATCGATAACTTTTTATTTGCTGGAGGGTCACCGCAGGTTGGGTGTTATTGATGCTCTTAAATGCATCACAAGTCTGTTCAGTCAAGGTCTGGCGGAACGCTGAGGTAAGCACGAAAGCCTGAACATGGTTTCACATTACTGTGTCAAACTCGCTCATTTATACATTTTGCGAACGTTACACTGAGGTCGAAGTTTATTTTTGTGCAAAGTGTAATTTCCATTAAGTTTGATCAGATGAAAATGTGCCAAAACGTGCCAAGAAGTTCCTAGTTGGGTTTTTTCACCGGGATTTGGGTCAATCTAAAGAGAAATGTTCAGTCTTCAATCATATTGAACGTGTCTGAGCTCAGTTTGACACACTGGTCTCTTCTGAAACTCAAACTGGGACATTCTGGCAGCGTTTCTCAGGAGAAATAAAAGACATTTTGATTCCCCATAAGAACCTTTGAAGTTAAGCAACAGCCCAACACAGAACATTTATTTATCCTCCAAAAGATGCTTGACACCCGTCCTTGCCGTCTGCACCTGTAATCTTCAGCACCAGACGCTTGTATATTTCTCTTCTGATTGTGTGTAATTGGCAGATCAGGAGTTCATTAAAGCAGATTAAGTCCAGGAGAAGATGTGAAGAGACACGGCTGGTATGGGTGCACAGGGTTACGGCACAGGAGAGAATTAGCTGATTAAAATGGACATAAGGTGGGAGGGGCCGCGGGTGATTGATGGGTAGATGTGGCGGCTTGAAGTGTTTGGCTGAGGCACATCCAGCCAGTAGCTGTGGAACGAGCGAGATGTCTTCATCAATTTACAGCCATTACGGTGTCATAAGGAGAGATGCCATTTGCATGAGACAATCAATCTCACAAACGCATTCAACACAATGCCGGGTTACCTTGACAGACACGCAAACCCGGAAGAGAGAAGGGATTTGTTCTAGACATCAATGAGATTACATTTTTGAAGAAGAAGAGTCAGAAAATGTCAAAGGACAAAATGACAAACGATTAAAGCGTCTGCTAAATGTAAATGTGACAAATGTGTGTGTGATGAGAGTTTGAGAAGAGACGTCATCAATGTGTCAAACTGAGCTCAGATTCGTCTCGTCAATCAAAAGTCAATATTAGTGAAGATCTCAATATCAACTCAAACATTTCTCATCACATCCGCATTATTTCACCTCTACAATCTACATTCATTTGAATTCTCCATGAAACTAACTTAATACGACTGTCACATCTCCTGTTCTACACACACACACTCATAAACGCGTGTCCACCCGCCCTCACCTCACATTTTTACCGTAAGCCGGTTTAATTTCGCTGAAATAGGCCGGTGACAGCTGCTTCATGTTGATGGAGTATGAAGACAAATGAAACTGTAGACTGACATGCTGTTATCCGTCCCGGGACGCCGTTCATCTTCTCATCGCATACACAAACACGCACATCCGTGGCTTTATGGTATCACTTATCATGATTACTGCGAGAAACCCGTAAGCGTTTGCGTTAAGCGTTTTTCTGGGATGTTGACAGAAAGAACAATTGATGTGAATATTAAGTGGTATTTATCGCTGATATAATGGCAGAAACAAAACCGGATGCCTCTAAGGGCAAGATGTGAATATCATTGAGACGTACGGTATCTCTTTTGAAGCAAACAACCACATGGAAACCACCCAGCGACGCACCGAAGGCCTTGGAGGTGGCGAGCATCACTAACCATTTCTTGACCAAATGTAAATGTTGAATTGAACCTTTCTGACTGATTCTGTATAAGATGTGTAGAGGGGCGTACAGTATAGGATGGAGATGAGGTGAAGATGTACGGCAGGACCTTCAAAGGGTGTTATTACAGCGAGTGGATTGATACAAACCGGATGACAACCTCCAGCACCAGTTGAAGTGCTCTGACAAATGTCTCTCTGTCTCTCTCTCATATAAATATGCACAGAAACATGAATACACACACATGGCTGTACATGCGTCTCTCTGTAGCTCTGCACCGTAAACAGTGTTTTACCTTTCTGGTGACATACATGAAGGAATAAATTAAACGGCAAGTGGATCTAACACAAGAATAATATTAGTTACAGAACTAATTTGATCAATAACAAATCTTGTCAATATTGTAAAAAACAGGAGATTTGTAGTGGCCAAAAGTGATGTCCAGCAGATGTTTTGTTTTATGAAACCTTTGTAAAGGTGTAGTCAGATTTGTGTATATGATGTGATTGCATTTGGATGGTAAACTGAAGCTTAGCTTGAGAGGAATCCTTGGCAAAAATAAGACCCGGAACATCACCGACAAAATATGATTTACCCTTAAATTTGTACTCGATGTTTTATTTATTTACTAAGCTTTTAGTTTAGTTTTGTATATTAGAACCAATGTTCCTTGATATGCTGTAGTTTGCCTTTTTTGGAAACCAATTTGGTCAAATTAATATATCAAATTGACAGTTCACCCAAAAAAGACAATTATGTCATTTACACACGGTATACACATACAAACCTGTATACATGTCTTTGTTCTGCTGAACACAAAGGAAGATATTTATAAGAATGTCAGATCTCAAGTATTTATTTTATGGGAGTCAATGGGGGACAAGATCTGACATTTTTCCAAACTTCTTGCTGTGTGTTCAGCAGAACATGTATACAGGTTTGGAACACTCTGACCGTGTGTAAATGATGACAGAATTTCATATTTGGGTGAGGTTTCCCTTTAAGGGGCGGTTTTCCAGAAAGGCCTTAAGCCTATAGTCCCAGACTAACTTAGATGTTAGAGGTGTGTTAATCGAAAACAATGTACACTGACATATCTTAAAATATAATCAGTGTGATTGTTTTGTCTCAAGGTGCACACACACAGTATTAATACACACCACTTAAATATCCTCATTTAACTAAAGCCCAGTCCTGGCTTGAACGGATCCTGTCTGGAAACCGCCCCTTGATGTTCATCGTTTCTCTATTTTGCACCATAATCATATTTTATGATTTATATGAACCAAGGGTCCTAAAAACAAATGTTGTACAAATTTGACCTCCAGACATCGCATTTGACCACTTCTGTATCTGTGGGTTGTGCATTTTGTGTTTATATATGAAGACTCTATTGGAAGAAACTGATCATGACTACATTTCCCACATCTCTCCCCAACAAGACGCATGATTTGATCATCGTCTTTAAGTGGCCAGATATTGACACTCAATACATCAGTCCATCAATAGTCAAGGAGATCTAACCTAAAGGAAACATTGTATTTAAGTATATAATACAAAACAACACAGTTCAAGCAGATGTAAGATTTGACAAAGCAAGTTTTATTTCACGTCAGTGTTTTCAGTAAATGTAACTCGAAATAGATCATTTTGGATGATTTACCTTCATTTTTGCGAACAAATCTTTCTGTGTGGCATGAACCACGGCCTCAGATTCCTGCTTAAATATCTTGTATTTGTTTTATAAGGGGACGGGCTCCGTATTGCGGGCAGTTGGCTGCGAGCAGCAGGGCCGATGGGCCATCTGTGTAAAGAGACATGAAGAACTGAAGCGTCTTCTTCTAAACAAGTGAAGAAAAGAAGCCGGTGGGATGCGGAGAGGGGGCTGGAGCGATGAGAGCGATAAACAACAACCTGTCAATTCAGTGCACAGATTAACCCGAGGTCCAATCGGCCGCCCGTTAATTAACCCGACGGCATCTATCACTGACACCAGCGCCTTTCATCTTTACTGGAGTTTCAATGGGACTTTCAAGGTTTTGGGAGACGTCCTCAAGGTGTAATTTACCACGGTTTCTGGCTCCTCAAGAGACCCTCCTCAAATCTGAATTGATTCCCTGTGAAACACACAGCTGATAAAACGTAAACGTCGAATGGACTTTAAAGTCCCCGTGAACCGGAAGTTGCGATCGTTTTTACATTCGTATATTGATGCAATTTCCGAATGAAAAGGAATTTCTAATTAGAAAAACAGTGGGCGTGGCTTTAGTCTTTCTCTTGATTTGAATGGATATATAAACACAACCGTTGCATTTTGAAAGAACTGGCTGCAGCCTGACAGTTAAAGGGGAGGGGTTAACAGATGCTCCGCCCATTGTCATTACAGGAAGGAAGTGCAGATAGTGAAGATTATGAGGGCGCACAAATTATAAAAAGAGACTGACCCACATTGATAAACGATTTACAATAAACACTGTAATATTTCATGAAAAAATAAGCATTATCATTTTTTATTTCACTGGGACTTTAAGTCACTTTGGATAAAAGTGTCTGTAAGCTTTATAGAAGGACGGCTGGAGGGAAATGTGTGGTCATGAATGATATAATGATCCAGTCAGAAGTCAATATCGGCGTCATTGCTTTTCCATATCTCATATTTTAATGCAGCCGTCCGTCGGTGACTGCGATGGATAAATGTCATCCAATAAGAGCTCTGGAGACGTCGGCCTCCATTTGATCACAGCAAAGGTGACGCGGGAACTCAATCGAAACGCTGCCACCAAAAAGCCATTTGTTTCCCGAGAATTTACGAGGAATTGAATAAAATTCGTCAGCTTGATTGAATAATTGATTGTTTTTATTTCCTAATCCTTTAGTAGTCAAATCTCCGCGGTCAGTGGCGAAGTGCTAAATTGGCACGTGTCATAATTTCAACAGGGCGAAGGCGTTAAGCTACTTAACTCGATAACCTCGATCTATCAGGTCAATAATTTGGGTATGAAGCTAGACAGACTTCTACTCAAACATCGTAAATCAAATTTACACGGAGGAAAGAGTCACAAAGAGCAAATTCACGTCCTGCTTTGACATGACAGATTAAAGTTCAAATTAGCCACAAGAAAGCCGATTCATGGCATTATTTGTTGTCCCAAAGGAATTACACTTGTACACATTAGCCACCTCGTAAAATAAATTCACAACAGATCCGACTGAAATAAAGGTCACCGGTCATCTTCCAGAATCAAACTGTCTGACGTTCACCAGAATAAACTTTCCTTTTCACGCAGAAGTCCAGATTGCAGTATTTATCAGACTGTGTTCCCATCTGTTGCCCTCACAGTTTTACATAGCATGCCTATATCATTTATCAGGGTGTTTTGGGTGGCGTGAGCGGTCACGGGAAGTCTTGCATTCTCTGGGGTCATTAGAGGGAACGTGTGAGTGGGGCGATGGAAGAATAGAGAGGGCTGCTGGTGCATTGTTCTCTGGGGTCAAGCCTCTGGTGGGATGTGCAGATAAAGCTTTCAGAAGAGGAAGGCCATGAAAGCTCGACGTCTAAAGAGGAGATGTTTCACTTTTGGTTTAGAATGCCAGACTTTGCTTCGGTCAAACCTTTCGGTCGAACTCATTCAAAGTGTGTTGAATATGTGATTGAAAACCACGTAAAACCCTTAACAGAATGTAAATGTAAGGCTGTGAAAAATGTTGCGGCGTTTTCCATCCTCCCCTTAAAAACGTGTGTACTTTGAGTTATTCTTGTTCATTTAAAATCACATAAATGAAAACGTATGTAAATGTAACGTTGTGAAATTGAATTTGCTCTTCATTCCTCCCCTTACAAAAACTAGTAGGCTATACTCTAAGGTCTTTTTATATATGGTATATAAATCATAAAAAAAATTATGTTAACATATAATGTAAAAGTAAGGTTGTGAACACTTGCCTGACACTTAAGTATTAAATATATAAATGTTTGTAAGTATACATAAGTATTTTTTAAGTATGCCTTAAAAGATCTCAAATAGCATTAAAACGAGTACTTATAAGTCGCTTAAGATAAAAGCCTTTGCTAAATGCCTCAGTGTTTATGTTCTATTCTGTATGGGGCTTTTCACACGTTTGCATTGTTGCAAATCGACTTTAGGCAACTTGCTGCAAGTTAATATAAATGTAAATAATAAGTGTACGTTGAAGTATGATCTCCAAATTGCATATATTAAGTTGTGCATGTAAAGTGTCATGATACTGTAGTTGCATTTGAAAGGCTTTTTATAATGATATAATGTCAAATGAATAATAAAGTAAATGAATAGGAGCAAAAGATTTGTTTTTAATATATTGGATAAAAGCTTTTACCTTTTTAAATATTTGACAGTATTTGAGGTGAGGTTTCAACAGGCCAACAGTTGGCGCCGAATCATGGCCCAGATTCATTGTGAAAATTGCCGCAACAATTCCCTTTAACACGCACGTCCATTATTGTGTGGCAGGTCTTCATCACTTCCCTGTTGAGTAAGTTGAAAGCCTTCCGACTCCGTAGTAACCAAAGGTTGTAGTTCTCAGCCAAATTAGCCAATGAGGGCACGCTTACTGTGTGCTAAAGACCTCGCTCACTTCCTCGTTGACTCTATATGCCAGGACCAGCGCTTCTTCAAAGGAGATTGGTGTAATCCACGGCAAAAAAAAAACATCAATTAACACATAAGGAGATAATGAGAGATTCAACTGAGCGGGAAAGAGAGCAGATGATAGGTGGGAAGAAAAGGAGAACTTCAAAGCCTCCAGTCTTCTCTCTTAAAGGAAGAGATAATAGTGTGTGAGATAACAGGGATATCAGGGTGAAAGTCATTATGTCTGCTGGTGTGTGATCGCTGTAACACTGCTTGTTTATCTACAAGCACACAATGAGGCCCTTGTGCGGGGTCATAAAATACCTGCTTGTTAAAGGACACCCATTAAACCGCCATAAAGCTCACACCATCCTGGGCAGGGCAGCGTAAGGAAAAAACCAAACAGGTGTGATCCAGTATACTTACACCTTGAACTCTGTCACTTTTAAAAATGAGTAGAAGCTTCCTTTTTAATCGAAGGAAGGACATACAGTACAAGGATGCAACAGACTTTTTTGATGATAACTTGACCAGTTTCTTACATGAGTTTCAAATTCAAATAAAATGTGATTATTTTAACCATCATTAAAATCTTGTTTGTTTGAAACATTGTGGAAACGTCTTCGTGTGATTTTAAAAGTAAGAAAATTGATCAAATTTGTAAATACCGTCATCTATTGTTTGTGCTGTTTTTTGATGTCATCATGGGGTCTTCAAGAAAAGCACTTGCAGAAAATAAAGTAATTTAGCAGAAATTAAATTGATCTGCCATCAAAACAGTAAAAGAAAGGAGGAAGCACCTGAAAGATTTTCTATTTATGTCCAGGCCTGCCACAGGAGAAAATATTTGGGTATATATTCGTATTCACTGTAGTATTAACCATAAGATGATAACCTGTAGTAAATACTGGAGCGCTACATTGTAGTACTGTAGTATATTATAGTAATTGCGACACTTTGTTAATGTTTACTGCAGTATTCTGTAGTATGAGCTGTAGAGCATTAATAAATTTGAATAAATAATGTAGTATGTTTTCATATTTACTATAACAAACGGTAGTAATTTGTATTATACTGTAGTACACTGTAAAACTTTGCTGTAATTTTGCCGCAGTCTTGCTATCAACTTACTGTAGATTTGATTTCTACTTAATATTTTCCTATTAGTACCGTTTTTGACTTTTGAGATTTAAAATGAGCTAGAAGCGGCTTTACACTGCAAAAATCACATTCTTCCCGAGCATTTACGTTTTGTTTTCTAGTCAAATATTTAAAACTTTATAAATTACAAAACATTTACATAACAAGAAAAGTGACCCAAGATATTTAGTCTGTTCTTCAATGAAAGAAAATATAAGAACTAGGTACGTTTGTGTTTAAAACAAAATTGTAAATCTACAGTAAGTTACTGGCAAAACTACAGCAACGTTTTACAGTATAGCAATAAACACTGTTAATGTAGAAGGATCAAATTTACACACTTAAGTACTGAGGATTTTACTACAATTATCCAATAGTAAAGTACACTACCGTATTTTTTCATGTATCACCTGAAACAATATGAAATGTGCAATTGTGATTAATAATTAAAATGACTTTTTACTAATGTCTGTAAATGCCCTGCTCTGTATCAATGAAGCAGCAGTTCTCAGGTGTGGAGAAAGGGAAGTGTCACGCTTATCTTTGAAGTCGTCTTATCTGCACTAATAATGACACATCACAGAGCCATCGTAGCCATAGTGAAACTGATCAACATAATAAAGCCGCATAATTGAATGCACAATCTCTGATGAATTTATGAGTCCTGATGGGTCCAGCCAGATAAAAACATATTAATTTCAACAGCACAAGTGACACTGAAAGGTGTAAATCGAGGACAAAACCGCTGATAAATAACGCCATTTTCTGGCTTTTGGATAAAAGCTGGACATTTATCAGTGTTTAGATGTAGTGCCAGCAAAGATGTTCTCTTCACAGGAATAATGACTGTGATGCATTGGATGAAACACAAACATTTTTCAAAGGCAGGTCCACTGAAACGCTGTGCATGGACATTAACATGCACAAAGTTATTCCCAACAAAATATCACAGATGAGATGTCTTTATTTATCCTAGACATCAATTAGTTTAAAAGGAGAACAAATTCTCCTGAGAAAAGGTGTCAGAAATCTCACAAAAGATTTGTCAAGATTATTGAAGATCTCAATTTAAACTCAAACATTTCTCATCAAATCCCGATCATTTATCTCTACAATCTACATTCATATTACACCTCCATTCTCTTCATGTGTTTAAAGATTCTGTCTATTTTTATTTCTCTTAAGCAAGCCTGTTAACTCTGGTATGAGAAAGAATGTCAGTAATGCTTTTGGATTCTGTTTGAAGCCGGTTTTGCCGGTGATCTTGTTTACTATGATCCATAAAACATCTTTATTCTAATTAGGAATCACACCTTCATTTTCTCTAATACAATCCTCACTAGGCGCACGACATATTACATGATAAAGTGTAGAGACAGGAGGGATGAAGGTCTGGAGATTTGCAGCGATATTGTTTGCGAAAACTGGTGTTCGTCCAAATGAGTTTCCATCTGCTTAATTAAATGTGTTTACTTTCAGGACCACAGTATTTTACACTGGACACCCCCCGCCAGATTTTAATAAAACAAGACTTGCCACTAAATTCAAAGAACACAGATTACAACTGCAATGTGACCACTTGAGTTACATGATTTAAGATGGCGACCCATCTGTACTTCAATGAAAGTCAATGAGGCCAAATGCTTAGAACATTAAAAACAGATCAAAAATGAGTTCTGTCATCAATGACTCATCGTCATGTCATAAACCTGTATGACTTTCTTTCTTCGGCAGAACACAAAAGAAGATATTTTGAAGAATGTGATAGTGGTTTTGTGTTCATACAATGGAAGTCAATGGGGTTCTAAGTTATTTGGCTATCACATTCTTCAAAATATCTTCTTTTGTGTTCCACTGATGAACCTGCACATGCAGTACAATTTTATTTTCCTAACACAAATTTACAGTGAACACGCCGTTTTCAACTACATACTAACAGAAAGGCTGCTGACTCAAGCACAAGATCACAAGACTGTGCCGGTCAGCTCTGTGTGATCATCGCCGAGCCGCGATAATGACGGCGAAATATGCCAGTAATCGGTGATAAGACCTTTAATGTTCTGTAAACTAGACGAGCACTAAACTTTACAGGCCTTCAATGAAATGAGTAACTATGACTTTGAAGTAAAACTGCCCTGTGTGATCTACATACAGTCCATACAGAATACATGCTCTGCAGATGGACATTGCGCACATGAATAATTATGAAAACAATCAATCAATACATAAATATGCATGTGATAGGTTTTCATAAAGCCCAACAATGAGCCTGCTGAGAACAGGCCCGCGTCGCTCATCTTATTTCAGAAGTGTCTGTCATTGCTGTGAGAATCAGCAGGCAACAAGCGCGCGCGTATGGGTGTGTGCGCGTGCGTGCCGAGGACGCGACACGAGACCAGCAGTGGCAGCGTTCGCATTGATTCAATTTAATCTGCGCACCTCTGTCACGGGGCGCCAATGACGGATTTACCAGCGGCCCGGCTGTTTAAATGACTTTTAAATCATGAAAGCCGGGCGGAGAGCTTGTTGCTGGGAACCTGCGGAGAGCACTTGATTTCCCTCGAGCAAATGAGCTCAAATCCGAGTGCGCGGCCTGCCCATGTTGGGCGAGTGCAGTCACTTCAAAATGCATCTTATGCGCAATGCGATTCTCAACACATCTCCTTATAGGCCTATATACATGTTTTTATGCTTGTGTGGTGAATAAAGTAAAATCAATGTATAACCAATTTCCAAATGAAAATGCCAAAAAGTTTGCATTTATAGAACATAAAAGGCTGTGGCACACTTTAAAAAACAAGGTTTCATTACGTCCAATAAATGTATCATTCAAATATTATTTAAAATCATATATAATGGGCCTATGTAACAAGTAACAGAAGTTTTGTTTTAATTGACGTATTCAAGATGTATGGGTATGATGCCCAAACATGATGTCTAGGTAGTCTGCACACTAGGTTTATGCTCGCAGTCGGTCACCAGCAGGGCAGACAGACGGTGATCTAGAGTGGTGACCCGCTTTAATTTCTCAGGTCATGACAAAACACAACATTTCACATGCAGAGGTTGCTTTTATTCATCCTCGCCAATATTTAAAATAGGAATGCTGAATTTCAATTCATTTCCTCTCGATTTATTGCATGTTTACGACGACCAGTTCATGACCTGAATGAATGTGTTAAACAGATTGAATATTTCACTCAGCCTACCACGCTTTCCGATATTACATTTTTTTGCCTCGATTTTTAAGTAAAATGCAATATATACTGTTTGCGATGTCTGAATGAATATATACTTTAAGACGCATTTATTTATTAAAAAGCATAACAACTAAGCGATTGTTTCGAATCGAAATGACAGAGAAATATCAGTCTCCACTAGTTATTTTAATGGACAGCTTTTAAACATTTGTGACCCTGGACAACAAAACCAGTCTTATGGGTCAATATATTTAAATTGAGATTTTTACATCGTCTGAAAGCTGAATAATTAATCTTTCTATCGATATATATGACAATAAATGGCGGAGATACAACCGTTTAAAACTCTGGAATCTGAGGGTGCGAAAAATCAAAATATTGAGGAAATTGTCTTTGTTGTTAATCAGAGGCACTGTAGCAGGCCATCACTCACAAAAATAACGTTTTCATATATTTAGTGTAGGAGATTTACAAAATATCCATGGAACATGATCTCTACTTCATATCCTAATGATTTTTAGCATAAAACAAAAATCGATCATTTTGACCCATATAATGTATTTTAGGCTTTTACCTAAAATGTTCCTGTGAACCCTTAAGACTGGTTTTGTGATCCAGGGTCGCATTACGAGACGCTGTTTGTGTTCATTCTAATTATTATGTTGGTGGGAAAGAATGAAATCATTCATTATAGATCAAACCCTTTTATTTCTGAAAATATCGTTTAATGTGAGATTCAACTCACTGTCTCTACAATAAGGCTGTGTAATGCATTATTTTATGGACTATGTATATGTATATGTAGCTTAAAGTCGTTAAATTTGATTAGTCGTAAAATTGTTAGATTTGTAATAACTATTTATAATCATTAATAAAATACATACGAAATTCCATATTTGTTATTTGATTTGAATAATTATAATTGTGTTGTTATTGTACTTACTTTCTTCTCATTATTATTTATAATAATAATAATCATAATTAAATTATTCATTCATTGTTATTATTATTATACATAGATATTGGTGTTTTACTTCCTCTAAATATTGTGCTGATGGTTTCAATTATCGTTCAGTGAGTTTTTTTAACTGTATTTAATCAAATGAATCACACAGTGAATGAGGTCTTTAGTCTCCTGCGCTTTAGAAACCATCTGCAATCTTTTGCAGGTATCTGTGCTTTGATGATGGTGAAGAAACAGCACAAGGACGACCTCGGCGAGCCTGTGGTGACTACAGTATGGTTAGTTAATTAGAAAACTGTCAAGTGATCAACTCCTCTGCAGCCAATGAGCGCGCACGCAGGCGTTATGACTGAAGATGTGAACGCGCAGGAAAGTTCAGAAAACAGTGGATGAAAGGGATGCTGTTCCACAGAGTCGTACTTTAGAGGAATTTAGCACTCTGAGCCACAGGGACGGGTTCTGGATTTCATTTCCAGCCACTTTATGCGCGCATAGGTTTTCGGGAATACGCAAGCACACTGTAGATAAATTGGCGTCTCATTGGGTGGGATCCAAATGGGTAGACGTCAGGGGATACAATATTTTACAGCTCTTTAATTGATTAAGGACAAGAAGACACCGGATAATCGAGTTTAAAACGCGATCACGCTTGTGCGCAAAACGCACACACTACACTGGCCACATCAAGTGACTCAAAAGTTTTGGGATGGAAAAATCTAAAAACTTCCGGATCGACGCCCTTCTGGCTGAAGAAACACACAGAGGGAACCGAGAAGTATCACCCGGAGTCAGTAGCCACAGCCCGACGGGCAGCCCGGTGTCCTGCAGGCGCGCGGACACCCCGTCTCCACGCGGGACAACACTTCACCTTCAACCTGGAATCATACCTAAACCAGGTCTGCTCAATCTGCCGCACCCAGGACTCGCGTCTCTTCACCAAGGTTCGATCCCGGGCATGTACTCTGCTCCTATGTACCCCCTGTCAGCTTTGGGAGGCCAGCACCCTGCTTTGGCGTACTCGGGTTTTACGCAACTGGTGCATCCGTATCCGGAGCAGCTGAAGGCGGCGGCAATGGCTGGATCTTTACCCCTGGAGCACTGGATACGAGCTGGGATCATGCTGCCACGACTTCCAGATTATACCTGTGAGTGGGGTTTATGCACATATATTTATATCCGGATTAACAGAGCAGTTAGAATGTGCCTTCAAATATAAAGATGCATTGTTAACTAATTTTAAATCTTTCTTATGAAAGTTATGAAGTGACAAAATGTTGTGGAATCACTTAGATGGGTGTGTAACACTTTGCAAAAAAAAACGTTATAGAACGAATTAAAAGCCCGTTAGTTACTGTATTTAAATGTGTGCATATGAAAACAATTAAATTAACCAAGATATAACATTCACAATCTCATGACACTTCCGACTGTCAATTAACCAATGACCTAAGCCTTATAAAGCATTATATAGACTCTTAATAAAACAAAACCTTAGGAATCTTGTGCCGTGTTTGTTGCTAAATTTCCTTTATTAAAAATTAAGATAACAGTATCTGTCTGGTGAGAAAAAATACAACAGAACTCAGAAGACAATAGAATGAGGTCATACTATAGAAAGTTGGTGAATTGCACAATATCAGTATGCATTTATTTGTGCAAATCACAAAGGAATGTTTTATTGTCTAAAACTTAATTTAGTTGCATCATTGCTATTGTCATATTGTATGCAAATATTGTGAAGGACCACAAAATCCTTTTCAAGGTAATCAAAGGAGTGCAAAGGCAAACAGAGAGAGAGAGAGAGAGAGAGGTGGCTATGGTTACTCTCATCTGCCACTCTTAAAACACAGGGGGTTAATTTGTCACCAAGCAATTACTGTATTCATGATAAATGATTAACCTTTGATTATTAAACTGAAATTGTGGCGGTCATATTATAAAATTGAACATCTGTTGGATTATATGTATATATAAATTGGGTGCCTTTAAATAAAGTAAAACGTTTTTTTTTTTATATTATCAATTTTCTGAAATGCATTCTATATTTTACCTGCAAATGCAACATACATTACAGCAGTGCTTAGACATGATACAAATATTATTTTATCCTTAGGTACTTAAGGAAAACGACAACTCAACAATAAAGTCCTTTAGACTCTCTGACTAAACAATCATCTATACCGGGTACCAGGATTTACACCAAACTGTAATAATATAATTTTATTTTTGGCTTCTTTATAAAGCCATAAATGTCCGGTTGATGGAAACTATCTTTGTGCGAAAGAGAAACAATAAACAAACGCCTTAAACATACTGCAGTTCATCAATAAAATCCCCAAAGCGTTCATTGAATTTTCATTAAGTTAATGGCTTGCTCGTGGGTTTTATGGCCGCTCGGCTCGGCATCCGTTGTGTTCAACAATAAGATGCAGAACAGCTATTATGGTAAATGATAGCTGCAAATTCTGGCCTTCCTTTTCCAGCCCAGCGAGTCCTTGACTTTATATAAAAGAGACACAAATCTCATAAAAATAATCTAGACGTGGATTACAGCGGCTCACGTCCTTTTTGTCTGCCTGGTGCTTAACTTTTATATTGAGGCACAAGAGGCCTGTTATTCATTTGGAACAGATTTACAGGGTTTTCAAGAGCATTAGAAAAAGGCTGCTAAATGTTTATGCCAGTTTAAAGTTGAAATAAGATCGATATAAAGTTATGTTGAACAGCATTAATCAGCTTTGCCTCAGTTTGGACAAACCCATAACCCACGTCTTCAATTTAACAAACGTGAATGATGCCTCCGATCAACACAAGAAGATCTTTTGAAAAATGTTGGTAACCAAACAACACTGAACTCGCTTGACTTTCATTGTATGGACACAAAACCACTGAGACATTTCTCAAAATATCTACATTTGTGTTCCACTAAAAAAAAACACTTACAGCAGGAGGGTGAATAAATGATGACAGAATTTTTTTTTTGGGTGAATTATCCCTTTAAATGTTTTTCATTGATGGCTTAAGTGACAGTTCACCCAAAAAAGAAAATTCTGTCATCAGATTACATGTCTTTGTTCTGCTAAACACACAGGAAGATATTTAGAAGAATGTCAGATATCGCCCGCCATTGACTCATTTATTTCCCCTATGACAGCAAAAGGGGAGCGAGATCTGACATTTTTCCAAATTTCTTCCTTTTTGTTCAGCAACACAAAGACATGTACGCAGGTTTGGAACAATCTGAGGGTGAGTAAATGATGACAGAACTGTTATGGCATCTTTGGGCACGCGCAGTCTTTTGTATGTAAGATGCTAACACATGTTCCTGATTGTTTTTGACTGACAGCAGCACCCCAGTCTGGTTTAATGGGGAAATGTCGCAGGCCGCGCACGGCTTTCACCAGTCAACAGCTACTGGAGCTCGAGAACCAGTTCAAACTCAACAAGTACCTCTCGCGACCCAAACGCTTCGAAGTCGCCACATCGCTCATGCTGACCGAAACACAGGTGAAGCTTCAGCTGAATATCCCCTCAGATAGTCCTTAAAGTCACCGTGAACGGAAGTTGCGATTGACTTCTTTTCCGTGTCGTGACGTGTAACCGAATGAAACGGCTTCCGAAATTAGAATCAAATGTTTTGATTGGTTTGTTGTAAGTTGTTCCCGGAGGAGAGGGCTAAACACGCCTGGCCATTGGACAGTCAGTATATATATATTTGTTTTGGACAGTCAGTGTAGTCCTACCTCTTTTTTGTTGCTGACGTCATGTGGTGAAGAGTAGTTGTTGAGAGGAGTTTAACGTTTCTGAGTAAAGATTACAAGCACGGATAAATCATTTATAATAATCCCTGCAACACTGTGTAAAACACTTCGTTTTCCTGTTGGATTTCATGGTGACTTTAAAATCAAATAGTGTCATATTGTATATGTTTTAATTCGATATAAACCAATCAATATTCAAAATGATAAACATTCATCGCGTGTGTATCCAGGTGAAGATCTGGTTCCAGAACCGTCGGATGAAGTGGAAACGCAGTCGTAAGGCTAAAGAACAGGCCGCTCAGGGCGAGGCCGAACGCCAACGAGGAGGAACCAAGTCGACCAATCAGAGGCCAGGAAGAGACGGCCGCCGGGCCTCAGGTATGGATGAGCTGGATGAAGAGATCGACGAGGAAGATGAAGAGTATGATGAAGAAGACGGAGAAAAACACAAGTTCACGAACAACTTGAACAGTCGCTCCACAGATTACCTGCGCCACACGGCGGAACTGGGATACCTCCCGGACAGCTCGTTCTCCGATGACGACATGGACGAAGTTGGGGCTGACAGGAAGATTGGGGCGGGGTTATGAAAAGACACATTCAGAGGATCCGGAAGTTGAAATTGAGTGTAAAACGGGCTGCAGGAACTGACAGCAATAGCATACAGTCCTGTGATACAGAGAGGAAACAGTGAAGCAACCAAAATTGTACTGATAATCGCCTCAGGAGACGTTCTTCCAATGCAGAAAAACACTTCCCCAAAACAAACCGACATATAAAACTTACATGTTGTTTTAAGGAAGACAGACATCGACCCTCTGCTATTCGTTGGTCGCTTTTGAACATTCAACTTTGTTTTTCCTTTATTCATTTTCCTTTATGGCAATGGTACAAAACTTGGTGATTTATGGCACTGTGAAAATCGTCACATTTGTGGTCCTCGGTCAACAATGACCACCATGGGAAAAGTTTTGGAAACAGGAAAAAAGTGCTGCTTTGATTGATTTTTAATTGATGACTCGTGCCTCTGCTATGTGCACAGAACACTAATAGATGTGGTTCAAAAAGGCTAAACAGTCCTTAAAAAGTCAAATTTTAAAATTATAAGATAAATATTGCATAAAGCATAACGTTCTCTAAGAATCTTAATTATTCAACCAAAATATTAGGGAAAATGTTCAAATATAATTTTTAATAGAAGAAAACAGATAATTAATGCCATTACGTTGCCTAAAATCCTAATTATTAAACAATCAAAAAATATTCTTCATAATGATATTATATTAAATAGAAGAAAACAAATCATAATTATTGCGTACATTAACATAAATTATCACACTGATCAAAAATATACAATAAATTCCACTTTAAAAATAAGTTTGATTTTAGGTGTTCACTTTTTACCAAGAGCAGTACAAGTGTGAGTCACAACGAGGAAAACCAGAAGGTTTATTCGTAATTTATTTAGTTTTGTTTCTCTGTAAATAGAATCAGATGTTGTGAATATTTTGTGTCAATCATTCAGTGCACTCAGTTTGTTACAATCTGACATTTAATATAAGAACACATAAATAACGACATTGAACTGAGTTGACTAAATGCAGCTCTGTGAAAATGATGATTTTATTGCCTGGTGGTTTACAAAGCCATTTACAAGTTCCACATTTCTTTACTCTTAACAATTACAACAAAATAACACGATTATATATTGAATCATGTTGGATTGATATGGAGTAATAGACTGTTGGAGAGGTCGAATTTAAGGTGCTACATACTACATATTTATTTGTTTATGAACACGTCATGTAAATATTCAGTCATGTGTCTGTGTTGAGAGTCTGTAATGTTATTTAAATCATTTACGCTGAATGCCGCTAAGACGGTGAACACACGGTTGTATAAACGTGATATTTGTCTGTGTTGTCGTAAACTGATGAAAATAAACAAAAGAAACACAACTGTGTGAATCTTCTTTTGAGAACAATGTTACAAATGTATATGAATGAATATGATCAATATGATCATCATATGATCAGACTGTTTGCGTCAATGGCGATGAGGTCCAGCGGCACATGTGTCCCGCCTCTGACAGCTGGGATGATCAACACCGCCGATCCGCTGCGACCATAAACCCGCGACAACCCGCCTCTCAAATCTGAATTATTCGCCCGAGTTTACTGATAGAGAAATAATTAAGTTAATGAAGAGCGAGTAATGAAGCCAACCCCTGATGATGATGTCACCGCTCTTATTTCATTTCCAAAACACACACAAAAGCAAATGATTGAGAGCACGACTAAAACCCGCCGTTTTATTGGGTGTTTGTGTGAGGACGGTGATTAAATGCAGGACAGCGTGTTTATATAATGATGAAATGCATTTTTAACTGGCTGATGTCTCTGTCTTGTTAAAAGTCAACTTGGAAACCCTGGAAACGAATTTCAGTTAGTTTTTTGCTCATTTTTACATTGAACACGCTCCCTAAGTGTGATTATAGGACAGCGCGCGTGATCAATGAAACGCCCAAGAGTGTGAGACCAGCCAGGTTTTCAAAGTCATTCCTGACGTATGTAAAGAAAACGTTGTATTGTATATGACAGTGTGCATGTTACTGTGTGTTCAAAGGGATAGTTGAGCCAAAAATATAAAACATTATTAGCATTCATTCACCCTCGTGTCAATCAAAACCTGCATGACTTTCTGTTTTCTGCAGAACACAAAAGAAGATATTTGTGGGAATGTTTATAATCAAACAACACTGAACCCCATTGAATCATATGAACACAAAACCACTGAGACTATCTCAAAGTATCTTCTTCTTTGTGTTTACAGAAGACATGTATTCTAGCACAAGGGTTAATAGACGATGCCAGAATTGTTTCATTTTTGGGTGAACTAACCCTTTAAAGACACCAATAACACTTTTGCCACATAACACGCATCATTCTATCAGCATGGACAGAAAACATAATCTAGTCTTTTATTAAAGTCAAGACCAAACGCTGCACTTTATAATAAATTAACTACTTTTGTTTTAGACTGAACAACCTTGATAGACTGTCGTGACGTGGCCCATTGTTATTTATTAAACACGACGACCAAAAGTCACGTGAACGCGCACGCAGCGTGGAAAATATTCCCTTCCCGTCCCTTTATCCGCATGAAAATGTCAATTTCGCAGCGAAACGAGTAAACGCGACTCCACCAATTCGTCGAGCGACAAATCACGGCCAATAACTTGAGCGACACGACCTCGTAAAACATTTATACGCTGTAGTTTAATCAATCAGACTCATTACGGGAATATGAACAGATTGTGTGATCTTTCAAAGCAATCACCCGTATTGCTTGAGATTTTTGCGCGGCCCTGTCGTGTCACTTAAGCTAATGGGAAGGTAAGGGAATGAGAAACCGGGCCCATAAATTCACATCTGTCGCGACTTCAGCCGTGCCCCAAACGCGCGCAAAAAGGCCAAGTTTCAGTAATAAAGTTTATTGAAAAAGCCCGAGCCTGTTCTCTTTTAAGGCAACGTTGTGTTCGGGACAGGCATTTATTATGCTTGCGGGAAATCTATCAAACAGATGCGAAATGTGGCTTAATAATCAAGATAAGCGACTAGCTCGCCCGCGTGATTATGATTGGCTAGGAGTCAGCGACAGGCCGTGTTTGTTTTCCCCGCCGCAGTAAATAATCGCTCATCCTTGACATGTGGCGCGTGTTCGCGTTCTACGCGAGCGGCTGGTGTGAATGTTCGGCTACCCACAGTTGAAGCAAACGCGATGTATTTATAGCTGATGGTTCTCGGATTGTTTAAGAGACGTGCAAGCCTCCGTTCAGCTGCAATCAATTCAACGATGTCAAATATAATACAAATACTGAGTCGGTCAACCCTCTTAAAAATACTAAACTGAACTATTGTATAGTGAAGTAAAATGTGGTAAATTGTAGTTATACTGTGCTTTAATTACTATACAGTAGCCTACTATAGTATTCTGTACCCACTGTCCATCACATTGCACATAGCATCTGGAAACTGTACACTGTTAGAAACAATAGGTCAAACCTGCAAAAACACATCTGTGGGCCCAACTCTCTCTAAAAAAAATGATGTGTTGTTTTTGTCTATATTCATTTCACTTTTTGTATTTAGTGCATTGTTGTTTTTATTTATTTCTATCTTAATGTATATATGCACCATGTGTACACTTTCTTCTGCACTAAGCTCCTGTCGCCAAGTCAAATTCCTTGCGTGTCCTTCTGATTCTATTAATTACTGTAATAAATACTATAGGAAACATTTAGGAATTTTACTACAGTTTAAAATAGTTAATACTACCCAATGCTACAGTAGATTTCCATGTGGGAACCCTTAACCATTAACAATGTTTCATTATAGTAAAAGTGTAGCACAGACTGATTTGTTTTAGTAAAAACTGAGAAGTAAAAGTTCACCCAAAAATGAAAGTCCTGTCATGAATTAGGCCTACTCACTCTTCAGTTGTCCCAAACCTGTACACATTTCTTTGTTCTGATGAACACACAGAAAGATATTTGGAAGAATGTCAGCAACTGAGATTTCTGGGGCACCATTGACTACCATAGTAGAAAATATAATTGTGTAATTGTTGGGTTTTGATGAACAAAAAATAAGATATTTTGAGGAATGTAGGAATGCAAAAAGTGCTGGGGCACCTTTGAATATCATAAAAAAATTTCTAGTATGTTAGATGTCGTAGAAATGTCAGTTGCTAACATTCTTCTAAATATCTTTCCCTGTATTCATCAGAACAAAGACATTTATACAGATGTGGAACAACTGTGTGAATTTTCATTTTTGATCCCTTTAAACTATGCACTGAACAAAACAATTTGTAGGATTTGCTCTTTTTGCGTTAATTTATTTTTAAGGTAAATTTCAAACAAAAAAAGGTAAATCCTTGTAGCAGTTTTTTTTCAGTGTGGTTACTGTAAAACCACGGTTAATCTGTGATTACCATGATTTTACTACATCTAAAACCCCAAAAGCAAAGTTTATTACTGTAAAACGATGGTTAATCATCACAAGTCTGCAGGAAAACACTGGAACACGGTTTTGATGCAATATACACAGAACTTGACCGTGACGCGCGATGCCATGCATTTTTGCCAGACTCTCTCTTTATGGCTGATAGGTGATTTACTGACCTGGAGAAACAGAGGATCAAAGGCACTCAACATTGACCCATAATCCCTGGCTAATGAAATAATTCACTAATTGATTCATCGCCAAATCAATAAACCAGGAGATGGTTTATGGTGTTGGTATAGTTCACTGTGACCAGCTGCTTTCTGCCTTCTTTTAAGTGGCACTATAAAAAAACACTGGTTGGGTCAGATATGATATTTTCTAGGTTCATTAAAAGAGATAGTTCACCCAAAAACGAAAATTTGAACCGAACAACAGCGTTACCCGTCAACTAGCATTGGTTTTGTGCCCATACAATAGAAGTGAATGTGTGTCTTCTTTTGTGTTCTGCACAAGACAGAAAGCCATACAGGTTTGAAATGAATAAGTGACAGAATTTCATTTTTGCGTGAACTAAGAGCGATTGGGTTTGTCTATATTTTACCCAACCGTGGATTTAAAACAACTTGATAAACAATAAAAAAATGGTAAACAAATTGATGGACAACGACACACAGAACCCCATTAACTGGAAAGGAATGAATTAAAAACCACTCAAAACACCTTAGCAACACCCTGGCAACCAACTACAACACATAAACATCACTGTGCAGGGTGCCTTCAGATGTCAGAAAAATGACAAGACAACAGAAGCATCCCTGTGCACGCCACCTCAATGCAATCTTTGAAACAGATTTAATAAGTCTCCATTTCAGCTTTAAAAAGAAGTTGACCATGTCGTCCATAATGTTGAGCTCTCTACAAAATGTCTCATGTTTACATCAAATACAGACAAACACAAGCGTTTGTTTCATTTTCCTAAAACAATATATCGGCCAAACAATGGACTGAAACATCCCAGCGGTTGGGTTTAGTTTTGAAGTGTACCTGTTTTTTTCTAGCAGGGATGCTGATCATCACACTATATATTGGTCCCTGAGAAAACAAAGGAAGGTCAGGTTTGACCTTGACATGGACTAAAACATGACATCATTTCATAGCCCAAGGGATCATGAAATTAGCACTGGCCGACCAATGAGGCGACGGCCCTGCACGCTCCTCCAACCATAAACATTGTTTCTGTCTAATGAATTATTATCCGGACTGAACACGGGAGGGTTTACATGGATGGAAAATGCAAATTCACCCCACTGGAACTGCATCTTGTCTGGGCATCACGTGGAGGACGTCTAGAGAAACACTTGCATCCACCTTTACGGCCTCTCTTCGGCGTCGGGGTCATTGATGAGATTGAGTGAGATGAACATTGAGTCAGAACGTCACATTTGACCCGCACAACCCCGTCAACCATAAATCCAGATGCCTAAAGTGACTGTGATGGAAGTTTCATCAAGAAACAGCGAAGAGCAAACAACAGGACCTGATCAGAGGTTTTCTCGGTCATGGAAATAAATGTTTTCTTGAAGGTTGATACCTAAATAAATAACACCAAACAAATCAAAGCAGAGCGTGCATCCATCTTTTAAGTCATTAAGTGCAAAGAGAAATTCTGGACAAACTGTCTGGTGTGTTGTTTAATGTTGTAAATGACTTACTCGTGCATCATGGGAAAGAGCTTTTCCTTTGTGAACGTCTCTTTGGTGTTGTGTAAAAGAATGAATACATGCTGTCCTCACGAAAGCGGACAAATCAATTATACTCCACATCGAAATACTGAAAATGATTATAAATCTGCATATTACGGATTTAATTTCCAACATAAACAACTGTAGATGGTACTAAGACTGCACTTATATATATATATATATATATATACAGTATTTAATTTCTCTCCTAAAAGTTCTCACACCACTTCTTAAATGTGCATTGAGATGGACAACAAAATACCGAATCAAGTGGCTTAAGATTGTTATAATTGTTTGTGAGAGCTTTTGAACCAGATAATCTGCACAAGTTGTTAGTATTTTCTATAAAGCTCTTATCTTCTATGCTGCATGTAATGTGGAGAAAGTCTAGATGGATGACTATACATTTTGAAGCCCATCAAAGGTAAACAACAACAAAAGAACGTCAGTCTACAGTTAACTATTTAAGCAGCAGCGCCCCCATGTGGTCAAACTGAACTCTTCACAATCCCAAATACAGGACAAAACCACCTGTCACCCTTCGATTTACACTTTATTCATCGTTTAAAAAAAAGACATAAACCACATAACGTAAATGAACAGCAAAAGATGCATGTTTATAGTCTTATATCCTATAGACCACGAGCTTTGCATAATTGAGAAAAACCCTGAACTGAACAGAGAAACCTGAACAAATATTCAGCCAAATAAATCAGGACTGAAGATATATGACGCTGGAAATGAATATGAATGTTACGATTATATTTCTTAAATCATCATGATGTTAAAACGGTCATAGACAGTTCGGTCCTTATTCACAGCAAAAACTCAATGTGTTACGGGAATGTTTAATTCATTCTAGATTTATGATGGGTATATTATTATCACAAGTACAGTTATATTTCACCACAATCAGGAGTAAAAAGAGAAATTTATTTTGCATTAAGAAAACCAAACGATTCATCAGCGTTTCATTTGTTATACGGAAAAAAGTGAACGTTAATAAAATAATGTTAATAGAATAAAACCGTTTCTTTATGCAGAATAACATTTCTTCATTTTTAACTTCTTTCTTTGCAGGTTTCGCCCACTTTCTAGTGAGGCCACATCAGAAATAAATAAACATGAATGATTCTTAAAATCTAAGCTTAAAACATTTTAAATGGCTTAATGCATGTCCACCTAATACTGTAAGAAATAAGAGAAAAGGTCTTTTTATATTCCTCTGTACCGCTTCAAATAGGAAAGTAATCTTTAAAACGACCACCCCTCACAAACCTTTCTCAAGAATGATCTCAGATGCATTTACAGAAGCTTGACCCACAGTTTATCACTCGCTCCTTCAGTAAGTCCATTTTCTTGCTCTTTCAACCCTTGACATTTCTATGACAGCCGCATGACTTGCAACAAATGACTTCTGAGCGATTGCCAAAGAGATTTTGCCTCACTGACAGCATCACGGCTTTGAAACACTGGACCTACGAAAACAAGCTGGGACGTCTTGTTTCCCAGAGACAAACTGCTAAAATAATATAACTAACCACCATTTCTTTAAAAGAATCCTGTTTTGTTTTTCTAAACAGTACAGCCAAAAGACGAGGAAAAGCTCACAGCACATTATTTCCAGCACAATAAATGGCCGTTGAAATCGCCCTCACGTGGAATAAATGACAAAAGTCATTCTTTGGTCTTTTGATTCTGGGGTAAATGGAGCTGGACACTGATGCAGTGATGGTGCGAGTGTGTGTTCGCATACAACCGTGTCGTTCTGAGCTGACTGAGGTATGACCCGGCTGTGAGTTCACTCCTGTCCAAAGAGAGCGAGAGAGAGAGAGCGCATAGTCCAAAACGTCCAGAGTCGATTGAAAATCCAGCACAGAGATCTATAGTCGAGCACTTAGCGAGAGCATCATACTCGGTTGGTATCGACGGCTGTCCCGTCTGAGCCCTGAAGGTTCTGGATTTGATCGAGTACCCAGCTGATTCTGGGTCTTTCCTGAGGATTGGTCACCATGGTAGAGCTGAGGAGGGTTTGAAGCCCTTGAGAATAACTGTGTTAAAGACGGAGACATGACGGTTATTACACATATCACACTCTCTTGACCGTTCTCTTAAAATCACCGCATGTTTAATTCAGCGAGCGCTGGGGGTCCTTGCAGTAATTCTGAAGTTCTGGACGTTTCTGTTGCGTTCTGATCGTTTGTTACTTTTCAGTTTGGGGCTTAAAGTGCCAGTTCACCCAAGAGTGTCATTTACTCATCATCAAGTCGTTTAATTAGAAAGATATTTTGTAAAATGTCAGTGACCACACAGATCTCATCCCTCATTTACAGCCAGAGTAAGCAAAACAAATACTATGGGAGTCGAGATCTGTTTTCTTATTGACCTTCTTCAAAATATCTTCCTTTGTGTTTGGCAGAAGAAAGAAATGTGTACAGGTTTGGACTAATCTGGGGTAAGCAAATGATGACAGAATTTTAAGTGAAGTTGAACCCATTGCATTGTGGGATACATTTGAAAGTATATTAATAATCCAGGTATGTACATGTGCAGGATGTTCACTCAACTCACGATCAAAGTTCCTGCTGAATGAGGAAACGTTACCAAGATACTTCAGATCTCAAACTCACCTGCAAGGCTGTGGAATGGACACGGGATTCTGAACAGCGAGAGCAACGCTGTCACCCTTCTGAAAGATGAGGTCGTACGGACCCTCCAGCATCATCATACAGTACAGCACACACCCTAGAGACTACGAGCAGACCAACACAAAGGCCACATAACATTTACAACCATCAGAGCATTCGAGGAGACAACAGATAAATAAGAAGAAATGTGTCAGAAAAGAGAATGACCCAGATGTCTGTTCTCTCATCGATGATGCAGTGACTCTCCACATTGAACAGTTCTGGGGCTCTGTAGGAGATGGTGCACCGCTGAGCGGCCCAATCCTAAGAAATGTAAAGAAGGCCATTGAATGTTTCATGTTTTCATTGGCTCATAAAGGTTCTGCAGAGACGCTCAGGAGAACATCTGACCTGGACCCTCATGCCATCCCGTGACCCCCGCACTTCCATTCTGGCCTTGTTCATGGAGCCCAAATCCATTAAATAAGGGCGGTCGTTCTCATCCAGTAAAACGTTGGTTGGTTTCAGGTCTCTGAGTAACGTCAGAAAACAAATGAAAAAAGAATGATGGACAGATTCACCATCGTGTTATGTAAATGATATCTGCTCTCGTGGAAACCCTAAAGCAGAATGTTAGAATAACTCAAACAACAAAATATGCCACACAATAATATGGTACCTGTGTGCGTAGCCTGTGTCATGAATGGCTTTCAGGCCCTCGCAGACACCGTGTAGAATGTTTAGGATGCGGCTCTCAGACATGGAGCTTCCCTTGTCCCGCAGCTTCTCAAGAACAGACCAGAGACTTCCCTTCTGCACAGGAAGTCAAAGGAAAGAAGTGCACCCGTTTACTTTACAACCACGTTATGTAAGGGATAATCCACGGCTAGCCAGGCATTAAAGGATTCTAATGCACGACGTGGAGGCGATGAACCACCCGTGGATTATCCCGCTTATACCACGGTTATTTGCCAAGTTAAAGCTGTTATTGATGTTCACAGTGTTATTTTAGATCAAACAGGTGAATATGACGGTCATTTTGTCAGGTCATTTGAAATGTAATCAAACTGACTGGAGCTACCCGTGCGTTAAAGGCTTTTAATGCACACCTGCCAGCCAATCAGAATCCAGTGTTCAAACAGACCATGGACTATACTTCAATACACCGCCAGCACAACACTCTGCTTACACTGATGTACGGGAGCAGCAGCCACGCTTCACATTTGCCTGCTCTCTCCATGAAGGTGTGTGCGGTCAGGCCGAGGATGTTGGGATGACTGAAGAGCTGGTGCATCTCCACCTCCGTCTGAGCCTCCTGACGAGCCTCGCGGTCGTGGCAAAGGATCCGCTTCAGAGCGTAGAAACGGCCGTCGTGTGATCCCTCCACAAGGTCCACATAACTGAACCCACTGGAGGAAGAAGAAATCCAGTTTGTAGTACACGTCTGGGTCTGTGACCGGCACCGGCACGCGTGTGTAAGGCATCTTGAGACAGATTTGTTCTGATAATCTCACCCTTCGTCTAGTTTCTGGATGAAGAAGTATTTCCTGTTGTCGATGGTGATGGCACTGCGAGAGCAGATACACAAAGCATGGCCCATCTTCTCTGGAGCATCGCTTATAAGAGCCCCCAGGAATGGAAAAGAGGCTCTGACAGAAAACACAGAGTTCACAATGACATTTTCATTTGGATTGTTTAACAGAATCCTTCCTGAAGGGAAATGTGTGACCCGCCGACACCATGACAGTGATATCAATATAAAACCAACACAACCGTTCCAACTACTGCCGTTTCTTGTGTTCTTTTCAGCACGAGATGACGGTCTTTCAAAACCTCTACACGATGTGTCCCAGCCGTTATCGTGAACATTCAAGACAGTTTGATTGGTCTATCCCCCCCACACACGCGCACGCACGCACGCACACACACACACACGCACGCACGCACGCACACACACACGCACGCACGCACGCACTGGAAATCAGACCGTGTGTTTGGTGAACCGACGCAGACTCCAGTAAAATCAATTATTTACAGCGTTACTTGCGTCATGACGTTGTGTTTTGTGAAGAAAACGCCTCATGAGTTGCGATATTTCATTATTGCGTCTCGTTGACATTATCCAGAGCAAACGTGGCACTTTCAGTGATGTAACGTAACGTTAGTTTGCGCTGTGTCCACCACACACACTTGATTAAACTCGGTTTGAATCAAAGTTTCATTTAAATGCGAATCACACATGCTCAGGATGGGATTATACGTGTTTTCCCCATTTAAAGACTGAGAATAAGACTCGGTTTACCTTTACGAGAAGTCCTCGCGCTCCTCCACCGTTTCTCCGGTGAGATTCTTCCGTGTACAAAACCAACGTCACGTTAACGCAATGACGCAACGCGAGACGTTGATTTAACCCGTGTGTCACCGCTACACAGCAAATCCGGCAATAACCTGACAACAAACTGTAATAAAAGCTGATCGTTGTAAATGGAACATTGTTTGTGATACCTCATACACACATAGACAGCAGCCATATCACCCTGTAGCCCGAGACTGGTTGCCCGCAGGGCTGAGCCTGGTCAGTACCTGGATGGGAGACCTAATGGGAAGGTTATGTTACTGCCGGATGAGGTGTTAGGGAGGCCAGCAGGGGGCGCTCACCCTGTGCTCTTGTGTGGGTCCTTTTACCCCATTGTAGTGAAGAGGACACTATACTGTCAGGGTCAAAAAGCTCCGTCCTTCGGATGAGACGTTAAGCCGAGGTCATGACTCTCTGTGGTCATTAGGAATCCCAGGGTGTCCTTCGAAAAAGAGCAGGGGTGTAACCCGGCATGCTGGCCAGATTCGCCTGTGTACATCATGGCCGCCTAGTCATCCCCATATGGACTAATTGTCTTCGTAACTCGGTCCCGTCCACAGAAGAGCGCTATATAAATGTAATGAATTATTATTATAAACATTTATCTCTGATGTCCTTCTGAAAATCTCCAAATCTCGTGATTTAAATTTGTTGTTAACATTAAGGCTACTATTATTAGTCACCCTTCAGGTTTGTAACTTGGTTTCTGCAAATAGCCAACTAATAAAAATGATTAAAATGTGCTTGTCAATTTTGACAACACGGTAATAGATCATTAAGAAAAGTACAGCGGTTTCAGAAGGACGGCGACGATATCGCAAGATTCAGAAATCCAATTATAAAAAGAGAAATAATTACATTTATCTTTAAAGAATTGTTAAACATGGTTATAACACTTTTAATGCTGGTTATTATTTACTAATAATGGTAACTATTGCGATAACTAATAACGATATTTCAATTCAATTTCAAATTCTTTATAACCAGTGACCCCTGGAGCTTTTGGGTTGTGCAGAGGGAGATAAAAATAAATGAAGAGTTTGGTTCCAAAAAGAGATTTAAACATTTTCTAAAATCATGTTATCACGTTTTATTGTGTTAGTTAGCTGTATGTTTTTAAGTTATTATGGCTTAAATCAGTTTGAGTGATATTAATTGGAATGCATGATAAAGAAAAAAATGATAAAAAAAAAACATTTAGGAACCAAACTCTTCAAATATTGTATATATTTTTAGTGTGGTGGTAGACTTATGTAGTGTATTTGTGCAGCATTCTTAAGAATGGGATGTTCCTGGCACAAAATAAAAAACAATTCTCTCTACTTGGAAAATCATTAACACAATGAAAGAACCACAGTGAAAACTATTTGAATCTTTATTTTATTTTATTTTACTCGTTTTCTGTCCAAATCTGGTAGAAAAATAACACTTTTTCCCCTTTTAATATTCTTCGCCTTCCTCATCTTCTTCAAAAGAATCGATGCCCACTTCCTCGTAGTCCTTCTCCAGAGCGGCCATGTCTTCTCTGGCCTCAGAGAACTCGCCCTCTTCCATCCCCTCACCAACATACCAGTGGACGAAGGCTCTCTTGGCGTACATCAAGTCAAATTTATGATCCAGACGAGCCCAGGCCTCAGCGATGGCCGTGGTGTTGCTAAGCATGCACACGGCTCTCTGCACTTTGGCCAGATCTCCACCGGGAACCACAGTCGGGGGCTGATAATTGATGCCCACCTTGAAACCAGTGGGGCACCAGTCTACAAACTGGATGCTTCTTTTGGTCTTGATGGCAGCGATGGCCACGTTGACGTCTTTGGGAACCACATCTCCTCTGTAGAGCAGACAGCAGGCCATGTATTTTCCGTGGCGGGGGTCGCACTTCACCATCTGGTTGCATGGCTCGAAGCACGAGTTGGTGATCTCGGCCACGGAGAGCTGCTCGTGGTAGGCCTTCTCGACAGAGATCACCGGAGCGTACGTGGCCAGGGGGAAGTGGATTCGGGGATAGGGCACCAGGTTGGTCTGGAACTCCGTGAGGTCGACGTTCAAGGCGCCGTCGAAGCGCAGAGAGGCGGTGATGGAGGAGACGATCTGGCTGATGAGCCGGTTGAGGTTGGTGTAGGACGGACGCTCGATGTCCAGGTTCCTCCTGCAGATGTCGTAGATGGCTTCGTTGTCCACCATGAAGGCACAGTCGGAATGCTCCAGGGTGGTGTGGGTGGTCAGGATGGCGTTGTACGGCTCCACCACGGCCGTGGACACCTGAGGAGCGGGGTAGATGGCGAATTCCAGCTTGGACTTCTTTCCAAAGTCAACAGAGAGACGCTCCATCAGAAGGGAGGTGAAACCAGAGCCTGTGCCTCCACCGAAACTGTGGAAGACCAGGAATCCTTGCAGTCCAGTGCATTGGTCGGCCTGTGCGGAAGACAGACAGAATAAAACTCTTGTTCTCTTCACCACTAGAGATGAAGTTCTTCATAACACAAATGATTCACGTTACCAGTTTGCGTATGCGGTCCAGGACGGAGTCGATGATTTCTTTGCCGATGGTGTAGTGTCCACGGGCGTAGTTATTTGCTGCATCCTCTTTGCCTGAAATGAGTTGCTCGGGATGGAACAGCTGACGATAGGTACCCGTGCGCACCTCATCTGCACCAGAAAAACACCATCAATCACTGCGCTAATAAACCACCAAAATTACAATTAACAAATTACTGAATAAAAGTTATTTTTACTTCTAAAATAAATAATTTTTATGCTGTGTGAAGCAAATTTATTTACGTCTTGATTTCAGCTAAATCTAATAGAATTTTGTGAAGTTCTTTGATTGTCTCTTTGACAACAGATTTAAAATGTAATCTTGTTTTGCTGGTAATTATTTTTTGACCCATTTTCTTGTTTTAGGCAAAAACCTAACATCTTGCTAGACTTCTCTGAATGCACAACATAAAACCACTTTGCTTCTTGAATCTAAACATCCATAAATCAAGATATATTAATTAGTGTTCTAGGGGGAAAAAAAGCACTTTCCCTTTGCTTATGATTTTAATCTTATGTCTTTAACCCTGATATTTACCAATGACTGTAGGCTCAAGGTCTACGAAAATGGCACGTGGAACATATTTTCCAGCTCCGGTGTCACTGAAGAAGGTCGTGAATGAGTCATCGTGTCCACCCACAGGTTTGTTGGAGGGCATCTGACCATCGGGCTGGATCCCGTGCTCCAGACAGTAAAGCTCCCAGCAGGTGTTACCCATCTGGACACCAGCCTGACCCACGTGGACAGAAATACACTCACGCTGAGGACAGAAACACATTATTAGCAGCTGAAAAACATTGCATTGATCCATCAAATGTGTACATGAAGAAATGCTCAATTTAACAACACTAGTGCTAGTGAAACACCCCATAATAAAGAAAACCTACAGACAAGAATTATTTAATATCTCAATAACTTCCATTAGATGTCAATGAGAGTAAATGAAGTCGCAGAGATTTCTTCTGAAACTAATGGAGACATTTGTGAGATTTCGGAATATTTTTCTCAAAATGTCACATACTGAGCTCAGATTTGTCAAGTCAATATTATTTGTTTAATTTTGTGTGGTTTCCAGCATTATGTCGTTTGTTGTTTGGCCACCAGGGAGCAGACCAGATATATGGAGGTCACTGACATGTGCAGCTGCCTGGAGAGAACAGTGTTGGTCAGATCATGTAAAGCCCTCAAACCAGTTTTATCTCCGGTCATGGGTTTGCACTTATCCAGATAATGAAGCTGAGACAACAAAGCCACCACATTTGGCATAAACACCTCGCTTTGTTTGGAGAAGGAGTTTCCTAAAGACTCCGGGCACAGTTTATGATGTGACACTTGACTCATGTGGCAGACGGAGCGATCCACAAACCTTCATAACTATTAAAGTACAAAACGTTGATGTTTTGCATGACTGTAAACAGCTTAGGGTGTTAACAACAGCTCAGACGGGTTTTTCTCTGAAGCTAGGGCAGGCTGTGCCCCAATGAGGAATTTCTAGCATGTGCCCTAAAAAGTGTGTTGCAATCCCATAGAGGGATAAACAAACGCTTTGAAGGCGATCCAGAGTCAACATGGAAAACATGAGTCACGAACGCAAGAATAACACCGATGGCAAAAGTGAAGATCTGAACTTGTGCGAGCACGTTATAGTCATTATAAAAGTTCTTTTGAATGACATTGGTTTTTTTAAGCAAAAACATTTGATAAGATTTTAGAATCCATTTAACATTAAGGTTTTATCCTAAGCCTCTGTGTTTTATTACAATATATCACTTTATTATTCAGTATAAAATACGAGGGCTTAACAAACACAAAGTCTTTTCCTAAATCATATTTAGCAAAAAGATGTCCAAAAAATAAAGCCAGGGATCTTTTTCTTTCCGTACTATTTTTTAATATAAATATAAATACAGATTTAATAATGCATCATTAATTAATCTCTTTTTTTTAATTAAAGTAATAGGAATAAAGAATGTGAAAACTATTTGGCTTGTTTTTGTGACATGACCCAGAAGTGTTATCACCAGGTGTTGTGAGACATTCATGACATCACCGGCTGTAGTAAAAGTGCTCTGTAATGATTCTGACCCTGAATCTGTGTCTGTGCTCCAGAGAGCCGCTCTACTTCAGACTCTGTTCACCGTCCTCTGCATTCTCTTTTGTGCTATTTTTGCCCCTCTATCAGTATATGATGACTCAGAGGTAAAGGGGGGTGGGTCTGGGGTAGATTACACAGCCTAGTTTGGGCATGGCAGCCAGGTTAGAGGTTATTTATGGGTTGTTGTCATCTTTCTCTCCTAGCAGTTCTTTTCTTAACACCACCCTCCTCTTCTTGTGATCCTGCAGTGAGTTTATATCATGTCCTCCATGTTAAATTCCATTGCATTGAAACTGCAACACGGACATACAAAAATAAGACATGATATAATATAAAGAAATAAATCTGTTTGACTTTCAATGCGTTATGCTGAAAGCTTCTTTCAAATTAGCTTAAAACATCAATAAAACTATCTGACTCTCAGTGTAGGTCAGTTTATTTTTCTTATAATCAGATAAATACTTTTTTCTTCAAGATCAAATATCTATATTAGCAAATTTTACATCTGCATTTTCCTGATTGAAAAGTGACTAAGCTACAAGGTTAATACAGTGATTTTCCCAACACGACAAAGGTAAGACTTGTACATTTTTTACTTTGACTATTGACTTTACCCTCTGGTTTGTAGAGAACATTATTTGCATATCATTTTCATGTTTTGGAGGCATTTTGCTCGAAGGTTATGGTCGATCATCAATAAAAATACATTGTTTCTAAAGGCCAGTGACGTCAAACAAGACACAACGCCCTTGTTGCGCAGCATTTCATTCTCAACCAAAGTTTACGGTTTAATGTAGAAGGAACAGTGCACAAAAGCAGATCTGCAAAGTCATGCTTAAAAACTCAAAGTAAATAAGTTTATATGGTTTTAAAATCACATTCAGTCATGATTTGTGTGTTTGTTCCCAGCATCAGTAGCTTTGTTTAATGTCTTTTAAGTATTACACACATAAAACCCACATCAGCATGCAGTAGAAACGAGCGCACTCATGAAAACTCGCTGTTCGGTGCTCCACTGCAGTGGGCGGGTGTCTCCGGAAGTGCAGCCATTTTAAATAGTCACAAGCAGAGCCGTTGAGCTGCGCCACTCACAGACGGCCGTTTGAAAGAGAGGAATGCGGAAGTGACTCGTGCCAGGAGTGACCGATAGTTTCAAACACTGCAGTGAAGCCCTCACTCTCCCACACACATCTGCTGTACCGTTGGCGAACCAACGGCATGTTTATACATTTTAACCAGTTTGCGCTGGCGGACATACCTTATATTAATATTCCTCCCCAGACCAAATGCTGCTATAAATGTAGTCAATGTTGTAATCGGTGAAAACAATGTGCCACTATATCCAGTACAATTCGTGAAAATATAGTTGCGGTTGTCTTTCCCGCTAAAATCCATTCAAATTCGGTCGTTTAGTCTGACGTCACGCATCACCATATATGGAATGCCATGTACTGTTCCAGGTCCTTACGCTCAGTAAGATGCTAAAGGAAAACAAAAACATGCTAATATTCGCTCATGGCGAGCTGTAGAACTATCGGAAAACCACGTCCCTAACCTTTATCTTCGCAACGAAGTCATACATGGCCAGTCAGTGATACATTGGTCATAATTTATTAAAATATTGATTACGTAAGACTGGTGACTGTAGTGTATAATGCGAGTTAATAAATGCTGCGCTTAAATATGCGACGTGAGCAAACAGTGCCCATTAACATCCGTTTAAGCCGTAGCCCGCTTGAAATGAAAAACGATGGGACCCGGAAACGGTATTCCTTACGTCACCACTGTTTGGAAACGTCTGGAACTATCGAGCGCTTGGCGAACCATGTTTTTCAACGGCTCTGTTTAGACACTCGATCTCGCCGCCGTGCGGTCACGTGGTTCATGGATATGAGTCTATGTCCGCTAGCTGGTTAAAATGTATAAACACGCCGTCATTTCATCAACTGTACAGTAAACGCGTTGGGAGACACTGAAATGAATGGGCTACAGTGCAGTGTTTGCATCTATAGGTCGCTCCACGAGGCACTTCCGCATTACATTCTTACAATGGAGGACTGCGTGTGTCGTACTACATTCGTATCTCAACGGTTCTGGTCCCAACCAGCTTTAAATGTTTGTATGACTAAAATAAAATAAAAACCACGAAAATATAAGCTACAGCAGCTAACTTATAGGGTACACTTCTGTTAAGGTATACCAAATAATATGCTATTTTTGAGTTCCCTTGTTTTTCTTGCTTTTTAATTTAATGCCAGTGAGAACACACAGTTATAGAGTTAGAAATGTACATTTAAAAAAACAACAGTTATAATAACAATTGGCTAGATTTAAAATATTGGTCATTACGGAAATGCGTCATCAATCGCACGGGAAAGGTAACGTTAGCAGGAGTTTCAAAGGTAAATCAGAGTAAATGAAACAATGTTAGTTTGTTATTGTTCATTGTACAACAGCCGTTGTATAGTGCTTTACCTGGTGTATAAAAAAAATCTTACTTCTAATAAACTTGACATTTAATTATTATTTTACTGACAAAATATATTGCAGATAACCCAATTATTCAAGTAATTTCATTTAAATGTTCCTTATTTACAGCGAATACATGAATTAAAGCGAATAAAGTAGGCTACGCACTAACGTTACATGATTTGCGGCTCAACGTTGCCTAACACGTGAATGATTACTCAACATGTTTACTTGGCAAATACATTTCCCTCTAGTAGATTTGACTACATATCAAGAACAACTGTTGTACTCACCATTTTGCTTTAGTATTGGATGATTTGTCGGAAAATACTTTGAAGAAGAGTTTCCCTCTCACTGCGTACCTGCAATGTGGTTGTAGTGAGACAGTTTCAGCGCGTGCTCACATGAGTTTGAGTTTATATGTACACTAGAGGAGGGGCCAACTGACACTCCTTCACACACTCCCCCTGAAGCACATAGGCCTGTCGCTCGGTCCCGTGGGTTTTACATAGAAGGGACATAGCTACCGTCACTGGGCATGCGCACTTCACTACCGCATACTTTTTATCACGCTGAAAACGGTTGATTAATATTTGTATTATTGTTGTAAGGTTATTTTTAGGGTTGGGGCAGGTGTAGGCGTTAGCTAATGCAATTTATTGTAATTATATGGCGATATTTTGTAACACTTTTGGATGTAGCCGTGTCCCTTCTAGCAACAACCCCGTTTGAATTCGTGTCCGCTTAGGACCCAATTTAGTAGGTAGTTGTATAATGCCTCATCACAAAGTCGTTATCTCAATGTGTTGTTTTATGGCTAATCGAAGCTGTGTTAGCTTCTAACGAGCTAAATACGCTAGTTAAAATAAAAGCATTAAAATTACATGTTAAAATCTAAGTTTACGAAAAACATGTGAGCATACAACATACGCGCCAGTATTTCTGGGTCAGCATCTGCTCAAGAAACAAAAAAAAACACTTTTGATATTTTAAAATTACCACGGTTTTATTACAGTAAATAACTAAAACAGTAAGAACGAGATTGGTTTGATTTCACATCCCATAGCCTCGATTACGTACTAGTATAAGTATTTAGTGAAAAAGACAATAATGGTAATTTTAACAAAGTACTAGCGACATAAATCGTAATGTAATGTTGTAAGAATTGCAATCAGGCACTAAATAGAGTAACCATTGGAAGTTATTTTAGGCAACAGACTCACGCGGGGTCCTAAAGAGGACCGATTTCGAGAGGGGACTCAATTTGTCATAACAGTGGCCCTGTTCCAAATTTTGCACTCCGGTCTTGTGGACCTCCTCTGAGTCCGCACTTCGTGACGTCACCCATTGCAGACCATTAGGGCACTAGGCACGAGTCCACAAGGGTACACGGGAGTGCATTTTGGGACAGACTTGAAGTCATGACGCCTGACAGAGAAAGCGGTGCTTTCTAATCACTCTCGCGGTACTTTGTTGTCATTCGCTGATCCGTCTGCGCAGCGCCGCGTGAAGTCGACCGCACTTGTTGTGCCATTGTTGTTATTTGGCACAGGAGCTGCAGGTTTTTATAGTTCTGTATTTCATATGGTGATTATGCCACCCGAGCATTATGCAATAGATACTGTTTGTAATGCAACTAATGTGTTTAATGTGCATAGTACATTAAACTATACCTTTTAAATCAATTGGTTACATTTAATAAAGAACCCAGTGTCTTTGTGGAACTTTATTCCCAATTCATTTTTTTTCTCAGTTTGGTGGCATCGATTTTCTTTTGTTATGTAACGACAAAATACAAAAATTACCAGCAAAATAATCAGCATTTTATAGAAAGGCTCTATTGGCTTGGTCTTTGATATTCAAGCACAATTTTTCACCTCACAAGTAGCCTATTTCATTTGGAATATTTCATTAGGTGCCTTCTTCCACCTTCGAAATGTTGCCAAATTAAGAAATGTTTTATGTGCTGCTGACGCAGAAACTCTTATTCATGCATTTGTGACCTCAAGACTTGACTACTGTAATGCTCTTCTTAGTGGTTGTCCTGCATCTTCAATAAACAAACTACAGTTAGTCCAAAATGCAGCCGCCAGAGTCCTAACCAGGTCAAGAAAATACGATCATATTACCCCAATTTTATCATCTCTTCACTGGTTGCCCATTAGGTATCGTATTGATTTTAAAATTCTTTTAATTAGGCTACTTATAAAGCCTTAAAGGGTTTAGCCCCTACCTACTTACAGAGCTTCTATCACATTACAGCCCATCACGCTCTCTAAGATCGCAAAACTCAGGACTTTTGATAACACCTAGAATAACTAAATCTACAAAAGGGGGTCGAGCTTTCTCATACGTAGCACCTAAACTCTGGAATAGCCTTCCCGATACTATTCGAGGATCAGACACACTCTCCCAATTTAAATCTAGATTAAAGACACATCTTTTCACCCAAGCTTTCACTAATGCATAGTAAATGAACAGCAGCTACGCTAATTATTCTCTTTCTGCCTTCGCCTCGGGATGCCCATCTCGAGGTAGGGAAAGCTCTGCCAGGCCCAGATGGACATCATATGCCCATCCCGACTTAGAGACTACGCCAGCTGCGGACTGACTGACCATCCCAGCTCCATCTAAGGCAACTCCATTTCCACCCAAGAGAAAGGCGACCATCCCAGCTCAGACCATTCTATCCCCAACCGAAAGCAAAGATGGAATACTTGTCACATTAATGCTAAAAGTTACAATGCTTGGTATTAAATGCTAAACTACATCACATGTCAGCAGTTTGAAGTTATAGCTGAGTTCAGTGGCCCTGATTGGGGGTTGCTGGGCTGATGTTCGTGGGGGGTGGGGGGGGGCTCGTTGGTTGTGGTTGGGGGGATTCTATTTGTTGGGGCTGTGTGGGTCTGGATGGTCTTGCTTTGTGGTCGATGTCAGACAGCAGAGGAATAATGTTCCAATATGCCATTACTATTTTCTCTGGTTGTTCCTCTGTTTTTCTGGTGTCGATTGCGGAGTGGGACCGGGCTGGATGTGCATGGTTTCGGCGAGTGGGATTGCCTGGGTCGCGGGCGGTGGGCTCTCCCCCCTTCCTCGGGGATGTTGCTCGGTGACTTGGTCGGGGTCACTGAGAGCAGCTATGACACGTCAGAGGGGATCTGGCCCTCCCGGCTGAGCCTGGTTTCTCCCGAGGTTTTTTTCTCCATCAATCAATAAGGGAGTTTTGGTTCCTCGCCACAGCAGGGCAGTGTTGGCCTGCTCACCGGGAGACTGCATCTATTTATCTATTTATTAATTTATTAGATATTATCTATTAGAATGATCTTGCTTGTTCTATAAACACTATGCACTGTGCTGTGTTTTACCTCTGTGTTTTCTTATTTTGCTTCTGTAAAGCTGCTTTGGAACAATGCACATTGTGAAAAGCGCTATATAAATAAACTTGAATTGAATTGAATTGAATTGGAATAGTCTATATTTAAAAAAAAATGTTTGATAAGAATATTTTGTTGGTGAGCCAATTAATTAATGCACAAGGGTTGCTTTTTTCATGTAAGCAATTTCTGGAACATTTTCAATTCCCTGTTTCTCCCAAGTAATTTTCAATAGTCATGGGTTATATTCCATCAGGCGTTTTATTGAGAGGTGCTCATTCTCTTTCTCCGGTATCTCTGAGTCAGGTTAATACTCCTGTTGGTAAATTGTGTTTTTCTTCTTATGAAAACAATCGTAGGTTAATCCGTTCTCTATCCCAGCAGGATATTGTTACTCTACCACCTGTACTTTCTTACTGGAATAATGTAGGAGGTAACATCCGTTGGGAAAAAGTGTGGATGCTTCCCCATTCTTTTTTCTTAACCAATAAAGTAAAACAAATCTTAAATATTATATTATTATTAAAAAAAATATTATTTTATTTCTCTTGGTGTTTTTTTCATTCTATTTATATCTTACTGTTATTATTCAAATTGATAAGAAAGTGCTTTGTACTGGTGGATGATGGAAAGTTACTGAGTATGTGCACATGTTGGCTTACTTCCTAGGGCTGTGCAATTAATTGTAATGGTCAATTTTGTCCTTTTAACTGTATTAAAAGCACACTCCTTTCCTTTACAGTGGTTCAGCTGTGCTACTTCTTTACATTTCTTTTTCAGGATAATTTCTATAGTTTAAATGGCAAGATATTACATTTTAAAAAATGTGCCTTTAATTCAATTCAATTCAAGTTTATTTATATAGCGCTTTTCACAATGTGCATTGTTCCAAAGCAGCTTTACAGGATCAAAACAGAAAAACACAGAAAGGTAAAACACAGCACAGTGCATAGTGTGTATAGAACGAGCAAGATCATTCTAATAAATGATATCTAATAAATAAATAAATAGATTTTACTTCGTCTTGTCTTCTCACTGAATAACTTTCTGTGTATCATACGACATTCTTGCAAGAATAAATTTATCAAAGATAATTCTTTTTTATTTTAGCCGTATACCCCTAATTGGTTAAATATACCATAATTTTGCCTACAACAACTGTGAATGTTTTGGTGACCCGATGGAACCTCAAACTTTTCTTCATGAAATAACACTAAAAGTAAACCAAATTCATTCATTCAAATTCATTTAAAATGAATTCAAACTAATTAATACAGTATGTCTTTATAAAGATTAGAACGCCTTTGTTTGCTGTTTTGTGTAAAATTCTGCAACAAAGCGTTAGGATTGACCAACAAAAAACACTTCCGCAGTGATGGTAATATCTCCTCACTTTAATACTATGGTGGCTACTCAGTTATTACCACATTCATGTTAATTAAGCTATATTTCATTATAGCACTACTTGGAAAAATAATGCATTCTTGCTTTTTTAGGCTACTGGACTTAACAGCACGACATTCAGCAGTCATGTTTATGGCTCTGTCGTAAGGTGGCCCTCTAGTGTTTGTTAATGGAGTTTCATCAGGGCTTCAGTCATCTTCAGATGGGACTGCAGCTGGCCCAGGACAGGACGTCTTCTTGTGGGATTAAAAAAGCCTTTTCAAAAGCTGCTTAATGGAAACAGAAATGGAAATAAAGACAGATCTTTCTATGATCATTTTGGTTGTCAGTTGTTTACTATACAAAATCATGGAAACAGGGTGGATGAAGATCTTTCCCAGTTGATAGGCATAACAAAGTATGTCTTAACTCGCGGTTGACGGTTAATGTATAACAGCTTTTAGTTTTATGTTATATATATTATATGCAAACTGTTCTTACATCATTTCTATTTCAAAATCTAGCTTTTATTTCCAAGTGATCGATGTTATAGAAAAGAGAGAAACCACATCCGAAACCAAGCGGTTGTTTGAATGTGGCTGAGAAAGTATGATGACGGTGTGCTGACCTCTGCTGGTGAGATTGAAATGCTTCACAATTCTTTTTGAATTAAACTGTTGAGTGTTTATTTAAATCTTTGATTTTCTTCTCACACGTTCCTAAAAAAAACTGTAATACACGTTAATTCCATTTATATTTCATTGACGTATTTAAATGCACGCGGAAGACTCGGTGTCGATATGATCTAATAACCACGTGAGGGCGATGTTTACTTCACTGGACAGGTGTGAAAACAGGCTTGTGTTGATGTTTACTATACAGACACGTCACCTTCAAGGGCAATAACAAGGACGGATAACACACAGTCGTATTACTTGTCATCGTGTACCCAAATACAGCCACTCCCCCTTATATCTCGCTTTTCAAATGTAAAACATTTCCTTAAATGTTTAGTTATTAGGCTACTGTCCTTTATTTGTACTCTTGCAAATGAATATCTGTTCTGTATTTAAATACTTTCAGGCCAACTTTTCTTTTATACCAAAGTGACAGCCTGTTTGACGTGCACGTCATTACATCACAGTGACGCCACGCGTCTCCGCCCACTCGCTTTGTTTCTCGCTGTCGGACGAGACAGTATGCGTGTGCACGTTCGCGTTAAGCGATGATTTAAGCGCCACACGCGTTGTTTCGTGACCGATCCGAGCCACATGATCTCAACTAAGAGCGAGAACCGCATTTAATTTGAATTCATCTTCGGGTTGTATTCGCCGCTGGCTGGCCGTATATGAACATGGATCAGGCGGCGAGCCGCTACCAAATGGTAAGTCTCGATTCACTGTGCGTTATATAAGACGATAAAACACCGCGCGTTACATGAAACGTTACAACCAGCAGCGATGCGTCGATGCCACAACATACGCGACCGTTGTTTCAGATCGCGTTTTGCGTCAAGAAGGCGCGCGACGTAACGCGTCAACGTAAGGGCCCAGAAACGCGTTTCTGTGAGTGAAACTTGTTTATGGTCGTGTTATGACGACACGCCTGGGGGAAAACAGTGCGACGCGACGCGACGGCAGAAAGCGCGAGTGACGCAGCCTGTACGCGGGCACGACCCCACAGCGGGATATCTGATGAGCTGCCTCAATAGACAACACTCGAAGTGTTTAAACGTGTGGTTGACGCGTCGGTGGCGCGTTTGGACGCCTGCGGTGAACGCGTTTGAATATCACATGCCGTTATGACATTTTGAGAGATCAGTTGCTTGTGCAGACACTTCCCTCTAATGTGATCTGAGTTCGGGCCTGTGCTTATTATGTGAAGGTTTGATGGTCCAAATAAGTAAATATAAATAGAATATAAGCATGTGTATGTATGTATGTATGTATAGAGTGGTATCATATCAGCAGGGTCAAGAAGACTTTTATAAAGATTCTCTATCACATTTTGTTATCAGTTTGATCATAATAATAGTTGTATTGTCATATAAACAAATAAGATTTGAACACGTAAGCTGATATGTGGTTCTGATATCTTTGATAAAGTTTAAAGAAGTGTCAAACAAATAATGATGTTTGTAATATATCAAGTTTATGAAACTTTGGTGGAATATAATAAAGGTCTTTTTTTCTGGCGTGGCAGCAAATGTAATCGTGTTCCTGGAGGCTTGTTTTCTGAAAGTCTTTTCAGCATTTCTAGGAAGAAAAGAAAGTCTCGCTCTTACTCATAAAGTTTTTTTGATCTCGCAGTTGCCATGCAACCTCCGCAAAATACGCTTTCTGGATGTGTGTCAACATGAGAAACAGGCCGAGCTGATGTTTCCATTTGAAGGCACATCATCAGAATCAGTAAACAACCTTCAGAAGCGGCTTCCTTCAGTCTGTCTTTACAGCTCCACCTCCTTACCGGCTTCATTACACTTGTGTTGTGTTGTGTTGTGATGCACGGGGATGTGCGCTTTAGTTCCTTTGAATAATGAGGGGTCGTAGATGTCAGCTGGAACACCTCTTAAAGGGACAGTTCACTCAAACATGAAAACTCTGTACGACTTTCTTTTTGTCTGCAGAACACAAAAGAAGATATTTCGAAGAGAACGTTGGCCAAACAACACTGAACCTTCTGTTGTATGAACACAAAACCGCAGAGACATTTCTCCAAATATCTTCTTTTGTGTTCTGCAGAAGAATGATTTGAGAGTGAACATATAATGACAGAACGGATGTTTGTGGGTGAAGTGTCCCTTTAAGAGGAACTCAAAGTGCACGCTGAAGTCATTCTCAACTTATCCATGCGAGGGTCCGGTGATGTGCAGACGTCTATAAATGACATTTGTGGTAGTTTAGTAGTTCTTCTGACCACCCACCAGAGACGCACACGTGTGACGTCCCTGAGCAGTGGTTGTGTTTATGTAAGAGTCGTGGAGGTCGTCCCTGTGCTTGATGTGGCGTCACCGCGTTCATGTGAAGTTAGCTCGAAGATTAAACCTCAGGACGTGGACCTATGAAGAGAAGCTTCATCATGAGTGCTCGAAGTGACATGAAATGTAGTAAGTGTGGCGTCACGTGTTTTATGTTGTGATGGGTTGGCACGGCACGGCAGGCTCAGAGGTGGAAGCAGTGAGGACGTGATCTGCACGGGCGGCACATTCACAAACATCAGGTGGAATGCCGTCGAGCAGAATGCAGCGTTCTTCAGATGTTCCTCCCTGTGACGCGTTCAGAAAGTTCATTTCCTCACTCGTGCCATCTCTTCACAAACAACACAAGTCACATTACAGCCTTGAACATGTTATCGCTCCAGTAATGAAAGTCAAGGCACACAAACCAATGACATTTGGAGTTTGTTTTGGTTTCAGTTCACCTCAATAAGCTGCAAATATCAATCATGTTTTTCTCACAAACATATCGTTTCGCTTCAAAATAAAATGAAAATGAAATGAAAAAATGTTTATATATAATTTAAATTCTTTATTTATTGAGTTAGTCATTTAATTCGATAAATTAGCCATTTAGATTCGGCCAACTTTCTATAGACAGAATCAAAATATAAAATAAAATACAATTAAAAATAAAATCGACAACAAAACGTACAATTTTTAATTTTGTTTAATACTAAATTCATTTATTTTAAATGAATTGCATTAACGAAATTATTGAATTCGTTTTCAAATAAAAAGATCCAAGGAGATGAAGGAATTGAAAGTGAAATATAAAAAGTCAAAAGTGACAAATATTTTGGTAAACACAAGAACTTACTCAGTCAAATATAAGATCACATTAAAAGTGTTTTTTGGGCCACGCTGTGTCACCTTTTGGGTTATTAAACCTGTCTGGTCACTTTCTTTTGGGATGTTGTGAAGCATGGCAGACATGGCATTGGTTGACTTCTGTTATGACATGTTAGAAAAGGTCAAAGCAAACTTATCTCTCTTCCGACACCTGTTGTTGTACGGATCATCCCGACACCTTGTGTCAAACGTTATTAGTCTCAAATTGTGTAGTCTGAACGCGGCCCCTAAAGTCATTAAAGCGTCATCTATGGGGCAAACCTTTGCTATCACCGCGCTTCATGTGAAGTCTGCACACCATCCATCAAACAGGTGCAGTTTTGGGTGATTCTCCTGTTACAGACCTTGTTGGCAGGCGCTGGGCATCCTTCAGCTCTCTGATGTGCCAGATACTTTCTGAACCCTCAGATGACCCCCAAGCTTCAATGCTCGCCAGACATTTCTTAGGAATTCAAGCTCAATTCAAGGCTTGGACACGCATTCAACCCACCTCCTTATGGGAAGCTTTCACAAGATGTTTTGTTCTCGGGAGGGCGAGGGAAGAAGATTACGCAACACTAGAGACTTGTTGACGTGCTCCCACATCCTCCGTTCAGGCCTCGGCTCATCGGCTGAAGGCTTCAGTTTCCACATCTGTCCTTGATGAAGTACATCACACATATGCAGAAAATCACAGATTGGAGATTCATTCCTTGTTTTTATTTTGAGGAAAATACGGCCTGTCACTACTTACCAGTTTCTTTTAGATTGTAAAAAAGCAAATGTGTCCCGTGTTTTGGATCTTTGTTTTTGTGCACATTAACGGCAGAACAATGTGGAAGATCCCCGCAGGCAGTCGCTTGTTTGGGGTGTGTCATTTAAACTTCATGTGTTTTTCTTTGGCTCTTTCACAGCTGCACAATGAGGACGATCCCTCTGAAGGGTCCGCCAGCGCCCAGCCGTCCACCTCCTCCCAGGCTCCTGTGGAAGGCATTAGTAACCCCGCGGCCACGGATACGGAAGCCCCGCCTCCACCTTATGCCAGCGTGGCCCTGGGAGCAACAGCCGCCACAGGTCTCTTCACACCCCATTGAATTATTCATGAACGATCATCACACACATTGTTGTGGTGAATGATGATGTTTCAGGGGTGCGTGTGGACTTTGATCATCAGTGTTAATAATGAAGCTCCTTGCAGTAGTTGAATAAAGCAGAAGGTCCAAACCGCACTCGACGGCGACGCGTCACATTCTCCTGCGTCTGTTGGCACCAAACAGAATGCTTTTGTTTTACCAAACACCCCTCCCTGAATTCCATTGCTAGGACACACAGGAAATTCTTTTCTTTGTTATTTTTAATGACTTTAATCACCAGACAGTGCTATTATAATATTTTGGCAACATTATTATTATTCTTGCGAAAACATTTTTGCACCTCCGTCAAATTTCATGCTGTGTTCGGCTGTCAACCAAATTTTGTTATTGAATTATTATAGTTATTTATTTATATAATTATTTTTTAGTCTTATTTATATCTCAAATGAGCTTTTATTTTGAGATTTTTAGTTTTTATGTTCATTTGACTTAGTTTTAGCAATCGTGGTATACGCTTTTGTCATACTAATTTTCCAATTTGTTTGTTTATTTTGTATGTTGCTATATAAGATAAATTCATTTTTAGTTTAGTTTATGATTATAATTTTAGTGCTTTAAACTTATTTCAGTTGATTTTCAAGGTAACATTTCAAGTTATTCTTTGGTTAAGTTTTTCCAATATTATTTAGGTCAAAATATCATTCCTCTGTTGTCTGATATCGGTCACAAAATGAGACCTAAACAGTTTCAACAAATGAAATTTCCCAAATCCCAAGTAACAAGCTACTGTTGATAAACATTTCCTCAGTAACTGTTAATGAAAGTCCGTGAGTGCAGCTGTGACGTGTCAGAGGAGATCTGGTCCTCCCGGCTGAGTCCGGTTTCTCCTGAGGTTTTTCTCCTTTTATTCATCAGTGGGGTTTTGTGGGCCGTGTTGGCTTGCTCACCGAGAGACTGCTGATATTAGATTAGCTTAAAGTTTCGGTAACTTCCGTTAACATCGCTGTATCACAATGACCTTGCTTGTTCTCCGTGCTGTGTTTGACCTTTGATGTGACTTTCTGTTTTTCTTATTCTCTCCAGTAAAGCTGCTATGGAACAATGCACATTGTGAAAAGCGCTTTATAAATAACATTTCATTTCATTGAATATTTGATTTCATTTATTTACACAAGCAATCTGTGCGCTCTTAATGTCATTTTTAACTGCAGTTGCGGAACTATTTCTTTGAAATCCATGTGACGGTCTGATGAAACAAAACAGTAAATACACAAAACTTTAGTTATGTCAACACGGGCAGGTGAACACTATGTGAAACGATCCATATTATATATATATGCCAAAAACAACTATTGAACACATTATAAAACAGTTTAAACTATTCAGCCGCTAAAGTGAATCAGTTAAAATGTTGCAAACTGCAGAACGAAAGATGCGACTGAGCTTTGTGCAGTTTTTACTTTGAATAAATACAGTTTTTATATCGTTTTTTTATATGTTGAGTGGTGACTGCCTGTACAAAGGTCGATATTGTTGTTTTCAGCTTGTTTGCGTAATATTTGCAGTGTATTGGTTTACTTTTTATGATTTGTAATATTATGTTTTTAGCAAAAATGATGTGTGTTACGCACCACAAAGTTGTCGGTGTAGGGTTAGCGCTAGAACATGTGTTGTGTATCAATCGCACGCTGCACTGAATACAGCTCGGGTGATTTGTGTGGCGTACGGTTGACCTGTGGCTTTTCTCTCTCTGCAGAAAGCCTGTTTTCGGGGGACTTTCCCGTGCCTCCACCTTACAGCGTCGCCACGTCGCTGCCCACGTATGACGAGGCGGAGAAAGCAAAGGCGGCGGCCATGGCTGCGTCAGGCATTGAGGTCATTCCACGAGTGAGTATCTCATCCACCCACCGGTTCTTCAAAACGCAGAACCTTCCTAATGTTCCGCTGGACGGAGCTCTGTATAAGTCTGCATTTCCTTTTCCTGAGAAATGTCATTGAGAGGCTTTAAGCAGGAACACGAGGGGAGCCGCACGGAGGATGTGGTGTGCCGTGGAAACCATGACCCAGATACAGAGTCCCTCAGAGACTCGCTCAGCTCGGATCAAGTGTTATGTAACGCCACCCTGAAAAGCATTGGGTCTGAAGTCCTACTTCCAATCCTCTAAATGTCATGACGTTACATAACCGAACACGAGTCTGCAGGAAAACAATGGCAAACTGTTTCTCACAACACACTTGAGTTTCTCAGCCGGCTGTCCAGAGGATTCTAGTGGAAGCTCGTCTCATTTCTACCATCAGATGCTGCTAGTTTGATCTTTTGGCAACTAATGCAATGACATTCATTCATTGGTCGAAGTGTAAAAACTCTTTAAAGACGACTCAAATCTATAACAAGATCTGCATTTAGTATTGTGAAGTTTCTAAACCAGATATTCACCAGTTTGTGAAGTTTCTGCTGTCATACTGAAACACAATTCATATTATTTGTGGATCCAGATCTGAATCTTTATATTGAGGATATTGCGAGAATAACACTTTACTTAAAGCTCATCTGTATAATGTATTATTAAAGTAGTGTTCATGTATTATAATGCCTTGTAATGTCTCATGAACAATTGTTGATACAGTATAACACTCATCATTGTCACACTTTGCATTTTTATTTTGGGTATAATTCTTTACAACAACATTTCATGTATTACAACACACATTATGAAGCATTATAATAACCTTTAATAATGCATTATACCTAAAGGCTTTAAGTAAAGTCCTACCAGATGTTTTGAAGACTTTCGGTTGTTACACAACCCCCTCGCACCGTTATAACTTTAGCAGCAATGTGTCGCAATCGAACTTTGTACTTTGGACCTCGTACGTCATCCATATCTTTCTGAATCTAACTTCGTATCAGACTGATTTTTGTTGCCCAACTGCTTTAAAGGTGCTATATACCGTACTTACATAATGAAGTTCTCCTTGTGGTCTGTTTCTCGCACCAAAAATATACATCGTTTTGCATTGCATGAACGTTTCCCAGCATGTTTGTTGTTCATGAAGACGGGCCTGCTGCCTACGAAGAATACATTCTTGGTTAAGCGGTGAAATAATTGACATGAATCCTTTAAGAGTCTTTCTCCCTCTGTTTAAATCGTGATGAGGATGAGGATTTTCCGGTTCGGGATGACTTCAGTGATGCTGACCAGCTGAGGGTCGGGAATGATGGCATCTTTATGCTGGCCTTCTTTAGTGAGTACAACACAAGTTTAGCTCTTAAATGATAGCTATAAAGTTAAAGGTTAAGAGACGAGCACAGTCCACATCACGACTATAACAAGAGTGTTTTCCAGCTGATGAATGACATCGATAGCCAATCAAATATCGTCAAGCTTAAAAATCTAAAAGAGTTCACCACTTCACACCAACAGCTTAGAGCGTTATCTCACGTTAGTTATCATACTTGGTGTGGACGCTAATATAACATTTGATATAATTGTATTTCTTCATGGTGTAAACAGGCCTTTAGTCTTAGTTTACTCAGTCACAGTGGCTTTATTGTAATTGTACAGCAGTGACACATTATTATTGGTATATTACAAGTTCTGTCTGCTGTAGTCATTTCACTTCAATGCACAGATGTTTGTGTATCTTGTAATGCAATACCATTTGTGTGTGTGTGTGTGTGTGTGTGAACCAGTGGCCTTCCTCTTCAACTGGATCGGATTTTGCTTGTCTTTCTGTTTGACCAACACCATTGCGGGCCGATACGGTGCTATCTGTGGCTTTGGTCTCTCGCTGATCAAATGGATTCTTATTGTTCGGGTGAGTAACCTCAAGCATGAACTCACAGAGAAACGAATCTCTGGACTGGGTGAAGAAGGACTCACACGCACACTATCAATACAAAGTCAACATTTGGAACTGAGGAGTGTAGCTGCAAACGAAAGATTTCTATTTCAACTTCAGGATAAAGTCCTTTTTCTTTACAGTTCTCCGATTATTTCACTGGATACTTCAACGGGCAGTACTGGCTCTGGTGGATCTTCCTTGTGTTGGGTAAACTCTCTTGCTTGTCATCTGATCATATGGAAAACAATTGTCGCCTGCGTTGTTTTGATTTATCAGACGGCATGTTTCTTGTACAGCGCTCTGGCTCCATCTGCTGGGACGTTTACCACATTACATGTTGATAGAATCACAAATAAAACTCAACAGTATTATCATTATCTTATATGTTTGGATGCTTATTTTCATCAAATGAAATAACAGACATTAGCATACTAAGAACCCTGTTTATACCAGTGTGGGGGAAATATTACTATTATTATCACTGAACGCATATTGATAGCGAATGCACCTTGTGTCTTTGACCTCTGACCTTTGATCTTTCACCTCCAGGTCTGCTGCTGTTCTTCAGAGGGTTCGTCAACTACCTGAAGGTGCGTAACATGTCGGAAAACACGGTGTCTTCACTTCGAACCCGCTTCTTCCTCCTGTACTAGAGGTGAGGAGACCCTTACGCACGCAAACACACACACACACACACACACACACACACACACACACACACACACCCGTGTTAATGTTAATCTGAAAGATCAGATTTACCCTTTCATCCGCATCATCACAAATATGTATTTGTAAGTGTGATCTGAAAGTGGTGAAACTGAGTCTGTCATCTGAAGATGTGGTGCTAGTTTTCATCTCCTGTGCTTCATGAGTTGCAGATGGAGTCCTGCTCTCTGTGTTTAATATCACATCCTTTATTGGATGAATTGTGGTGAATTGAGAGAAACCAGCACACGCTCGTATATGTTTCCTGTTTTCAAAATGCCTGACATGTGTTTTTGTAATAAATGTGGTTAAATGTTTGGCTGGTGTTGCTCAACACGTATAAAATGATGCTGATCACATTTTCTGCGGTGAAGTTAATTGCTGCGGTTGTCATGTCATTTGTTAAACGTTTCCTTGAGAAACAGGTCAGGAATTACCCCATGTATCATTTGCCATCTGGATATTACAAGCGAGTGGCTCTGCCATATAGCTAACACAAAATCTGCCTATTTTAAAGCATTTTGAGCACATTTTGTATCTCAGTATTTACGCTAGAAAACCTAAAATGTTGCCAAGTCCATTACAAATGTTTCAGTCTAGTTTGTATTGTTTAAAACACACCACACCCATTTTTTTATATTATAAGTTAACGAAATGATCAAATGATTCTCACTTCAGAGATGGTGAGAAATACAGAGAAAGGATGGCGCACGCGGGATGTTTGTGGGGCATTAGATGCGTGGGTTCATCGTTCACGTCTCTGGTATCTTCGCTTCCGCGCAGTTTGAAGAACAGAGGCCCAAACTTCAGAAAAAACCAGCTTGACTCTCATTCACTCTCTTTTCAGGGTCGCCTCGCCAAACATTCCTCCCTAATGTGAAATTCCTTGATGATTTGCAACCCGTCAAATGAACTGGACCGGATCCCACGGAGGAAAAAGGGAAGAGAGGGGAAAAGTTTCTCTGCCAAACGCTCTGAACAGAACTTGGTTAAAGGTTTTACTGCACCTTTGAAGGAGCGCAGAACCACGACGTTCACTTAATAACTTCCCTTTTGCTTCAGCTCGTGCGCTTCAATTCTGCTTTATAACTACTTTTGGAAAACACAAAGTCCGGTTACCACTCGCACACACACACACACACACACACACACACACACACACACACACACTGCATGCTCATTTGGTTTATGATAATATGCAGCCAAGATGTCCTATGCAATGTGGTTTACCAAACTTTTAGATGGATGAAACTAGACTAGACTTTTTGCTTTGTTGCATCCAGGTCCTTGGCCGATTTGATTGCATCGCAGTATTAATAAACCCGTCTTGATCCATAGATAGATTTTGACTTATAAACCTAGTGAAACCGTCAAGCTAAAATGTAAGATACGATTGCACATTTTCTTCTTCTTCTGAGTTGTGTTTGGCTTAACTTTATAGTAATGATCATGTAACATCATTGATGTCTTTCAAACTGGAAAATGAATTTGTACTTATCCTAAAGTATGTATTTGCCTTTTGCACCTTCTGGATTTTTCTGTTGCTTTTGTTAATGATTATTGGTTGTTTTAAGTTGCGACTTGCTCAAGCCGTGACCTGCCTGGATGACTTCTTTAGTTTCTGGAATGCCTGAACGCTACTGTCATTTGTTTCTATTCATCACAAGCTTCTTAATCATTATCGCCAACTGAAGAAATGCATGGGCTACCCGGCGACAGCCACGGTTTCCAAACTAATTCACAGAGTAAAGAGAAGCAAGCTTACATTGTTAAATGTGTGGAAAACAACCAAACTATTTTTGTTGGAAAAATGATTGTGGGTATTCTCTGATTGGCAGAGATTGATTGATTGTGTGATGTTTATTCTCGTCTCGCCAAATGCCAATAAAATGTGGAATCCCGGGAACGTTTGGTTTGTTGTTAGACCTTAAGTAATGTATTTGTCTTCAATTTAACGTGAAATCATTTTGCCCGCCGATTCATCTGCACATGTTTTCCAATCTGGTTTAAGATTCACCTGAAGATCATTTGGGTGTGAAAAGAGACGGTTTGAAATCCAATAAATGAAAGTGCCGTCCGCACTGGACGTGTCATTTTTGAATTTCTGGTTTTTTTTGTGTGTATATGCCACACGTCACATTACGATAGTCAAATGTTTTGCAGATATCATTCATGATGTATATGAAGTGTTCATGCGGTGGCTGTGATTTATTTTCTGTTGGTATGTTTACTTTTAAGTTTAATTATGTTTAATTAGTAATACTACATTGAGTGATGATTTATCATACTTAAATACTAAAGTGTGTAGTATTATATTATTCATCAGTGTTTAATAGTTTTTCAATGTAAAAAGTATACAACAATAATTTTTCATGCAATTAAAACCCTGAATATTAAGATTTCCATAACCAGGGAATATTATATCAAAAGTACATTATTCTTTTTGGTTTAAAGGTGGCAGTAACTACGGTATTTGGTGTAGATATCAGTGTTTACTCAACAACAACATCACAGGTTTGTCACAGTCCTTCAGGGTGTCTTATGAAGTTCTTTTTTAGATACGGTACAGTACCATGGTAAAAAGCCATTGTACAAATGGACAATTCTGTGAAAATATTGATCTTACCAAACGTTTTTTTACAGATATCAACATTAAGCGGTTCAAATACCCATGTGATTTCTCTTCAAGTCTTTAAAGCATTTGTTTCATTTTAGTGCATGGTCAGGTAACGGCATATCTTCAGAAATGGTCACATGGAAAGTAAACACAGTAACTATTTGATGTAAAGAGGCATCTCTCCTTCATCTCTTCAGGTTTGTATATTTTACTTGCCAGAAGTCCAGTGTTTGACGTCTCCTATAAACGGTGTCCTTTATTGTCACATCCACAACGCATGTTCATTTTTATAATAGAAAACTCAAACATTTTTCTGATGTTTAAACACAATCAACAAGTGTTTAGTCAATTATAAACAAATGCTTCAGTATATTGGTGACAAAAACATTCTCTGAGCGTTATTATGTCACATCCATGACGCTGGATCTGATCAAATACAATAGTGTATGTGGCACAGATCACTGCAGCCGTGCAACAATCACACTGTTATATTCAAAGAGCTGTATTTCATGTCCACCACAGAGTGGCACTTTTCCCACCCACTTATCTCTCTCTCTCTCTCAT